>LPNX010166183.1:80259-560030 GCA_001517045.1 Pseudotsuga menziesii
CAGATCTGAAAATAATGCATGGTATATTCAAGAATGAAAATCTTATGGCAGAAAATAGTTCTAGGATTCTAAAATGGTTTCTTTGGTTGCAAAACTTTGATTTTGAAATTGTATATAAACCAGGATATTTGAATTGTGTTGCTGATATGATAACCAGAGAAGAATTACAGGAGAAACCTAGCCTCAACATATTTGGCTATGGAGCATGCAGCTCGTCAAACAAAAAATCTAAGCTTCGAATTTTCAATGATCCCTTGTTAGAGGAAGAAAGAGAAGATTTTTTGAATTGCGCCAGCAAAAAGGAAGCAGATAAGTATCTTGCCCTCTCCTTGATCCAACAAGTAAATGCCTCTCCTCTGAAAATACAAATATTGGAGAGATGGGAAAAACAATCCTTTAAAGGCTTAGAAAATGCCATGCACCAGCTTTAGCAGCTTAATCACGTTTGAGTTGATATAGCTAATATAGATGGACGAGAATTGTATTATGTGGATATCGGTTCAGGATTTTTAACATGGAATAGTTATAACCTCATATTGCAGTTCTGCAAAGAACAGGGAGAAATAATAATTTGTGGAGATCCTTCTACACTGGTGCAACAACAATGGTCCGGATGGACAGAAGTTTTCCTTGATAAATTCTGTCCAAGAAAAGATTGGGTTCAACGACGTGCAAATTTCATCCTACACTTTGAAGCAGACATGATCGTAGCACACCACAATCATATGTGGTTTAAATTTAAACTGGGACATCTTGGCAGAGCTTACTCTCCTCTTGAAACTTTTTCATCTTAAAAAGCAAAAAAAAATATTTATTCTAAATACCATAAACTAAAATTTAAATGAAATTATTTCTATCTTCCATTTATATAATAAAAATAACTTTAAAATAAATAAGTATTATTGAAAAAACATAAAAAAAAATTATTCTAAATACCATAAACTAAAATTTAAATAAAATTATTTCTATTCATTTTGGATCCTTGGGAGTGATTGGGTATAAGCTAAACCACATTAAAAAAAATTGAAAAATGAATGAATTTGATTGAAAAAATTACTAAAAAAAACTCCAAAATTAAAAAAATACTTCAAAATTCAATTTCCGCCCCTTTTTTTCGCCCTTTATATAAGGGCACGTGTAGTTAAGATGATAGAGTAGTTGTTGATTCCATTTGGTTTCTCCAACAGATGATAGAATAGTTAGATGTACATATAATAGTTAGATGTACATGTGACACTGTTCTAAGTCCTCTTTCAACTTAACCTTAGTTTCATGTGTCTCATTAGTGGGTGACAAGCTTTTTTACAAATGGAACATTAAGAACCACACATATATGGAAAAGTTACACAATGAGAACCCACTTACAAAGAAACATCATATGCAAAAGTTACACAATGAGAACCCACTTACAAAGAAACATCATATGCAAACATTTTAAGGTCCATTTGTCAAACATGGCATAAATTAGGTTATCTTTTCGTCACCCAAATGGATCAATTCTTATTAATAATAATTATTAAGGTTATTTGTAAATTTAAAAGATTCGATTCTTGTTTACTAGATATTAGTGCTTAATTTGGCATTTTTTATTATTAGTAAAAAAATCTGACACGATACAAAGATATTTTAAACTACTACTGATTCGTCTCTTCTTCAAACTTGACCTAATTGCATTGTTGTCCTAACTTATTCAGATTTAGACATTTAAAGAGTTCGGTGAATTTGGAATCCAGAGGGACTACTGAGCCATCCTTTGTGATCGTGAGATGTATGAAAGATTACAGGCTTACGTTTAGTATCTTTTGACTTGAGGCGTAGCTGGCGTAGCAGAAGGACCACATATCAGAGCTGGCAGTCTAGTACTGGTTGTCGGGACCTTACAAGACCATACAACTGCCCATGATTTTGTATAGGAAGCCTACAATTTCTACAGTGATGTGCCTATCTTGGGAGACAGCGGGAAGAATGGATCTCTTCTCGGCGGAGGATTGAAACCTTTTGAAGAACAAGACAAGCAGGCAGGCAGGCTATCATATTAATGGTGGCCAAATATTAATGCAGGAGTGGCGTCCGTCGCAGGCTATAAACTTCTTAGGGTGGGGAAGGAATATTAGGTAAGCGGGTGGTTTCTAGGACTGCGATGGGGAGAGGCTGGCTGGAGTAGTAGGGAATAGTAGGTAGTCCTGGACCAGAGGCAGGCAGGCAGGCAAAGCGCAGGCCACAGGCTCACGGACAATAGAATATGTGGGTGGTAGCAGCTTTGCAGTGTTTGAGGAAGACATGAGATTGAGATTTTAGGTCGAGCCTCGACTTCAATTTGTGGTCCACTGCCCTGCTTTCCGGATTTGATGGCAACCGACCCACTAGGCAATTGGACTCATATGTTCACCAGAGTGTGATTTCTGGGGTTTTAATGCAGGCAGCCAGTCATTTTTCATATTGCCTCAGGCGTAAAGTTAAGCCCAGTTTTGGGATTATTCGGGTTCAGAAGATTCCTATTATTTTAGAAGTATTCTAAGGCACCCCAGCAGCCCTGACATTAATCCGTCTCCACCCTAAAACTATATTATTATTATTATTATTAATGCAATTAGTTGAAAGTAGTTTGGAAAGGTTTCTAGTGGCATCCAGCCTGCTTCCCCCTATAAGTAAAGGAGGACTAGTGGAGAGAGGTTGCCAGGCCTGTTATCTATATTATGCTTGGCTTGGTTTGGATGATCATGTATGCATTTCATTACGATATCTGTGGGTAAGAGTGGTTGAAGCTGCCAGCATGATCTGGTTAGCTATTCATGATTCTAATAACCAGACAGCTCAGGCTCATGTGGATCTTGCCAGATCATGCGGCAGTTTCACCCACTAATGCTACCACTGCAACAAGTTTTTTTTGGCTATGAAAAGCTGAATGAAAGAGCTGGAAAATTTGTAAAATCGATGGTCACAGTCTATTACCAGATTGCTTTTTGATGGCATGCATTATTATGGTTCAGGTAAGCAAACATTTCCTCTCTTTCTATTTTCTATTCTCAATATAAATAACCATGACTGTAATAGGTATTTCTATTTCTGTTGTTGTTCTTTGCTCGTCTCAAGATTGCTGCCCACTTCTAAACAATATTCTTAATATAGATTTATAGAATTTTATTGGTAGACGCATCAGCAGCCAAGGGGGTAGGATTCTGCTGCTCCAGTAATATATGTGGCTACTGGTTTTCCAAATGTATATGATGGTCGTCATGGCTACATATCACTCTCTATATTTCCTACATCATTTTTAGGATAGAACTTCTGGCTCTTTTAGGGTTGAAATTCGACGCGATTTCTTGTACTGCAGCTTGGTATATTTTGGAGGAGCAAATTAGTGCATACAATATAATATTTATACCAAAAGGGCTAAAAGCCGTTGAATCGACTTGTCAGAGGGTAGCTACTCTTACTCTTAGTGGTTTGTACTATTCTTATATAAAGTATGATTCTCCAGCCCCCGGAAACTGAAAAGCAAACATTTTGATTTTATATCCACGATTCGCTCTTTCTAGCTCTTTTGGTTTTGCGGTAGGTATTCTCGCCCAAACCTCTTTTAGATTTAGATTTTAAATTTACGGTTACGGTACTAGGTATTCTCAGGCCCAAATCTCAAACATACACGAAATGTTTATGTAGTTCATAGAATCTGTCCAAACGCTGCACACGCTCCAATGATGCTCGGATTTACGTACAACATCCCCGTATGTAATCTGCCCGATATTAACAGCCTTCGTCTGCTAAAATGAGGGCTCTGTGAGTACTTGTTACTTTTTCTGTTCACTGCGTCCACTGAACACGGCACAGCCCTTCCCTGCCATAAAAAATATAGATAGAAGGGTCAACCTGGAACAGGGAATTTATTCATAAATTTATGTGTGAGAACTTTTTAGTGGTATTAGCTATCTATTTTCACTTACACGTTGTTTTGCGTAATGGGGTTTGGGTTCCATTATATTGCTAGGATTGAACTAACAAGCAAGCACCAAATACCATGTTTCTGTTAATAATATGGGGCTAGGAAGAAACAAATGAGTATCAAACTAGTAGTGGCTGGCTGGACTGTTTATTTCATATTCTACAATAGTATGATTGACGGTTCTATTCAATATGGGTTAACCTATTATAGAATGACTAACTAAAGGGATTACATCCTCTAACACTCTTTCTTAATCTGTAGAGTTACTTTTTAGCAAAATTCTGAAATAAAAATTTCTGTTGGCTGGTCTATGTCTCAGCAAAGGTTTTAATGGAAGAAGAAGACCTGGTGGAGGTTTTCAATCAAAAGATAAATCAAAACAGACAAAGACAAGTAAGAGTAATCAAGATCATCTTCACAAGATTATAGACAACAAATCAGAAATTCAATGCCTATATTGTAAGAGGTATGGTCATTATATATCTAAATGTCCTAAGTTGCTCTAACATAGAGCTAATGTTACAGAAGTGAAACATCTGATATTTTGTTTCTTTCTTTGTCAAACTGAGTATCAAAACACTAATGGCCGAAGAACTGTTTATTTCATATCATACAATATAATATATATATATGATTGACAATTCTAGCCAATACAAGCTAAAAGAACTGACTAACTGAATAAACTAACTAACTAACTAGATTACATCATCTAACAGTAACAGTTTTTTCTGCATACAACTTAGATGTCACTAAACAAAATTTGTGGAAATTTTTCATTTCTATGGTGCTCAGGTTACCTCTCGTTTATCTTTCTAGCTACTGTGCTTGGGTTACCTCCTGTTATAACTCTAACTTCTTTAGTATTTTTGGGCACAGCTAATGGAAAAAAACATGACCCAGCTTATGAAAATCCAAAACATGACCCAGCTAATGAAAATCCATGCTTTTCTTTCACTTTTCTTTACAGGTAAATCTTCGGCTTACCATCCTACTGGGACTATAACTAGCATAGAATCAGACCCAACTAAACGTTGGTGTAAACATTTAGTGGGTTAAACGAACAGACGGTGGAGATGAGTTGAATATCGTTAGTTAAGATCTATTAAACATCCATGTTTTTTAATTTGTTTATCAGCACCCTGTTTTTGCTTAGCTTTAAGAATGCAGCACACCTGTAAGCTTTATAATAAGTATTAGGTAATGAATAATAATTATAATAATATAGAGTTATTTTAGTTAGGTGTAGCAAAACTTTATAACCTATTCATGGAGTACTTTCAATTTTGAGTCTCATGTAAGATTGATTCTTAAACCGATTTGCATGGTAAATTCATTGCTTCTACATGGCAGCTTCTTTGGCTAATTATATGTCAATTCTTTGATTACCTCTGCTTCCATGTCTTCCTCAATATCCATGAAAGACCTAAAAAATCTCATTTAATAAACAGACCTAAAAATACTCATTTAATAAACATGGAGTGGTATTAAATAAAATAAGGTAAGTCTTCCCTTACATATTATGGAATTCCTTTTCCATTCCAGACTGTAAGAAAGTCTTTTTTCATTTGATGCAGTTGCATTCCATATAAGCAGAGATACTGGGAGAGGCAAGTTTACTGAATGGTTTGAATCAGGTTCTGCTTGGGTTCAGTATGGCAGCTTGCAGTCTGTTGGTTCCTACAGAATCGCAGAGTACCAATGGAACGATTAGTACACTGCCAACATAAATGAATTGATTAGAGCAAAGGCCACATGCCAAATATTAGGGTTAACTTTAAATTTGCCCTATGACATGGACATGGACATGAACATGGTTAAAAAGGCCTACAACAGATTTTCTTGGCTGAATGACTTCCAGTGCGGCAATGGTCATATGAGATATTAAAATAAGTTATTCTACCTGTAAAGTTATGAAGTCAAGGAATACATGAGTTCAATATCCATGAGTGCAATATTTCACTAGAGATATCCTACTATTTTCCTTTGCCTCCCACCTAATTATGCATGATGGTGCACATGGGTTGCCTGCTAACTGGGTTTCATCCTTATGAATTTGTATTATTTAACCTACTCTACTCTTTGCTTGACGTGAGACAAAAGCAAAAATTAGGCACTAGGCTTTTCATTTTTCCCAACAATATTCAATGAACTGCATTGCACTAATTTATTATTATATATGAAAATTAGATTCCGAGTGGACCTTCATATCACTACAGCGCATGTGATAGTTTTATCGTACTCGCGGGGAAGCAGGCAGGCCCAATGGCCTTCGAATGATAATCAGCCACTGCACTGCAGATAAGGTGTCGCTATCCTTCCATGGAGTAGTACAGGAGCCATTCAGGATTTCAGCAAAGTAGAAGTGAACATGATGGAAGGAGAATCAACAACAGTTCATATATATCATATCATTCTGTCTGAATCTCCTCATTGCAAGGAAATCATATCATTATGTCGTGGAAATAGTAAGGAAGTAAGTCGATGAGATTCCAATGATAAAACTAAGTTTGAATAATTCCGTAGAGGGTTCTAAATTGAATCCCACCTTCAGGTTGTAAATAGATTCCCATTTTCATCTGAAGAACTTATTCTGTGAAACAGCAAGAGGAATAAATCAAAACATAGATTCAAATCTCCCGCATCCTGAAAGTCACGTTTTTTTTCTTTTTCTTTTCATTAGCATGGTATACAGTTAAATAAACACATTTTTTTATTGGCAGGGCGTAAAGTTCCACTTACATGTAAAGATATTTTATCATAAATGTTTAAATAAGTTAAATACATTTAAACTTATTTTATTATGTATTTGTTGGATTGTGATTGTCATTACAATGAAATAATTGTACTTTTTATTAAAAAAAAGTAGAAATATAAACTAATTTAATTAATTTTTAATTTTATTAATTACAAATTTAAAATAATTTGCAAAATCTAAACATATATTTTTTAGAAAATTAAAGTAGATGTGGATTGTCATATGCTTCCACCTAGATCTAGATATGCAATTTTTTTTTCAAATTAAAATAATCTCCTTTCATATACTCCAAAATGATGGATTTATTGGTATTTAACTTTAAACATACAAATTAATACGCTGTTTATATATAGTCACTCACTCTTGGATCTTATCCATGAACTTCCTTCTTAAAAATTCATGGTTTATTATGAGAATTTATCTCTTTTCGAAATTATATTCTTTGTATACATCTTAAAATAAGTTTTCTTTTAAGAACGTACAGATAGCTCGCTGGGTAATAGACTGAGCTGCGCTGAGCAGAGCAGAGCAATCCATAAATCTAAGTTATAAGGTATCCAAAGGCATTGGACTGAGCTGAGCTATTGGAAGGATGGTATTATAAATGCACGGTTAAGGCTAGCATAAGCCAAGATATACTTAGCTGATTAACATATGCACAAGTAGGAGATTCCATTGATCGGATCGATAGCTCTAGAAACCAGCATAAGTAACTCTTTACTCGCGGTTACTTATATTCCATGTATACATATTAAAATAAGTTTTCTTTTAAGTACTTATTGTTATCTCACCAATGTTTTGTTGATGATGATGGTTAACGTCCCTTAAGACCAAACTTTGGTCTATCGACCTAAAGAAGAGAATTAATTAGTTTTCTTTAAAGTTATATTTCTATGCTCAAAGAGCTTGGAAAGAAGCGTCCTGAGCTTACTATAATTTTGAGAGGCTAAAAGGCTAGGAAAGTCGGTATTGCAACAAAGATTATGAAACTGGGATCTAATGTGGGTGTACGCAGGGCACTCTAAGAGGAAGTGATTTTCATNAATCCTTTCTACCCGACCAGTTTCACTATGGAGTTCATGCGAGTTCGTTCTTATCTTAGCTATGTTAATTTTTTTCTTAGTAGTGATCAAAACAGAGAGATACTTTTAAATTTAAGGTCAATTTTGTAAATTGGGGTTTTTCATTTGCTCAATCTATCAATAACTTTGAATATTTTAGGAAGTAAAATTTTCTTCCAAAGTGAAATTTTTATATTTTTTTTCCAATTATTTTTAATTAAAATTTTGCTTTGTTATTTCAATTTTTTATTTGCTCCAAAATTCAAAACAAAATAGTGTGAATTGTTTAGAAAAAGGATAGCACATACACCTCACAAAATCTTAATCCCTTTACAAGTACCATTAGAAAAATCTAAAGTCTTCAAGCCCAAGGTTCCTCTAATCTCTTGGACCTTTTTGTTTTGAAGGCTTTCATCCTCCACCAAAAGAAAGCTCTACTTGTTGAGATATCCATCTATAACTTTCAGTGTTTCCTTAATTTTTTTTTGAGATTTAAAAGCTTTGTAACACCTCCTTCTAAACAACTTTTATAAAAGAACAATTTACAAAATGATGATAACGAATAATTTACACAAAAATGATTCTACTCACTAGGACTTTCTAATTACCATACCACCTCTCAACCACTACAACCTTTTTTTCTTATCTTATCACTTCTTCAATTTTAACTTGATAAACTATTTTTTTGTTTGTTTGTTGGCAAAGTGGTGGAACCCCCCTGACTAGCAGGGTTTCCATTGGCTGAGTGGCCACGAACCAGGGGCATCTAAGCCGTCAAAATCACCGAGGGATCGCACCTGACATGGACCGCACCAACCCTTAACATGGTTGGATTTTTGGTATCCGACGGGATTAGAACCGGTGACCTTCCAGCTTAGGGGGCATCTTAACCATACCCCGCCACTAACTGTTCTACATCTCGCGGATACTTGAAAAACTAATTTAATAGTAAGCACCCTTTAGATTTATTTCTCAAGCACTTTAATTATTAACCATGTTCCTTAAGACACAAAATATAAATTAATTTAATTAATTTTCTAATCTCAATTTAATACTAATTCAAATTCAATAAAACCTCAAGAATGCTATTTTTCTTAAATTCAATATAAGTTACTTTACCGATTATATTATATATAAAATTTTGACCTTAAAGTTCACTTGCACTAAAGCAGATACAAAAACAAATACTGATATGAGGGGAAATAGATACGGAAAATTTTCAAAAAAGCTAGATATGATACGATGAGGAAATGACATACACATATGCATGCTCGTGCACACACACACCCCTTCTTCTTCTTCTCCTCCTCCTCCATCGTCATCATCATCATCAATCATACATATAATTATATGATACTATGAAAACGTTTAACTAGTATCATCAATAATACATGATATATGCAAACATCTAAGCCTCTCTAGAACTGGGAACATTCTTTCCATGCCCACTTGAATATGCAATTGCTGGTGCCTCCTCACTAAACAAATAAAGATAAGGCATGGCACTCAATTCCATATTCAAGTCAGCCAAATTTGGTTCTAGATCCCATAGTTTGGTGGCCCTTGATTTGTATTCATCCTTTTTGTGTGATAGAAGAGAAAGGTTGGAGTGAACATACACAAGATCGTTAGCCTTCCTGTAGCCCAATCTCTTTTTCTTCACAGAATGGATGAAGCCATATGTACTTCAATTCCTATTTGTCGATGAGGAACTAACAATCTATGACAAGATCCCGATTCCCATATTTTGGATATTTGGAATTTCCCCATCATGGAAGTTCCAAAAATCAATTGGATTTAGTGAGGGCTTTTTCTGCATAGCCTCAACATGTACACCCAAACCCTCGAATCCCACAAAATGAGAAAACTCAATACGAATATGAACCCCAATATTGGGATCTAGAAATAGTTCTCTAAAATATTTTTCAAACCCAAGGGACACTATTAGGTCTTTGTTTGGTGTAGATATGTTTGGATCACTTAGCAACTCTATAGAATAATATTTGGGATCATAGTTATTATAACCGGACTCGTGATCAAGCATACCAACACCAGGAATCAAAACTGGACAAAAACTAGAAAAATAACCGAATCACAAAACTGTTCGACCAAATTATACATAAAATATTCAAATTATATGTATATATATATGTGTGTGTGTGTGTGTGTGTGTGTGTGTGTGTGTGTGTGTGTGTGCACATGCATCCATGAGAATTCAGACTATCATACAAAAATATGCAAAGTTTCTCATGTATATAGAAAGTAAGAGTGCATAAAACCAAAATAGCATCGAGTGCAATCCATTTCTAAACCAAAGGACATCAATCAATAGGCTACGAATGGCCTCTACAATTAAAACATAAGCATATAACTATAGTCTAAACTCTAGACTCTACAATCTAATCATATAACATAATCATCTTCAAATATTCATGTTCGGAGTCGGAGTCATCATGTATGTCCTCATCAAAAGTAGATCGAAAATAGGGATCCCAAGCCTTGCTTGATTCCCCTAGGCTTGAAGGCACTGATCCAACACCAATGTTTGCATCCTATGGTTGTGCAAGTGGGTCGAAGACCATCCAAGATAGAGGAGTTCAATAATTAACACCATGAACATCAAGGTAAGTAGAGGGGTTTCTGTGCTTGATTAAATTTCAATACCATACCCTCGTATATGATAGAATCTAATGAAAACGTTGCAATATTGAAATCCTAAAGTCTCTTTAATTTTGAACGGGATAAAAAATTCTATTTTTGCAAATAAAGTCTGATGAGATTAGAGCTACACTCAAACATCTTGAAAAAATTAATTGTAATGATAAAAATTTAAGTAAAAAAGATAGAAAAAAAATACAATGAAAATGCCACTTTTAATATTAGCATTTAATATTATTTTTAGCCTCAATATTCTAAACAATGGCATACAACCTTTAGCAAGGTAGAGTTGTTCAACGGGTTTTCGACCCTTTTGGGTTTCAACATATACCACGAAAACAAATAAAAAATCAATTTCAAGGATAAAAATCGCTAAAAACGTGCCTCCCTGATGATACATTCCTTGTTTTTACTTAAATGTATCACCTCTCGGTTGAAACGTATCACTTTAACCTTGAAATGTATCACATTTTCTCTTGAACGTATCCAAAAGGATTGAAACACATCCGTAATATTCCAGTACCTATATGTCACGTTTCAGGGTTGTATCCCCTCCATTCCATTTCAAGATCCAAAACAAGGATCGACGTTTGTTCAGGGATACTCGAACGGATGTTTTTTTGTTAAGAAAATAGTTAACGACCTAAAATCTAGAGGCATTGCTCGGCATTGGTAAGGCAGAAGTTTTCCAAAATTTTAAGTGGTCCTTTCTTGTTTTTTCACAACAAAATATAACATCAACATTAAGTATAAAGAATATCTTAAATTTTTTTTTGAGAAGTTTGTTTGCCGTTTATAAAGTTGATCATGATAATCAATTTTAAGTTTCTTTTGTTAGTTGAAAGAGGAAAATATAACATCAACATTAAATATAAAGAATATCTTAATTTTTTTTTGAGAAGTTTGTTTGCCATTTATAAAGTTGATCATGATAATCAATTTTAAGTTTCTTTTGTTAGTTGAAAGAGGATGTATTGTTGGAAAACTGTTATTATGGTAAATGGTAGAAAGATTTAAACTAGAAGTAATATTTTTTTGAAGTAAATAGTTTATTTAGGTGTAATCTAAATATTCTAAGTTACTTTTTTAAAATTTTAAAATCACATACATTAGCTATGAAAATTACATAATGTAGGTGTCATGAGATATTTGAAGGTGCTGAATCTATTTATAGATTAAAAAACACAAATTGAACACTTCCAATTTTAAACTTTACATAAAAAAATTAGTAAACTCCAACCAAAATTCATTAAAAAATCCAAAGCATAAAATAAATATACTTCTTCCGTTTATTTATTTATTTTAATTAATATTAAATTAATTTCATATATAAAAATCTATTTTAAAAAATACTTTCTAAATAATACAAAATTAATCAATAAAAAAACATATAAAATTTTTTAATAAAAAATCACATCAAATGATGATTTTAAAACCACAGTGTAAAGGTATGTACTTTTTCTATACAAAATTTTCCTTTCTTCAAGGAATATGCGTCTTTTAAAAATAATATAGAATATTATTTATACACAATTTTTTATTTTAATTAATATAAAAACATATTTTATTTAAATATTATAAATAAATGATATAAAATACATTGTATAAGTTTAAATGAAAAATATGATTTTTTTCCCCTTATATTATTTAAATTTCTCTTTTAGTTTGGTTAACATGAATAATACATATTGTCTTTTTATTTTGGTTAACACGAATACTATGCATCTTTAACAGGAATATGTGGTTTTATAAATAATAAATATCAAATCAAATTTTATTTATTAGGTTTATATTTAAAATTAAATATTTAAAAATTTCTTTAATTGAATGGATATTTTTTTCTTTGTAAGCTGCACAGTAAATTATATTACAGGGGCAAAAAAATTACATCAGAGAACTCATGATTTGACAAGGGTTTGAAGGAGACTGTGTCTCCTTCAGAGCTATTTCCAAAAAATAAGACACCTGTCTTTGTGTAAGCACACTGATATTTGCAGATAAAAATTCTTAAAAACTATTCAGAAAAAACTCTATAACCTATCAACACTGATATGCACGGAAACTGGGATGCATAACTAGCCGAGCCCCACTAGAACTAAAAGAGACATAGAGTAAACCCGAGAAAAAAACCTAGACAAAATTAAAAGGCCTGAACTAAGCGAAGCTTGAATGAGACCTGTGCGGAGCTCGCATTAAGCTGAGGGGGGATCTTCAGTGATGGGGCATGCCTAGCGCTCCTCCTTCGACCTAGTGGGTGAGTTTGTGGCTGCCATAGGAACGAGAGACAAAGCTGGAGGATGACCAGCCTGCAAGGAAGACGAGTCTTTCAGTCGTTTAGAGAGGGGTTCCACCAAAGAAGGCACCTGGAACGTTTTAGCTCGGGGCGACTTGGAAGAGCTGCCGCTTCCTCCTAGACTGGTGATGGCACGCCTGCTCGTTTCACTTCCACTGGCTCCACCACTAGTACCGCCACCCTGTGCATCTGCCCCCACTTTATGGACATTTAAGTTGGAGATGCTGGTTGTTCCTTTCCAAGAGAAAGTTTTGTCCAATTCGGTCAACTGAGTGTCAATCTCTGCAATTTTCATTTTCATGGAGTGGACCACCATTCGAGATTCAGCCCAGTTGCTGAGAATGTCTTCTGCTAGGTTGCAAAGCATATTTTTAACCATCCAGTAGTGGTTGATGTGACTGCCATCCTCCCCTGTCGACAGCTTCCTGTTCAAAACTTTATTCTCCCATGCCTCAACCAGCACCCGAACGCGACCAGAGATATGAGGTTCATAGTCCTCAGGAACAAGGACAGTGCTACTCCTTTGGGGTTTTGCATGAACCGAGTGGGCACGTCTCGGAGTACCACACTGGTGGGACATGGCCGTCAACTTAAAACTTAGACCAAAATGCAGAGGGGAGAACGCTCCTTCACTGGTTCCGGAATAAAAACCACCAACAGAGTTAATAGCAGCAGCAACAACAACAGAGAGACTATGATAAACCACCCTGAACTCGCAGCCAATATAACTATCCTCCATATCATAATGCGCACGGAAATCCTGCATCAAATTCTTGTCAGTCGCCATTAATCCGATCGGACGGGTCTTGAATGAGCTTGAGATGAGGTACCAGTTCCAGCTCTGTTCGCATGCTCTGACAAGACGCGAGAATAATCCTCAACATTCGAAGGATCCTGCGCAGAGTGACGACATGCATGAGCGGGGAGGTGAGCGCACATCATAACACCGACAGAACCTGGGATGCGGAGATCACGACAAGTGTTAACAAGGATCATCGGCGAAGTAACGTCGGTGGAGTTGTTCATATCCAGACACCGTGATTCCAGGTTGGTAGCAAATGACGACGATTGTAAAGGTGGACACGTGTTGCTGGCGCCCGCAGAACAGCTGGCCTTGGTGTTCTCACCCGCATCCGGGCTTAATTGAATGAATATTAATAATGTAAAAAATTAATATTAAAAATGATTTAAGTTTTTAAAAATTGTTTTTTATAAAATATAAAAAGTAAAACAATTTATTAATTAAATCAAAATTATTATTTTGATTTAAAATTTTACTTTAAAAATATAAAGAGTGGATTTTTTTAATAATTAATTAAATTCGAGTAATATAATATTATTTTTATATAAGTAAAGATGTGTAAAGAAATAATATTATTTTTATATACGTAAAGTTTTGTAAAAAAATAATATTTGAATACATTAAGTTTATTTTATTGGTATAATACTTTTAATTTTGTATAATATTTCATAATAGTATAATGTTAAATATCATTAAGAAAAATATAAATAGAATGACATCAAATATAAGTCTTTTCATTATTATTATATATTATTCTTTATCTTAATTAATATGGAAATATTTACATTTTTATTCTTAGGATTATTGTAGAAGAATGACGTGATAGTAAATCAAATCACTTGTACTGTTTTGTGGGCTTTAGAAAACCTTTCAATATAGTGTCTAGAAATAATTTGTAGAATAGATTAGAAGAACTTAAGGTTCATTTCGAGATGAGAGTTGCCTCGATAAGGTTCTATGAGACTATCATTTCCAAATTTAAGAGCACTGAAGGTTGGTCTTGAAATATATTAATTGTAATATTGGAGTTAATGGATGTTTCCCTCTCCCCTCTACCCTTTTCAACATATACATCCATAAGCTAAAAGGTTGTTTAGAAGAAGCATGTAGTACTGATCCTTTCAAGATGGGCACTTAAGTTCTTGACATTTTTTACTCATATCTATCTAGCTCCTAAAGTGCTGCTTTGTCAAAATAATAACATAATTTATTTATTGTTACCATGATATTTATCAAAATTTCCTCTTTAGTTCAGTTTAAAAGATTTGTGCATAAGTTTAACTTGACAAAAAATTTCTCATAGCATGGCATTTTCATTTGGTTCATAATTCTAGCAGCATTAGGAATAAAACCATAATTCTAACAATTTTAGGAATAAAATAAAATGAAAGGCATTTTCCGTTAGATTTTTCAGTACTTAAATTTAGAAAGTTTTGATCAAGTAGAATACCTTTTTTTTTTTGTAGATTGCAGTAGGCTTCCTTATGCTCCTGTAGTCGCTCCTTGCTGGAAAACCTTAGCATCCAAAATAGATAAACCAACATACCAACCAGCTCATCGTGATGGCCCTAGGAAATCGACGGATTTCCTAGCCCCCGATCCCACAATCCGATAATCTGAATAGAAGCCTTCCATAGTTTAGGATCTCCCTCCATCCACAGTTCAACCCCCCTAGTTCAATTTCCCCTCCTGCTTTGATTTTTTCACCTCCTCAATCCCCGAGTTAACCCCCTCCTCGGTATGCCTCCTTCCTCCTCCAAATCCCCTGTCCTATTCTCCCCCTAGAAATATTCCAACCCCCCCTATTTCCCATGAGACCTTCCTTAAATACCATTTTCCTCCTCCAAGCTTCCTCCTCACTCCACCACCTTCACCCTCAAGTTTTATTTTGGGGAAAATAAATCATAAATACAACACACTAATCAAGATAAAATAATGTTTAAATATGTTTGTCAGATTCACTGTTTCTCTTGAGCAGTAAAATAATTAATGTCAATTAAGTTTGTCAGAATTGAATTTATTTCCTATCGTCTACTTCATCAAAGAATAATCATTCCTTGTCTTATTTAAACTGATTTAGATACCCTAGAATTGACTCCACCCCTTGATCCGTAAATGTGGTCAGGATAATACAATAAATACAAGCTTGACTTTTGATATGGAGGTTTCTCATGTCTTAACTATTAAATCCAAATCCAAATTTGACAACGATGTTTGATTGTTTGATTGACAAATAAAGTTTAAATAACCATATTATATGGAATATAGTTATATCAAATCAACAACCACTTTCAATTCTTTTAAAATAATAATAATATTCCTTTTCACGATTCACATAAAAAAATCCAGATAATTTTAATTTATTTAAACAAAACCTTGAAGCTAAAATCACGAAGTTATGTTTATTGGAAAATAGTTATAATAACAATAAGAATACATGTGTTAATAATAATAATAATAATAATAATAATAATAATTAGTATTATTAATATTGGTTTAAAGGAAATAAAAGACATACTACAAACATAAAATTAATTAATTTTATATAGAACACCTTCAATGGTTTAAACAATATGATTAACATGTTTAACAGAATAATATTATTGGTGTACACTCAACAACAACTATGTTATTTACCATAACTACCTCATGACAATTAATTCTTGACATCAAGTACTAATTACTAATGCATTACTTATGTGTAAATAATAACTAACCTAATTGACATATCTATGCATATCAACATGATTAAACAATCATCATTCAAACTTGAATAATTCACAACTAACTCTTTTCCCAAATAACACGATTACAATCATTTTAGCATGTTAAGTATTCATCACATCAATACCAGTGTGCGTGTACCAAGTATGTGTGCATGGGAAGTGTACACATAGATCATATACACAATATAAGAAAACACCATTTTCCCTATGCATATATACTAACTGACAAAATAATAATCATTTTTTTCTCAGAAGAGCAATCACACATGCAAGACCTGACAATCAAAAATATATATAACCAAATCAACGTACTTCCAACACAATCATTTTAGCATCATCAATCGTTAATAATTAACCAATCAAGTTATAACCTCATTTATACATTAGATTCGCAATGGCTAATAAATCAATCATTCTCAAGGAAAAAGGTGCTTATTGCCACTCACTAGGTATCATAGACCCCCAACCCCCAAACAATACTAGCTAACATATCCTCCCATCATAAACTATGTCCACATCCTCCCTATCCTTACTATGCTAGTACAAAGTGGACACCAGCTATACTGATATGACCACATAGAACCTGAGAGCGGTAGCATCGGCTAACTAGCGGACCTAGCCTCTCCTAGTAGGAATCCGACCATTGCCATCACAACAACTTGGGGAGTGTGTCTCAACACGATACTCCCACGACTTTGGGTATCATTGTAACATAGGGTGGGAAACACATCAAACCCTCTCAACATACTGGGCCTTATTCCCTATCAATTCATACTCTGCTGCTATCAAGATTATTGGATTGTGTCATCATATCATCATTTTTGGTCACTAAGGTTTACTGCGTAACAAGTTACTATTCTACGTATCATATTAGGTATTCGACTATCACTTAGCGACAATGTCGTGTAGATTAATATTTCACAAATATATACATGTATAACAAGTAATTCTTCTTAATAATCAATTGATCAACATCATCATCCTCATCATTCTTTCATGTAATAATTTAATTCATCATAGGTACACACAACATATAATAATTCGATTTGTCACATTGTCACATGGTATCCATGCACCACACTTTCATTATAAAATAAGGGAATCCCATGATAATCAAAACATTGTAACCACATAAACAGAGAAACCTAATATTCATGATGACACCCTAGAAGCATAGTAACATCATAAATAAACCTAGTAACATCACAATATTGATCCATCATGTCGTAAACAAATCTTACTCAATCGAGCTAGGTCGAAAAAAGAAATAAGCCAAAATAAAGTGCAGTAGGTATGACTAGTCAAAATATGGGGCGTTACATACACCCACCCTTCAGGAAACTTTGTCTCGAAGTTATGGTCAAAATAGAGATTTAAAGTCTCTACGCATAGTCTTTGCGTCCTCCTAGGTAGCAGAAATTGGGTATCCTGCCCCACTAAGCTTTAACTTAACCAAACATGTTGATGTTATCTTATAGTTTTACTTATTTTATCCCATGATATGTGTTTTAATAATTAAAGAACATTTTGATGAATCCTTCTATTGAATCAGAATATTATATCCAGAACCCCTAAAGGTTATAATCAAGTGTTATCCACCTTAGCATCCTACTTCTTACCTCTTAACAATATCCCTTAAGTTACATGATCCAGATAGGTCTACTTGTCATACAACAAAGTTTTTAATAGAAGTATATATATTAATCCAACTTAGCATACACTAATTATCGATTTTGAAATGAAGGCCTTAGACATAACTTGTATTCAATCAACATGCAAATACAAAGGATCCTTAAGGTTAACATACCTCTCTAAGGCGAAGAAGGTCCAATATCTCTTTTAAATCTTAAGGTCATACTTTATTACTTCCTTATTCGTATTAAGCAATCATATTCATGAAAACAAAAGTAGTGTAACAATCATTAAATTAGGAGAACTATTATTGTTTACAAGGTGTTCATGACTCTACCTTATCAAAATGAAAATGTCATCAAGTTCATTTATTGTTTTCTCCTTTTCAATCTAATATAGTATGAAGGAAATCCTTATTCCTTTAATTTTTTTAATACTTCTTTTATCACATAGGTGTTACTATATTGTATTTGACATTTGTATATGAGGCTCGTTGCCTCCTCAAGGTTCTTTAATGTATTCGTCTATCACAAGTTCATACCATTGTTGAATTTGATCACACTATTCCACATGGTGTTTCATAGAAACACCTAAATCTTTAAATACAACTTTTATTTTTTTCTCCCAAGATATTGTTACACCTCTCACATTAATTCACATATTAGTTAACATCTTTTCAAATTTTCTTGCTAATAATTTGCACATTATTATGATGCACTTATATATCAGATACAAGCTTACTCTTTTCTAGAATACAATCCCCTTATGTTCACCATGAATTTCAACCTAACATGTCTATATACATTCTTCATACAACAGACGATCATACAAGCCTCTTCGATCATTAATTATATGTGAGTATAGTCCTACAAGGAAATGGGAATTCCCATATTGGACTTACTAAAAACATTCTCATATACTATGTATGACGTATATGGCTAGTCGTTAGGCATGCATACTCATCCTATTCTCTTAATCCCCTTTTTCATCGACAACTTTGTTGTTAAATGTTTGTAGGGTACCTCTTTTAATCCATACCAACTTGTCACTGCCTGATAGCTCCCAAGTGACTTGGGTAAATCGACATTGCACTCTAACATTCGTCTAATATTTAAGTTAAGTGATATAATTTAGTTCTTAATGTCTAATATTAAGTATTAGAAGTTATACCTAACATTGAATGTTAGGGAGGCATTTAAAACTAACATTTAGATTTTAACTTTAAAGTTTCAAATGTAACATTAAAAGTTAATATTACATCAAAATGTAACATTTTAATATAACTTTTAAGAAATCTTACCTCTAAATTAAACATAAGCTTTCTTTATGGTAAAAATCTAATTTAACGATTAATTTATAAATAAAACATCATTTAATTTACAAACTATTTATAACATCCAATCTTAAAATCAATTATAAACTAATTAAAGCCATTAATAAATTATAAACTAATTAAATTCATTAATTATATATAGCTTAATAAACTTATGGACTTTTAAAAATTAAAATTTTCAACTTATAGTCACACTTATTGTAGTAAATTAAATATAAAGTTATATATATATATATATATATATATATATNTTGTAATAATAAATTTACTAACTATCATATCAAATTCTACCGCGACCTTTGACCTCCGACACCGTCCCTACCCTACCCACGTTTAGGGTGTGGTGCATGTAAGCCACGCAGAGACAAGCATGACACTTGCGCTACTTGCTCACATGCCATACTCCACGAGCCCTAAGCTAAATAAGGGTAAATTTTAAAAACGGAATACACCTTCCGCGCTGGCGTGCCAATCTCTCATTTTTTTGATCATGACTGGACGAAGGGGAGATGCAACCTGCAACTCGAGCTATGGAAAAAATGCCTGGTTCACTAAGATGTCTCCACCATCTAGTAATATCCTTTCTCTTGTATTGTAGCCCTGCTAACCTTTCTTCCCATTTCATGTTAGGGTTTAAGAGGATTTATAGTTGGAAGATATCTAATGCCTTTCTAATTCTAATGAGTGAATTATATTGGTTTTTTCATATGTGGTTCTGCAAATTTGAATCTTAGGTTTCCCCTAATCCGTCACTTATAAAATCCATTTAAGGTTAGGGTTTGTTTAATATTTATACTAAAATGGCAGTACATTTAAAGGTGGTTGTATTACATAGTATCTGTAAATGCATAATTTCCCATGCTTTAAATAGCATAGTCTGTGAGTTTCCATCTAGTTTCCTCTAAGATCCCCCCTACATATAATGTCGCATTCTTTAATAGGCACATCATGGGCCACAATTTTATCTGGGTAGGTTTTCTCTGTATTTCCACCTATAACACGCTTTTAGCGCAAACTGCCTCATAGGAAAAAATTCTTCTTGTCTGCTGCAACAAGGAAAGAACATCACTGGCCACTAGAACTCCATCTGAATCACATTTAGAAAAAACCTTAGAAAATATTGATTGCACTTTATCGTTTGAGGCCTCCAAGTAAGCATGCTTCCGTAGAAAATGCTCATCTCGCTTCACAACACTACTGAGGATGTTAAAAATGCTAACATTGTGCTCAACTTTGCAAAAGCTATTCGCTTCGACCTCCTGCAATGAAACGAAAAGTGAAAAAATCTCCTGCTTTATATCTTGAAGCTGCACTGCTTCGCGTGAACCATTGCATAGCACTGGATTTCTTCTTACTGTAAACGATGTTGTTACATGTTTGGGTTTACAGAATTGACGCATTGGTTTAGGTTCTTGTGGGTGTTGGATTGGATGTTTGGTTTTGGGGACTGTGGTAGCTAAAAATGAAATAAGATGCAACTTACAAACCCAAAATTTTATTTATTTCCTTTTTATTCTCTATTGATCACTCTCTTTCATGGAAAATAATAATAATTATTATCATTTATGTTTCATTTTCTGTATTAGGAAATCCTTCCTTCCAAACCTTAAAACACTAGTTGGCTCAAGGAGTTAGGGAGATAAAACCCTTACAGGAGTTCGGATTTCATTGGAGGGTTTCCTTATCCTGAAGCTACTCCCTCCCAATGATCGAAGCCCAATGCTTAATGGCGCAACTCTTCAGAGACTAATGCGTCTAATATATTTGTAATGGTTTACCATGTTATGCATTGAAAACCTGTAAGTAATAATAACTTGGTGTAGAAACAAGCAGTAAATGCCATGTGATTAGTTATTGAATTAATATAGCATGCCATGGAAATAAGCGTGCACAATATTGATAGTGCACAACCATGCTCCCGATGGGTTCCTCTTGATACACTTATCATGTGGCACTGGCTTGAGTGATGTGTTGAGATTTAATGGAGCACTTGTGATTAAACTAGGCAATGGCTTAGAGCTTTGAGCTTGACTTAAGATTAGGTTGGACTTAAATCCCAGATTTTTCTTCAATGATCACCAAATTAACACATGGATATTTTATAAGCATTTTTCATTGGAACAATTCTCGTTTTTTATATTATACATACATACATACATACACACACACACACACATATATATATATATATATATATATATATATATATATATTATTTATTTATTTTCTTTCAGCTGATAGCCAACAAATATTTTGAGGAAGGCCAAAAGGAGCGTAACCAGTGCTTCCCGTGTAGCACATGTGTCAGCTAAGGGTGACATGAGGGTTTATCACGGGAGAGTGGGTGACCATTACAATAACCCTTGCAATGTTGGATCCTTCGACAAAAGTGACCCCGACGTCAGCACTGGTCTGGTCAGTGCTCCCACCTATGGCGATGTCATGAAATTGCAAATAAATGTCGACTCAAAGACTGGAAATATTGTTGATTCATGCTTTAATACCTTCAGATGTGGCTCTTCCATTGCTTTGGTTTTTGTTGCAACCGAATGGATTAAGGGGAATCCTATGGAGGAATTCATGTCTATAAAAAAAATAGGTGAGAACTTTTCCCTATTTTCTCTTCTATTCTTTGACTTTGTTCTCTTTTTATTTGATAAAATTAAATGAACAAGTTGTCACGAGTGCAATGTTTATCATTAAGAATAGAAAAATGACTCATTGTTTTAATTTTCTTTTGATTTCATGTTCTAATTTGTTGCATAATATTGGACATAATCAAATGATGTTTGTTGATTCAGTCTTTGTGTTATTTTGGTGTGTGAATTGGTTGTTTAGAACAATAAAGGCCCCACAATAGTCATTAAGACTCTCCAACATGGTGCCCACTTCTTATTTCCAAGATAGCCCAATAAACCATCCCAATTAGCTAGCAGAGAAACTAGTTTGGATTTGATTCCCAACAGCCTAGACCAGTTTGCTAGGCCTCCCTTTCTAACCTTATTCTTCCCACCAGCAAGCAATCACAAAAATCCTAGCGAAGAACTCGCGTTCTAAAAAATAATTTATACTTTACTTCAAATTATCTAATTTTGGTTTCTAGTTGTGGTAGGAAGAACGACATGGTTTACAACATAGCTTATAATTTTGTTTTTGGTTGAAATGTTTGAAATTTCATAGTAAATTTCACCAAAGTTCTATGTACCAAAAGGAGTGCCCATTTTTTAAGTGTTGGAGATCCGAGTCGTGAAATTTTTATAAAATAGCTACATTCTAGTTAGAATGGCTCATTTTTTTGTTCCTGGAATACATATTATCTCATTAACTATAATTTTGTTATATACTATTTTGTTTATATATACAGTTAACAAACATTTCCACAATTGAAATATTAGTAACATAAAATCTAACTTGTCTTAGGTTTTATTTGTGCAGGTAGTCTACAAAGAATTTGGCAAGAGGTTTAGGGTGTGTCTACTCCTTTTTTCTGTATAATTTATTAGTTATTCATATTTAGTAATAATGTTTTTGGTTTTTTTGCCAGATATTTCTACCTAGATTATAGGCTAATCATGTTTTGTTTGAGCATGGAAGGTCCTTTTAGATCCTGGTGTTTGAGCCATTGTCTCTGATACCATTGTGGAGTGCCCATCCTTTCAAGACGGTAACTTAAGTTCTTGTCATTTTCTACTTGTATCTATCTATCTCCTAAAGAGCTACTTTGTCAAGATAATAACATAATTTATTTATTGTTTACCATGATTTTCATCAAAATTTCCTCTTTAATTCAGTTTAAAAGATCCGTGCATAAGTTTAAATTGACACCAAATTTCTCATAACATGGCATTTTCATTCGATTCATAATTCTAGCAGCATTAGGAATAAAACCATAATTCTAACAATTTTAGGAATAAAATTCTTTTGAAAGGCATTTCCTTTGGATTTTTTAGTATTGAAATTTAGAGAGTTTTGATAAAGTAGAATACCTATTTTTTTTGTAGATTGCAGTAGGATTCCTTACGCTCCTGTAGTTGTTCCTTGCTGGAAAACCTTAGCATCCAAAGTAGATAAACCACCTTGCCAACAAGATCATCGTGGCGGCCATAGGAAATCAACGATTTTCCTATCCCCTGAGCCCACAATCCGATAATCTGAATAACAACCTTCCATAGTTTAGGATCCCTCCATCCATAGTTCAATTTCCCCTCCCGCATTGAGTTTTCCACCTCCTCAATCCTCGATTTAACCCCCTCCTTGGTATGCCTCCTTCCTCTTCCAAATTATCCATCCTATTCCCCCCCCCCCCGAAATCTTCCGTCCCCCCTTTTTCCCAATGAGACATTCCTTAAATACTATTTTCCTCCTCCAAGCTTCCTCCTCACTCCACTGCCTTCACCCTCAGGTTTTATTTTGGTAAAAATAAATCATAAATACAACATACTAATCAAGATAAAATAATGTTTAAATATGTTTGTCAATTAAGTTTGTCAGATTTGAATTTATTTCCTATCGTCTACTTCATCAAAGAATAATCATTCCTTGTCTTATTTAAACTGAGTTAGATAGCATAGAATTTATTCCACCCATTGATCGATAAATGTGGCCAGGATAATTCAATAAATACAAGCTTGACTTTTGATATGGAGGTTTCTCATGTCTTAATTATTAAATCCAAATCCAAATTTGACAATGTTGTTTGATGTACAAATAAAGTTTAAATAACCATATTATATGGAATATAATAATATCAAATCAACAACCACTTTCAATTCTTTTAAAATAATAATAATAATCCTTTTCATGATTCACATAAAACAATCAAGATAATTTTAATTTATTTAAACAAAACCTTGAAGGTAAAATCATGAAGTTATGTTTATTCGACAATAGTTATAATAACAATAAGAATACATGTGTTATAATAATAATAATAATAATAATAAAAATAATTAGTATTATTATTATTGGTTTAAAGGAAATAAAAGACACACTACAAACATAAAATTACTTTAATTTTATACAGAACACCTTCAATGGTTTAAACAATATGATTAACATGTTTAACATAACAATATTATTGGTGTACACTTGACAACAACTATGTTATTTACCATAACTACCTCATGACAATTACTTCTTGACAACAAATATCATTTACTAATGCATTACTTATGTGTAACTAATAACTAACCTGATTGACATATCTATGCATATCAACATGATTAAACAATCATCATTCAAACATGATTAATTGACAACTGACTCTTTTACCAAATAACATGATTACAATCATTTTAGCATGTTAAGTGTTATGACTGAATATTGTTTCTAGTCTTTGTATGTTGTTTTTAAAGATTCATTTCTTATTTACTTTTCATTTTTGGGTTTGTTTTAATTTTTATTATTGTTAATGCATTTTGTTTGCTTTTAAACATTATACTTGTTTGAATTTATTTTATTTTTTAGTTTTTCTTTTGGCTTATTAGGTGTCATATATCTTTATTAAAGTCTGAAAAGATTATATTATAGTTTATTCCAAGCTCCATATATAAAATCTAACTCTCAGTTTGAGCCTGTTTGTAAAATATTGCATAAAAATATTCTTGTACCGCAAAGTGCAAGGTTAATGTAATGAGGTGCTACAGAAATCTCCAACCATTGAAAATTGTGGCAGATAATCGTGGCTGTTTGCAATCGAAAATAGTGGAAGCCTTTGGACACCTATGAGGACATAATGATGCATGTTTAGAACCCAGCCATGATCATGACAAGTACATGAGAATGTCCAAAGATTATTGAGAAGATTGTGGTCTTAACTGTCACAATTTCATTTGGTAAAAATCATTGAAGGTCATGGTATTAACTATTAGAATTTTCTTTTGGGTATGATTTTATTGTTTCAGAGAACGAGTTTTTGAAATCTTTGAAGTTTTCAAAGGATATTCACAGGACAGATTACAGAGGAAATATACAAGTTATCTTTCAGCACAGAGATGAAGAAAAGTGGGAAAACTAATAGATTATGCTCTGTTTTTTGTTTTTTTGTTTTGTTTTGGTCATTGCAATTGAGCATTGATCACGAGCTGATGGAGATGAATTTTATATATAAAAAAAGATTTTTTTGTTCAAAACATACCGATTCACAAAAACCTCTCTCAGTTTTTCAACAACAGTCAAGGTTTGAAATATTCGATTTAACCTTTAGAACCTATTTTTTAGGGTTTAAAAATATTTAATATTTTCCTGTTTTAGTCTTCATCTTGCGGGGAATATTATGATCGATTGGAGAATCATTTTTAAAAACCAAGAGAGGTTTTTGTCCATCACGGACTCATTCACAAAAACCTCTCTCCATTTTTCACAGGTATCCCCGATCAAGAGATATGGCAGATTCTTTGAGACCCATTTTCAGAAATTCAGCAAATTTCCCAGGAATCCGATTTTGCTATTTTTAGCCAATTAGTTTTTAATCTTTGAAAGTTGGTTAATGTAAATGCTGACTAGTTTCGAATTTGTCCTAAAGAAGTGAAGATAGAACTACTTCTTGGTAATTATAAAAGGTAGACAAGCATATAATGCTGGAGTTGGAATTTTGTGCAAGAGGAGTCTTTAGAGCTACTGTCTGTCAAGCTAAGACTCAAAACTCTCATGTAAATTTGAAGAATGATTATGATATATACATACTTATAATCCATTGTTATCTTTTATGCTGGTTTTATTTTTGGTTAGTTTGATCACTCAATGTATAATTTCATTTCATGTTTAATGTTTTTATTCATGAAATGCTTGTATGTTGTGGATGAGATCAGTGCTATCTTTATACTCTTTATGGTTTATTTTTCATATGTAAGCATCTCAGTCCTTTACTGTTCATGATTTAGTGCTTGTTTTATCCTGTTAAGTATATACCTTCTTGTTGATTAATCTTCGAACCAAAATCATTAAAAATCAATTTCATTTTGTTTTATTTTTGAGATTGTGTTAGCTTGTTCTTGTGGTAGTCTAGGAACAATTTCTAGCACACACATCTTTGGCGCCGTTGGCGAGGATGAAACTGAAGTATATCTTCCCTGGTTTTTATCATTCAACTGATTTTGAGAGGTGAACAAAATCAACAAATCTTTTAGACTAATTTTTCACCAAGCAGTGTCCACAGTGACTACCAGGAAGATTGGGACAAGAGGGAAACCTACTTCACCGTTGCATCTGGGTGTCTCAGATCTAGAACAGATTTTGAAGGAAGCTAATAAAATTCGAAAAACATGGTCTTCTCCTTCTTTATGTACCGTTGATCAATTTGAATTAGTATCACCTTTTGCACAGTTAGAGGAGGAAAAACAAAATCTGTCATGGTCAATACCTTCTATACTAGTTAGCAACTTTCAAGTTTTTACTAATCCTCAGTCCTTTCAAAAAAAGAAAAACTCTGTCTCCTGGAAATATTCCATTGTTTCAGCTTAAAATCAATAAAATCCCTTTTCAGCCAAGTTCTAGCCAAGTAAATAAACCTTTTCCTTCATCAAAACAAAGAAATTCCAAGATGGCAGGACAGCTTCTTGATATGATGGATAGAATGGTAGCAGCCAGATATGCATCCTTAGTTCTTCCCTAGCCCCTAAATGCTCCCCCCGGAGGGTATTAGCAGAAATACTTACCTAGTTTTTAATGGTCAGGGTGAGACAACTGCTGAAGAGCACTGGGATGCATTCCTTAGTTATGCAGACAACCAAAATATTGAAGCAAAAGATGTATGGATGAGGATGTGTGTGCATAGTTTGGATGGGGAGGTGAGGAAGTGGTTCAGGGAACTAGCAACAAATTCAATCACTCTTATAGATGAGTTACATGATGTATTTATGAGGCAGTGGGGAGATACAAAAGATCATACTTATTACATTACCGAATTTGGAGATTTAAGAAGAAAAAATGATGAAACTATAGCAAACTTTTCCAAATGCTTTAACAAGTTTTATGGTAGGATCCCAGCTGAAATCAATCCTTCTGAAACCTTAGCTAAGTTGACTTATGTAAATGCCTTTGACTATGAATTCTCCTTGCATATACGAGAAAGAAGGCCAGTCACTTTATCAAACATGCAGGGGGCTGCATTGGAAGTGGAATCAAATATTCTAGCTTCTAATAGGCTTAAAGAAAATCTAGGCCATCAAATATATGACATAAAAGGTAAGAAGGAGGTGATTCCAACAACCTCTACATCATAGTCAGCAGATAGCAAAATAGATGAAATGGTTAATTTAGTCAAAATTTTAATAACAAAGTTAAATAAGTTGGAGTTAGAAAAGAATTCAAATAGGCCTACACAAGAAAGAGAAACAAACCCTAACAATCCTAATCAATTTAGGTGCCAGTTTTCACCTAGATTTATCCCTAGAGAAAGAAGAAACAATGACATATAGAGGGAGAGAAGAGAAAATGAAGATCAGAGGGTTCCTCCTCCACTCCAAAACAATGTTACAAATGAGGTTGAAGAGGGTGAAGATGGGCAGTATGAAGATTCAAATTAGGAGATAAATTACTTTGGGGAATCATTATCAGAAGGGTTTTTAACTGAACATGATTATCAAAATTCTGAGTTTTTTGATGCAAATGTTTATCAAACAAAAAGTGATTTAGCCCTTGAAGTTTCAGCTGAAATATATCAGTCAGAATCTTAGAGGTCTATTAATTTAAGGTCTGGTCCAAAACAGGTTTCTCAAATTCCAAAAAAGAAGACAATTCCTCCTCCTAAACAATTACCTAATTCAGCACAGGAAAAAAGACAAAATGAGGGTGATCCAGATAAGGTTGCTGAAATTGAAGAAGTGAATAAAAATGTGCAGAATTTTAATTTTGAAAATGAGTTATGTAAGATTAAAATTCAAGTACCTTTTACTGAGTTGATGAAGAATCCTTGCTACATAAATCCAGTTCTAAAGATGATAGGTTCAACTACCAGCCAAATACCTTCAGATACTGTAAATTTACAAGAAGAACATCCTAAAATCTTTATTGGTTATGCCATAGCTAATAAGATTGAAAGTGATTCAAATTATTCTCCAGCTTTTATATAGCATTGACTATTCATGATCAAATTATTCATAATTGTTTATTCGATTCTGGTGCTTCTCACAATTTGATGCCAAAAGAATTCATGTAGGCTCTCAATTTGAGTATCAAAAAACCATATCATGAGTTATATGCATTTGATTCTAGAGTTGTTAAATGTTTGGGAGTGATTAAGGATCTTGTGGTTAACTTGACTCAATTACCCATAAAAAGTGTCATCATGGATGTGGTGGTGGCTGATATTACTCCTAAGTTCAGAATGTTACTTTCAAGGTCTTGGGCTAAGAAGGTAGGTGGTACATTGCAGATGGATTTATCGTATGCAACTATTCCTATTTTTGGAGGAGAAAATAGGAGATTGTATAGAGAGTTACAATATTCTTATATTCTCACAGATGATAAGAACCCAACAAATCACCCCATTTATGTTGTAGAGAAATATTTGGGGTCTTGTATGCTATATTTCATTGACGAGGATACAAATGAAATGCTATGTGTCAAAAATGAGAATATTATAAGTTGTAACATTGATACTGAAGATCAACTATGTATTGAAGAAAAACACGAACCTTCAGCATCATCATTTGAAATTTCCTAGAATTCTCCTTGTTATGATGAAGAGATTGGGGTTCCAAGATAAGAATTTTATGATGAATTATATTCTATTACTTTTTGTTTTGATACTAAAATCGATGAAAGGAAGGCTGTTGACATTTTTAGCGTTATATCAGAAGTTTCTTATATTCATGGTTATGATAAATTTGCTGTTCAAAACCATTATGAAGATGCTATAATTTTTTATAAATATGATGATGAAATTGAAAAGAAAGACCCAAAAATGTGTGATGTGTGTGATATGGAACAATCTGATTAGCAGATTCAGGAATGCATTTAGTCCATTATCCTTGAACAACCGGAGCCGATGTATGATAGTTATCCATTTGAAGACAGTGTGGAAAAGGAGGTTCAGCTTGTTGACATTATTGATGATACTGTCCAAGAAATTCCAGAGCAAATTCAGGATGATTTATGATTTCTTTTATCACCAATGTCTAGTTGATATTCATGGAACAAAACATTCTTATGGACAACCTATCTTTTTCATAGAATAGGAAGATGTAACTTTTGACAATTTTTATGATCTAGTGGCAGATTATTTAGTGTCAACACTAAATTATAAATATTTTATCTTAGAGACACCATTTGATGAAAGTGAGTACGAGTTTCTAGATCTTTTCTCTTCATGTTTTTCAATATTTTTGATTATACATATTTTCGGAGTTGGAAGCAAGTTTTGGTTGGTTGATGGAATTTTTTCCTGGTTACATTGGAAATGCGATTACAATTTGATCAAGTAAAGTTTAACGGTGTGACATAGGTTTAATAAAGACGCCATAGCCCAATGGAATTTTTGCAGAATAACAGACAGTTTCAGTTGAGATGGAAGAAGACACTAATCTACAAGTTCTTGAAACCTCACAAGGAGGATTTCATCCCGCAGCAGGAGCCAGATGTTACAAATGAATATTGTTTCTAGTATATGTATGTTGTTTTTAAAGATTCGTTTCTTATGTACTTTTCATTTTTGGGTTTGTTTTAATTTTTATTATGTTTAATGCATTTTGTTTGCTTTTATACATTATACTTGTTTGAATTTATTTTATTTTTTAGTTTTTATTTTGGCTTATTAGGTGTCATATATCTTTATTAAAGTATGAAAAGCTTATATTATATTCCAAGCTCCATATCTAAAATCTAACTCTCAGTTTGAGCCTGTTTGTAAAATATTGCATAAAATTATTCTTGTAGCGCAAAATGCAAGGTTAATGTAATGAGGCACTACAGGAATCTCGAATCATTGAAAATTGTGGCTATTTGCAATCGAAAATAGTAAAAGTATTTAGAAACCTATGAGGACATAATGATGCATGTTCAGAACCCATCCATGATCATGACAAGTGTATGAGAATGTGCAAATATTATTGAGAATATCGTGGTCTTAACTGTCACGATTTCATTTGGTAAAAATCATTGAAGGTCGTGGCCTTCACTGTTACAATTTTGTTTTGGGTATGATTTTATTGTTGCAGAGAACGAGTTTTTGAAATATTTGAAGTTTTCAAAGGATATTTACATGACATATTATAGAGGAAATATACAAGTTATCTTTCAACGCGGAGATGAAGAAAAGTGGGAAAACTAATAGATTATGTTTTGTTTTTTTTTTCCTGTTTTGGTCATTGCAATTGAGAGTTGATCACGAGCTGATGGAGATGAGTTTTAGAAAACAAAAAGAGGTTTTTGTTGAAAAAAAACACATTCACAAAAACCTCTCTCAGTTTTGCAACAGATATCAAGGTTTAAAAGATTCGATTTAATATTTACAGCCTATTTTTTAGGGTTTAAAAATATTTAATATTTTCATGTTTTAGTCTTCTTCTTTCAGGGAATATTCTGATCGATTGGAGAATAATTTTTAAAACCCAAGATATTTTTTTGTCCATCATGGAATCATTCACAAAAACCTCTCTTAGTGTTTTTACAGGTATCCCGAATCAAGAGATATTGGGGCTTCTTTGAGACCCATTTTTCAGAAATTCGCCAAATTTCTCAGGAATCTGATTTTGCTATTTTTAGCCAATTAGTTTTTAATATTTGAAAGTTGGTTAATGTAACTGCTAAGTAGTTTTAAATTTGAACTAAATAAGTGAAGATAGAACTACTTCTTTTTAATTATAAAAGGTATAGAAGCGTACAATGCCGGGGTTGTAATTTTGTGCAAGAGGAGGCTTTAGAGCTACTGTATGTCAAGCTAAGACTCAAAAATATCATGTAACTTTGAAGACTGATTATGATATATACATAGTTATAATCCATTGTTATCTTTTATGCTGGTTTTATTTTTTTTTAGTTTGATCACTCAATGTATAATTTCATTTCTTGTTTAATGTTTTTATTCATGAAATGCTTGTATGTTGTGGATGAGATCAATGCTATCTTTAAACTCTTTATGGTTTATTTTTCATGTGTAAGCATCTCAGTCCTTTACTGTTCATGATTTAGTACTTGTTTTATCCTTTCAAGTATATACCTTCTTGTTGATTAATCTTCAAACCAAAATCATTAAAAACCAATTTTATTTTGTTTTATTTTTGAGATTGTGTTAGCTTGTTCTTGTGGTAGTCTAGGAACAATTTCTAGCACAAACATTAAGTATTCATTACATCAATACTAGTGTACATATACCAAGTATGCGTGTGTGGGAAGCGTACGCATAAATCATATACATACTATAAGAAAACACCATTTTCCCTATGCATATATACTAATTGACAAAATAATAATCCTTTTTTTTTCTAGAAGAGCAATCACATTTGCAAGACCTGGAATCAAATATATATATAACCAAATCAATGTACTTTCAACATAATCATTTAGCATCATCAATCCTTAATAATTAATCAATCAAGTTAAAAACTCATTTATACATTAGATTCACAATGACTAATAAATCAATCATTCTCAAGGAAAAAGGTACTTACTACCACTCACTAGGTATCATAGACCCCCAACCTCCAAACAATACTAGCTAACATATCCTCCCATCATAACCTACGTCCACATCCTCCATATCTTTCCTCTTCTAGTACAAAGTGGACACCAGCTATATTAATCTGACCACATAGAACCCAAGAGCGGTAGAGTCAACTAACTAGCAAACCTAGCATCTCCTAGCAGGAATCCGACTGTCGTCATCACAACATATTGGGGAGCGTGTCCTAGCACGACCCTCCCATGACCTCATGTATCATTTTAACATAGGGTGAGCAACACATCCAACCCTCTCAACATGTTAGGTTTTATGCCCTATCAATTCATACTTTACTGCTATCAGGATTATTGGATTGTGTCATCGTATCATCATTTTTGGTCGCTAATGTTTACTACGTAATAAGTTACTATTCCATGTATCATATCAAGTATTCGACTATCACTTAGTGTTAATGCCGTGTAGGATAGTATTTCACAAATATACATGTATAACAAGTAATTCCACTTAATAATCAATTGATCAACATCATAATCCTCATCATTCTTTCATGTAATAATTTAATTCACCATATGTACACACGACATATAATAATTTGATTGATATATAATTATTTATTCAAAATACAAATAAATAATAATAATATAAAATAAATTATTATTAAAAAACTAATATTAAAAAATACTTTAAAACATTGGTAGCAAACGTATAATTATTTATAAAATATAAACATAAATAATATTAATGATTATATATATATATATATTAATAAACAAATAAAATATTTAAAAGTGATAGTAATTTTCTGATTGAAAAATGCCAATTGTTTATTGATAGTGATAATAGTTCATTGAAACTAACTTTCATTTATATTTTAATTTTCAACTTTCTTAGTATCGTAAAGATAATAAATTCTTTAGTGGAACAATTTAGGAATTGTTTTTACTATGAAGGTCATGAGAGTTTGTTCTTAGCAATGTTCATTTTCATCTTTATACTACTTAAAACTGAGAGATGCTTATGATCTTATAAATTAGAGTTGAATACCTCATAATATCTTAATTTTCTCTTATCCTCTAATTCTTAATCGCACTTCAACTCCTCCTAAAACTTAGATCACTATGTAATAATACTTTGAATATTATCATTATTCTATAGGGTGACCTCTTCCTAGATTACCTAATGATTTATCCTTGAGACATTGCATATTTGTGACAAACTAGAGTACAAAGTAATCTCAAGAAGCCTCTTGTCTTCCATTTTGTTTATCTTGTTCTTGTACATTAGGTACCTAGTCATATCAATGCTTTGAATGCGGGAGAGACTTGCTTGTATGGGGAGGATATGATAGAGTTTTTGTCTTTAATTTTAAGATTGTATGTTATAAATTGTTTTTAGATTTGATCTATTATTCTCCAAAATTCTTTAAAGATGTTACAACCCTAAACTTCACATCCATATAAGATAACACAAGTGATGAGAGTCTCAAAGAGGATTTTCTTCTTACTCCAAAGTACGGGTTTATTGATTTACAATTACATATTGAGCTTTTCACCTTCTATTAATAGTGTATTAATCATTTTCTCAATGTTATAGTTCCAATTAAACTTGTAATAAAGATACATTCTAATTTATTTGAAAGAAGTCACTTCCTCTAAAATATTATTGTTCTACATGAAAAATATATAAGTAATTGTTTAGGATTTCATTATCATTAACTTTGATTTAATCAATATTAATAATTATACTTTATACTTGTAAAAAATTGTTATCATGCTCATGTGCTTCACCAAAATCTAATTAAACTTTATAATAAAAATAAACCCAACATCCATTTCCTTTATTAACAAATTGGTCCAACAATTCACCAACCTTATTCTATAAACTTTGACGGGCACGCTTGTTTTATGCATAGAATAATAGGTCTAAGTTACGGGAATTTTATAAGAGATTTTATAAATAATCTAAATAATCAGTGGTATAATAATATAATCTGTTTTTAGTTTTAGTGAAAGATTTAAAACTATTTTTAATTGAGTAAAAATTATTTTTTCAAATATGTAATGAAACAAGTTAACGATCTGTTTAGGAGGGCCTTGCATATGGTTTTAAAACCATTTGCAAGGCCCTCCTAAACCATGTACAATAAAACCATGGGTTGTTTTGGAGGCCTTGCACATGGTTTAAAAGCCTCCTAAACCATGTACAATAAAACCATGCATTGTTTAGAATGCCTTGCACATGGTTTTAAAACCATGTGCAATGCCAACATTTTTTTGCAAATAATTCAATTTTGTAGTACAAATGAAAATCTATCCCCTTTATAAACCACCAACCTACCTATTATTTAGGTGTTATTGTATTTTAATGAAAAAATAACTTACATTTTCTTCATTCCTATTTAACAAGTAAGTTATAATAAACTTTTTTCATAAAAAATAAATAAAAAGAAATTCTATGTTAAAAACAAAATAACTTTTTTTACTAAATAGCAACCATTTTAAAATTAAATAGCTAATAATCTATCATTAATATTATTTTTTAAATGTGTAAGACTATTATTTTTGTCATATGTAGTTTTTTATTCTTATGAATTACAAAATAACAAAAGTACTGTTTTTTTACTTAAAAAAACTAACAATCCTCCATCCTTACTATATTTTTGATTTTGACATCCTTGTTTTGAACATAAAGTATTGAATAATAAGTAAAGGGGTTCTATAAGTCAAGTAGAACTACTTATTTATTCATCTCTCATTGAGTAATAAGCATGGAGTATTAATGACCAGAGAAGTGGTTCCATTTAGCTTGTCCTTTAAATGAGAAAGGTGGCATGAACATATAATCTCCACATTGGTTTCATTTAAGAAAAAAATAATAATTTAGATTTGAGTTAGATTTATGTTTAACAATTTTGTATAAGTTAAGTTTGAGGGATAACTGAATTAGTAAGATGTGTACATACTCTTCTAGAGACGAGGAAGGTTATGGGTTTGAACCTTGAGTCCTTTAGGGTCAGGCCTTCTGCTAGGTTACACAATGGTTTACTATCTTTACCATCCATGAAATATGGGGAAGTATAGATAGGTTTTCCGGACATATTTCCTTTGTGTAAAAAAATGTATAAACTTCTTAAAATTAAATTATTAAGGATTTTATTATTGTTGTTAATGTTTATCAACAAATTTATGTGTTCACTAAGTTCATGGCAATTCCATGTGGGAGCCAATAAGATGGTGATAGTATTTTGGGCTCTAGTAAATAGGTTTTATTTTAATGTTTAAACTATAAAGGTTTTTTTGAAATATAAAAGTTTGTATAGGTTTAACTTGCTATATAGGGTAAGGGGTAAGAACATGCTTATAAAAAAGTAGGGTAATGGAGTAGGAACATGATTATAAAAAAAAGTTTTTATTTTTATGTTTTATATTAGTAGTAATGGAAATATGAAAATGTGTTGATATTTTTAATAAAAGTGATCCCATTGATTATGTATAATAAGAAATTGTGAATTTATAAATAATGTAATAAGTTGTATAATAAGAAATTGTGAATTTATAAATAATGTAATAAGTTGTGAACTTAAAATGATGCCATACATAAAAAAAATGTAGAAAATCATAATTTATTTAGAATTTTTTTTATGAAAAACCATCTTTTAACAATAATGGTTTATTATTATTATTAATAATATAAATTACAGATACAGCTTATCTTATATTTTACATTTAATATATATTGTGGACTTCTTCAAATTTAATACAATTTAAAAGATAAAGTCCATACATATTAATGCACTAGTCTCGTCTATATCAACAACTTTACTAGATGCATCTATAAACAAGAAAATATCCTTTAGGTTTCCTTGTAAAGTTGTTTATAAAATATCCTTTAGGTTTCCTTGTAAAGTTTTATTTAGAAGCATCTGTAAACAAGAACTTATCCTTTAGGTTTCGTTGCAAAGTTTTGTTTAGGAAAAATATAATATGAGAGATGTATGAATACATATTAATGAGTGTATTAAGAAGATTACTTTTTGAATTTTTGATAGGAAGAAAAATAGTATAAACATTTTTTTTAAGTTCATAATAAATTTTAAAATTCTTATAAATTTATTAGAAAAACAATATATTTCATGCTTTTTTTTGGAGTTTCTAACTAATAAAGTGCATTAAAAAAATCCATATATATATATATATATTCCATATCTATGATATACGTATATAAAAATTAAATAAAACATATTCTTTTTACAAAATTGACATATATTCCATACTTATAACATATGTATATGTAAAAATTAAATAAAATATATATTTTTTTTAATTTAAAAACAAAAATAATTAAACCTATTCTATACTTGTAATATATGTAGCTATGTTTTTAACAAAATAAAAAACATAATTATATTGATAATCATTTTTATTTGAGATTTGGGGTGGACTACGATTTATGTTTTTTCATCTACAAATGAAGATTGATTCTATTGTAGTTGTTCAAAATTCAAAATAAACAATTATAAAACAATGAATATAAAAAATAACTGGTAGCCGATGAATGGATAACTGGTAGCGATGCATGGATACATTATAGCTGATGAATGGATAACCATCAGTTCATGGCATATAACTAGAAGAATATGAGATTTAAAAAAGGAATATAAACAATATCTGATAGTTAATAAATGGATAACAGGAAGAATACCGGTGATAAAATTTATCTAGGCATGGATAAATCAGAGTTGAACCCATTTAACTAGAATAATATGAGGAATAAAAAAATTCCAAATTGCCTTCCATTCCTTTTCTATCTCTCAACCATTTGATCCCTACCAACCTAATCCAACCACAAACTATGTGAGTGTGCTACTTAAATAACAATTAACTACTTCAATCCTCCATGGATTTTGAGCTTGGTAAATCTTTTTTAATTTAAAATCATAATATACGATATTAAATACTTCATCAATTTTCGAATTATTTAAAAAATCCTTAATTTACATTTGAACTTTTCGATTATTTAATTCTATTACAATATTTTAAAATTTAACTAAGTATGGATAAAGAACCTATAATTATTAAAAAAAATGTGTATTCTAAATTTTTTATGTTTATTTATTTATTTTTAAGTATATTTTCTATTTTGATTTGTTTGGAGTGTGATTGAAAATGTATAAAAAATTATATAATCATTATATTAGTTATGAAAATTGCATAATTTAAGTGATATGAGGATATTAGAGGGTGATGAATCTATTTATATATTCAAAAACATAATTTGAACACTTTCAAATTTCAATTTTACAAAAAAAAACATTTACTGGATTTTGATCGAAACCCACCTAAAAGTACAAAACCTAAAATAAATCAACTGTTCCTATAAAAAATAAATGGCCATCAAAAATTTGTATTTAGTTTGAGAAATACATTGTTAAAAAACACACAAAGACAAATTAATTAATTAATTAATTTATATTATATATTTTTATTTTTGGAAAATTATTTCATAGTTAATATGGTATATTCTTTGTATTTCATCCCACAATTCTTTTTTAGTTTCCATTATATCTACCATCTAAATATTGGGGAACACACAAGTTTCCCATATTAAAAATGGAAATTTATTGCATAAATCTAAGTCTATTAGTTTAAGGTATTTATTGTACATTTCACCTCAAGAGAAAAACCTTTAAAGCTTTATGTTTAATCAATAACCAAATATCAACATTTGTGAAAGATGGTAGAGAAAATTTAAATATTTCTTGAACATGCCAACTGTAGCACTCCAAATGATATATGAGAGGAGAGGGCTACCATCCTAAGAACACCCAAAGGGGTTATATATATTGGTAAAGAGTGAGGAGTTTTTAATCAGCGGGTAAGGTTCAATTCTCACGGGGGCTTTACCTAAAGCCATGGGATCATCTTGAGGTATTTGTAAAACATGTGGTTGCATCGAGAGAGATTGTATTAAATGATCTTATGACATGTGCACTCTTATGACATGTGCACACACAAGTGGATCAAATCTCACCCTCATGTCCTTCAAACATTAAGCCCCTGGGTGTAGATCAATTGGCAATAGGGTGCATTGTTAAGGAACTCCATGTGACGTTGCTAGTTCAAAACCTTGTAGCCATGTGTACTACACACGGGGTAGTGTCACTACACCTGGAGGTTATAGTGGCAATGGATTGGAATTGACTCTATATAAGGTGAGCATGAGTGTGTCCTAGTTACTAATTACATCAATCACAAAAAATAGTATTTCATAAGGACCATATCTAAGAGGCTTGACCTTGAGGTGGGGATCTTTGAATAATTCCTTTTGAAGTTTTAGCTAGATCTTGTACTCACCATCATGAAAGTGACGAGGGGTGCAATGAGAATTTTGGCACTTCTTGTTCTTCTAATATTGATGTGTTAATATTTATTGAATATGCTAATGATCTTATTGGATATTTTGCATGAACGTTTTTTTTAAGTAGGTTGGGGCACTTCTATTACTGCAACAAAACAAAAGATATTTACAGACTCTACTCCTTAAAACATGGAGTCAGGCATTGATCTGGTATCCAAAATAGAAAAGTAAAAAGTATAGCCAATAAAGAAAGATGGAGGATCATGAGAGCGGCCCAGCCTTTCATCTTGGGAGCTCGATCATGTAGACATGCAAAACAAAATAATGGCGAAATATGCATGAGAAGACAAACAGAAATGTAACCCAAAACAACCCATGAAGAGCATCAAACAGTCCCGTGATGAGGAGAGGACTAGCGTCTACGGGAGGACTCGGCTTCATCCAGGGCATTGATGGTGCCTTTTCCATTCCCCTGGTTCGCTTCCACATGGATTGATTCCGCCATGTACTCATATTCCTCCCACAGAATGTGCTGAAAGGGTGGAGCTAATATTCATAGCAGACTGCGCATGTGATCAAGATTGTTTTCGGCTTCATCTTTAAACTTTCCCACGGTGATATGGATGAGTTCCATGTAGCTCTCTCTCTCATTCATGGAATGAGAGAGTATAAATTTGAGGCACCAGTAATGCGACATTACCACCCCATCTACCAACTTCACATGAAACTCCCTAAAGATATCCTCTTTCATGGCTTATATGGAATGACAGATGTGGTCCGACGTTTCATCATTAAAAAGTCTTTCCCATTGATCTTCCTCATTTCCTCCTTCCCTCTCTGCAGGGGTTTCCATCTCTAGCTGAGGCATTGACCTTCTTAGTCTGACACCAAATCCACGCTTTAATTTTAACGACCTCTTTGTTGTCCACGTCTACGTGGTAACTTCACTCTTCGAAACAATATGAGTTTGGCGATGCCTCTTCCAGCTTGAGAGTGCTTCTCCCAAACCTTGTTCACAATCCACAATGTAATGAAATCCCTCTGCTCCTTGGTTAAATACTGATTCGGAACCCAACAGGAACTATTTGCAAAGCATACCTAGGTATAAGAAATCTCTGTTGAAGGAGTGCATGGGGATTTGCATAGGATGTGGTCACTGTGACGACCGTCCCCATATCGATAACCTCCGATGAGATCCCCTCACCCATCTTGTCCCCATTCCTTTCCATATCCATAATCACTGGTCGCTGGCCCTTTGGTGCTGTGAAGAGTTAAATCCTCCCGTGTAAGCTTTCATCGATGTCCATGTCAAGTGCTTCATGCTGATTCCCTATCATTTCTTCTCTAGCCTCATGGTGGTCATAAGACACCTCCATATGGGCTGCTCGAGTGCCATCCTCATGGAATCTCATCCGTGGCCCTATGTTAGAACCATCTCTTCCTTGTGGAAATACCTCCTCCACCATGTTAATGTCATCCCTGTGTTTGGCAAACTCCTCCTCATGCCTTTCACCCGCATCCAGGAATTGCCAATCTTGTAGAGCCAAATCTTGGCAAGACTTGTTATCCTCCCGATTTTGTAGCTCATGCCAAGAGAAAGCGAGGAAGGTGGAGGAGGATGGGAGTCATTTGTTGGAAATGGAGTCTACTACTTTGTTCACCGAGCGTTTCACATGAGAAAATACCACGACATGGTTGGCTTCGAGAATGATGCGCAACGCTCTGAGTTTAATCTCCAGATGCCAATTCATGGAGATTTTACTTTTCGAAGAGCCTGCTTGAAGTCTTTGAGACATGGTGACGATGAGTAAAGAGTCACCTTCAATAATTATAGGACTCCAATTTTGTTGTATTTCCCACTCCATGCCAAAAATCAGCCCTTCTAGTTTGGCCACGTTATTGGTGGATGTGCCAATTGATCCCCAGAAAACTCCCATTATATAGCCCATATTGTTTCCTACCACACCTCCATATCCAGCGGGCCCTGGGTTGCCTTTAGAGGCCCCATAAAAGTTCAATTTGAAGGTTCCCACAGGGGGGGTAGTCTAGATTGTGGGAGAGCTGGTTCTAATGGGAGGTTGTGCTTCCTTCCCAACATAAGCCTAAATGGCATGAACACCCAAGTCCTGGAGTATTTGCATTTTAGTGCTGTTGGTGGTGAGATCCTTGTCCATCCATCTCCCTAGCTTGAGGGTTTCCTAAATATGCCTTTTGAGGGTCTCCCATACCTCCTTATATGTCTTGGATCTGTTAGTGAAAAGTTGTTGTTTCTTTCAATCCATATTTCCCAGACAGCAAAACTTGAGAAAATTTCCCATATTCTATTGAGGAGCTGGCTTGTAAAGGGTTGGTAAGGCCATTGAGATATTGTGAGGTCTGGTTGACCATTTATCCTTATGTTTTTCCAGAATATCTTCTCCCCTTATTTCCATATTTTTTCCATGAAACTACATTTGTCCAAGAGATGATTGGCAGTTTCTTCACTGGTTTTACAGAGGCAACACCAGTACGGACCAATGCATCCTTTTTTTCCCTATTGTCCCCAGTCAAGATGCATTTGTGGAGGAGGATACATAAGAAGCTAGATATTTTTGACCATAAATTTGCTTTCCATATATTTTCCCAGTTGATATCTTGTGCCCTATTCTTGGGGATAATGAGGATGTTGGTAGCTTCTTTCAGATTGTAACAAGATGTGAGGGAGAAACCCCATCTAATCTTATCTGATCCCAGGGTGATTCTTATTTGCCTCGATTGAATATCTTCCCAGAAATCCTGTAGGTCCTCGTTGGGGCTGATTCTCTGCCACCACTCCTCGCTTTTCCATTTCCTGTAGTGGTCTCCCGATTCCTCTTCCCTCCAGAAGGAATTAAATTTGTTTATATTCATGTGCTCTAGTTGTTCCCTAAGAAATGGAAGGTCATGGGAATCCTTGAGAGGACTGAGTTGGTGCCAAGAGTCTTAGAAGAAATATGCCGATTCCCCATCCCTTATCTACCAAAAGAAAAAGGTCCTTAATAATATTGTGATTAGCATTGGCGCGTTCCACAGATGCGACCCTTTGATGATGCTGTCGAACCTGATAAGATTTTGATTTGTGTGATTCAAGGCGTATTTCTTGTTCCAGAGAAGAGCCCAAGGCTCATTTCTGTGTGTAACCCATTGCCACCAGATCTTGGCATTGCAAATTTTGTTGCTGGAGTAGGGATCTCTCAGGCCTAAACCGCCATCCAATTTGGGCTGGCATAGCATTTTCCAGTCAACAAGAGCCCATTTCTTCTATTCTACTGAGCCTCCCAATAGGAAGGTCCGTTGCAAGCATTTCATTTGTTTTTGGATGGAGCTTGGGGCAGCTAAAATAGAGAAAATATAGAGGGCATAGATTTAAGGACCGACTTGAAAAGGATTAGACAGGTGGGTAGGTTTATATATTTGAAGGTCCATTTTGAAAGATTGAGTTTCATTCTATCCAGGAGATCTTGCCAGGAGACATTTCTAAGCATTGAATAAGACAAGGGTTCCCCTATATTTTTTGAGGGGAGTTTTCCTTCAATAAACTCAAGAATGCAACATATATTACGCTTTGTAATAGGGCAGGTGTTGAATAAGAAGATATAGGATTTGTTATTTTTGAATTCTAGTCCACTTGCCGTAAGGAAGGTGTTCAAACATTCTTTGATTATTCGAGCTTCTTGGACCGAGGCCTTTCCAAACAACATAGTGTCGTCCAAAAATTGTTGGTGGGATTGAGGTTCCAATCCTGGATGAGGGGTGAGACCTTTGAGCTCTTGAGACCTAATTTTGGATTTTAGCAGGAGGCCGAGACCTTCCATAATAATAACAAACAAAAAGGGTGAGATGGGACCCCCTTGTCGAATACCTATAGAAGATTTAAAGGTGGAGGAAGGAGATCCATTAACTATAATAGAGAAAAAAGCCGAGGAGGAAATCTTTAGGATCCATCCTACCCAAATAGGATCAAATCCAAAATCCAGAAGAATTTTCTTCATGTAACCCTAGTTGAGCTTGTCGAAGGCTTTTGAGAGGTCTAACTTGATTAAGAGTCTTAGGATTTTGGTGAGTTTGAGTGAATGGATAAGCTCATGGGAAAGGATGATGTCTAATATTTGGCGTCCTTCCACATACCCATATTTTTGTTTTGAAAAGAGGCCAGGTATCCAAAGCTTTAGATGATTATCGATGGTTTTGGTAATGATGTTATAGATGACATTGCAGAGAGCTATGGGTCAGAAATTACATGGGGTTTTTGCTCCATGTTCCTTGGGAATGAGAGTTATGAAATCCGAGTTGAATGATTTTAAGAGATCCTCGATTTGTCTCAAGTGTTCCAAAATCACCAGCACCTCATATTTTATGGTGTCCCAAAATGCATGAAATAATTTGGCATTGAAACCATCTGGCCCAGGCACCTTGTCATCTTTTAAATGCTTGTTCACTTATTCTAGTTCTGCCATATCAATCGGTCTCAGTAGGAGCTGGTTCTGTTCTGCCATAACTATGGTTGGAATGTTATCCAGAATTTTGTCCCGTGCCGGATTTTGGTTAACATGTGGCTCTGCCATAATGTTTTTGAAATGATCTAAGAGAGAGGTCTCTATGTCATTGTGTTCCTCCAGTATATTTCCTTCTCCATATTTAAGACGAGCAATCTTGTTTATCTGTCTATTTTGAATAGTGGTTTTGTGGAAGAAGGAGGTCTTCCTTTCCCCTTCTAACAACCATTTGTTTTAAGACTTGGATTTCCATAGTGTTTCTTCTTGTTTTTCCCTTCTGTCCATCTCCTCTTGAATTATTTCCTCCTCTTATTTGGTTTCCTCTGAGTATCCTTCCTGCATGATGATTCTTTGGAGATACATGAGTTGTTCCTCCAATTGAGCCTTTTCTTGCTGAATATTTCCAAAAACATCCCAATTCCAAATTTTAACCTTAGCTTTGATGTATTTCAATTTTTGTTGAAATTGGTACATGAGGGTGCCCTCCGGTGGTGTGTACTCTTTCCACCATTGTTGGAGGAGTGGTTGAAAATCCTTATGGTATAGCCATAATTTTTCAAATCAGAAGGGCCTTTGTAATTGTTCATCTTGTCTACACCATTGCAGGCATATGGGCTAGTGGTCTGAGCCTACCGCTGGGAGAACATGGGCGACCATATCAACTCCCCCTTGTTAGTTTTTCAACAATAAGCTAGAATTATTAGGATCTTTAATGTAGAGAATAACAAGCACAACAATCAAACACAAGAGACAATGAATAGATTGTTTTTCCTCGGGGAAACCATAAATGGAGAAAACCCTGCAACTTCCTGAGAGATAGAATCATCACCAAAATAGAAAAGCCCAAAACAGTAAGTGATCTCCCGAAATCAGTAACCTTCTTCTTATCTAGCCCCAGTGTCTTCTCCTTCCTCAATTATGCGCTACACTTGAGTGTGTATGAGATGTGTGCTAAATAGAGAAGTCACCTCTCTATTTATAATGCTTCCTGGCATGACTAAAACCCTACTAGGGCCGAATTCACTAAGTGAGTCTAATAACCCTAGTGCCCTGGAACTGTGGGGACTTTAACCCTTAGACAATAGGAGGGTTACCCACAATGACTTGACATGACTTGTTTACATTATAGATCCTCCCGATCGAAACATTGGGGCATGACAACATGACTCAATTACATAATAGATACATCCCAAAATAAACATCGGGTTACAAGACATAAGATACATAGATGAATACATTCCAAAGTTACAAATACATCAACACTCCCTCTTAACTAGGAAGGTATTCTTTCGACACAATTTTCAGCATTGGTCTTCTTCTCTGCATCAACTGGATCATCTCGTCATGCTCATCTTCAAGTATTCTTAGTCTTCAAGTCTTCTTCATCTTCAAGTCTTCTTCATCTTCGAGTCTTCTTTGTCTTCGAGTCTTCTTTGTCTTCAAGCCATCTTCTTCTTCAAGTATTCTTCATCACGGGATCTGTATCATCATGACTACTGGCTCATCACTGCTGGATCATTATCACATGTGGATCATCACTCGATCTAGATCGTCATCAAGTCTGGATCATCATCACATCTAGATCATCACTTGATCTGGATCATCATCACAACTGGATTGTTACTTGATCTGGATCGTCATCAAGTCTGGATCATCACATCTAGATCACTTGATCTAGATCATCATCAAGTTTGTATCGTCATGCTATCTTAGAATGGTGCTATCTTGATTCTTCTTGTCATAGGAAGTTTTATAGAGTCAATTCTGTAGGCCTACCCTTCATGTAGGTCTTCATCAACGCTTATAGCTGACACTTAAGTCAGAATGGCCTGCCTAGCTCTTACATCTGACCTCATCTTGTCAGAAATACATGCCCATCGCTCACATCTGACCTCATCTTGTCAGAAAGGCCCAACACTCACATCTGACCATGTGTAAACACATCGCGCCAGAATGGATCAGCACTTATATCCAACCATGTGCAAGCACACCGCATCGAAAAGGCTCTGCACTTACATTCAACCATGTCCAAGGACACCACATCAGAAAGGCTCAACAATTATAGTTGATCATGCTTGAAAGCACCACATCGAAAAGGCTCAGCACTTACAATCGACCATGCTTGAAAGCACCGCATCGAAAGGGCTTTGCACTTATATTCGACCATGCTTGAAAGCACCGCATTGGAAGGGAATGTACTCACATCTGATCATGGAGGAACTAATCCTACCATCACATCAGAATGGCCCCTAGTCCCATACTGAGCTACCTGGTAACTGACCAGGTGCCTCCATTCCCAGAATGGCAGTTGCCCTTACATCTGATCTACTCATCGGAATGGCCAACACTCACATATGACATGGGAGGAACCTAATCCTTTAGCCATGACATAATGGTTCAGCCCTTACATCTGATCAAGTGGGAACACATCCCTCTCTCACATTAGAATGGCTTCTCAGTCCTAGACTGAGTTTTCCTTGTAACTGACCAGGCACCTCCATTCCCAGAATGGCAACAACACTCATATCTGATCACTTAGGAACCAATCCTGCAATCGCATCAGAATGGCTCAGCACTCATATCTGACATGTAAGGAACCAAATACTCTCACCATGATAGAATGACTCAGCCCTTACATCTGACCATGGAAGGAAATTAATCCTCTCCCATGTCAGAATGGCTCACGGACTCATCACTTCCCTTTGGAGGGAACATCGATCTGGAGAACACCAAGATTCTCCATGAAGTACTCAAACTTCACCCTAGATAAAGAATTCATCAATACATCAGCTATCTTATCATCTGTCGCAACATACTGGAGCTTCACTACTCCCCTCTGCACCATATCCCTGATATAGTGATACTTGATATCGATATGCTTTGACTTGTCATGGAACACTGGATTCTTTGACAACTTCACGCAACTCTGGTTGTCACAATGTATACAAGTAGTATCCAATTGGATATCAAATAAATCATACAGTAGCTTCCTCAGCCATATTGCCTCACCACTAGATGAACAAGCTGCAACATATTCTGCTTCAGCTGTACTCAGTGCCACACAGGATTGCTTCCTTCTAAACCAAGAGATCACACTTGATCCCATACTGAAGCAACATCCTGAAGTGCTCTTCCTATCGATGGCACTTCCTACACAATCTAAATCAACATAACCCCTGAGGTTAATATTTTGATTTGATTCATACTTGAGCCCATAATCAACTGTACCCCTCAGGTACCTTAGAATATGCTTTGCAACAATCAAGTGAACATTTCTCGGATCTATCAAGAACTGGCTCAAGGTGTTCATAGCAAAGCAAATGTCTGGTCTTGTGTTGATTAGGTACATCAAGGACCCAATCATTTGATGATACATTGTAGCATCAACCAACTTTGATGAAGCATCGCTCAATAGCTTCAGGTTCAATGCCATAGGTGTGGCCATGGATTTGCAGTCCATCATCCCAAACCTCTTCAGGATCTCTACTGCATACTTCCCTTGTCCAAGGAAGATTCCATCTGCACTCTTCCACACCTCCATGCCTAGAAAATAATGCATCATACCCAAGTCCTTCATTTTGAACTCGACAACAAGCTTTCTCTTTGTATCAGTAATCAACCCATCCATGCTTGTCACAAACAGATCATCTACATATAGTAGGAGCATCACTGGGTTTCCATATTCAACCTTGTAGTATAGGTTGGAATCTGCTTTACTCTTGGTAAAGCCCAAACTGGATAGAAAGCTGTCAATTCTGCCGTACCAAGTCCTGGGTGCCTATTTCAAACCGTACAGGGCTTTCTTCAATCTGCACACATGAGACTCCCTGTCATGTGTCTCAAAACCGAGTGGTTGTTCTACATACACTTCTTCTTCCACTACACCATTCAAGAAGGTAGTCTTGACATCCATCTGGTGTATCTTCCATTTCATCACTGTAGCCAAAGCTAGTACTGATCTGATGGAAGTGTATCTGGCTATAGGTGCAAAGGTTTCTTCATAATCTATTCCTTCTTTCTTAGAGAAACCCCGAGCCACAAATCTTGCTTTATATTTTTCAATGCTACCATCTGCAACATGCTTGATCTTGTAGATCCATTTGGAAGTCACAACTGACTTCCCTTCTGGTCTTGGGACAACATCCCAAACATCATTATTCATGATCAATTGATATTCTTCGATCATAGAATCCTTCCATTCTTTTTGTTCTGCCACTTCTTCATAACTGGAAGGTTCTTTATCAATGAAATCACATAGTAAAGCTACATACCCGGAGCAGGATCTGGTCCTCTTTCTTTCTCTGTGATTCTCTTTTGAAGCCCCATATCTTTCCACACCTTGGATAATTTCACGTACCCAAGCAGGTTTCCTCTAATGAGGATTCTTCTCCAAAGGTGGATCTATAGGTCTTTGTGGTTCTTCAAATTCTCGATCTTCCTCTCGATTTTCTTCGTTCATGGTTGTATCATGAATTCTGGGTGCTTCTTCTTCTTCAGGTTCTTCAGTAGGTCTCTTTCTGGATTTGTTGTAAGCTGTGTCTTCATCAAATGTCACATCCCTGCTGATGTCAATCTTCTTGTATCCTGGGAAATATATTCTGTAAGCCTTCGAGCTATCAGAGTATCCCACAAATATACCCTTCTTTCCTGAAGGATCTAATTTTGTTCTCTTCTCTTTTGGAATGTGTATGTACACAGGATAGCCGAATATTCTGAGATGGCTGACTTCTAGTTTCTTGCCAGAGAAGACTTCTTCAAGAGTCTTGTTCTCGAGTACTCTATGTGGAGTACAGTTCTGTACATACACCGCTGTTCTGGAAGCTTCCCCCAAAGATGCATAGGAAGATATTGATCATGAAGCATAGCTCTTGCAACTTCCATGATAGTTTTGTTCTTCCGTTCCGCAATTCCATTCTGTTGTGGATTATAAGGAGTGGACAACTCCCTCTTAATCCCTGATTCTTTACATAGCTCTTTGAACTCATTCGAAGTGGATTCTCCACCATTATCTGATCGAAAAGTCTTGATCTTCTTTTCAGTGTGATTCTCGATCAAGGCTTTGAATTCCTTGAACTTGCTGAGTACTTTGTCTTTGTTCTTCATGAAGTAAACCCATGTCTTCCTAGAAAATTCATCAGTAAAAGAAACATAATATGCATACCCTCTTAGCAAGCTTGATGACATAGGACTGCATACATCGGAGTGGATGATTTTCAAGATTCCTTTTGCTTTTCTTTCGCTACTTGGAAATGTCTTCTTTGTGTTCTTTCCTTTTGCACATCCTTTGCAGACCCCATCATGTTTTGCTTGTATTTCTGGAAGACCTTCAACAACTTTGCTTGCAAGAGGTAGTGCTATGTAATGCACATGTGCAAGCCTTCTATGCCATAGTTCATTTGGCTCTACTGTGTCATGGACCAAGGCTTGTTCTGGATGGCCCTTCAATTTGTACAAACCTCCTTCTTGTTCACCAATCACTATTGCATCATCAATAGTCTTTGCTTTTGGCCACATGATGACTTGACCATCTATGAATGCAACCCTCATTCCTTTTGCATCTAATGCTGATATGGAGAGAAGGTTCTTCTTGAGTTCTGGCACAAACAAGACTTCCTTCATTGTTAAAGACTTTCCAGAGTCTAGCTTATAGGAAGATTCCCCACTACCTTTTATAGGATATTGGTAGTCATCTCCTAGCTTCACCTTGTGAGGTGATTCATGTTCTGAAAGTTTCACAAAGGATTCCTTGAATCCAGTCATATGTTTGGAAGCCCCACTATCTATAATCCAATCATCACTTCCATGAGTAATGTTTCCTGTGAGAGCGGAGATCAAAACATATTCATCCTCTCTTGAAGAATCTTCACTTTCATATCTGGTTCTCTTTGATGAAGGTTCATCATCCTCTACAGCATGAGCATGATGTCTTATTTTGTTTCCCTTCTTCTTGTGAGAGATAATTTTATTCTTAGGACAATATCTAGAAAAGTGTCCTCTTTCATCACATGTATAGCAAATGTACTTAGACTTATCTCTAGGATTTCTAGAGTTATTCCTATCATGAGAGTACTTAATTTTGTGATGGATGGATCTGGGTTTCTTGGATTGTACTGTGAGAGCTTGATCTTCACTTCCCATATTCTTTTCTTGAGCTGCTATCCGAGCTTCTTCTTGAGAACATTATTCCCACAGTCTAATGAACTTGACTAACTTCTTTCTAGCATAGATTCCTTGAATGAAAGAGTCCCATGTCCTAGGGAGACCATTCAAGGTGGTCATCACAATTTCTGCATTCTCCACTTCTTCATCTATTGCTTCCAATTGTTCCTTGATTTGAGAAACCCTTGTGAATTAAGACTGGATGGTATTTGCATTTTGGATATTCACATTCTTTAGTTGATTCCTCAGAGTCATCTTCCGGTTTATGTTCTTTGCTTCAAAAAATTTGGTTAGGGCATCAAACATAGCTTTAGGTGTCTTGAGAGAGGACACCTGTGGGATAAGGTGATCCTTGATAGAATCAACAATGGTCCTCTTTGCCATAACCAACTTCTTCTTATGCAAGGCCTTAGCCTCATCTACCTCTGGAACTGGAACCTCCTCATGGATGTAGGAGTCCAACTCATTCTCTTTTAGGACCAGGGAGATCCTATACTTCCAGGCTCGGAAGTTATCAGCTCCCTCAAGATTTTCATCAATCTTGGTATGATGAGACATCTTAATTGAGAACCTCAAATGGGAATACAAAAGATTTAGATCTTACCAGGTCAAGATGTCGGATTTGGATTTGGAGCTGAAAATCCTGCTATGCTGGATCATGAGCAAATTAGGGTTTTTCTTTTCTCAAGTTTTGTCCAACCAATTGCCTTGAAATTGATCCCTAACTTTGATTTTGGGGAGGAGATCAATCCAGACCTGGGGTCACTGAAAAATTCCTCTTTTGTGAAAAGCCCTAATTTTCGGCAGCAGTGTTGGGTCTAAAATTGAAAAACCTTAGAATTGGATTTTGCTTTGACAGAAAGATGTGCCCTATGGAAGAGAGTTATTCCACCTTACTTTTGCTGAAAATCTATGGAGGAAGATCCACAAACTGGGAAGCCCTAGTTCCCGCAGCTGCACAGTGTCTTCTTCTCAGGTTAGCTCTGATACCATGTTAGTTTTTCAACATTAAGCTAGCATTATTAGGATCTTTAACTAAGAGAATAAAAAGCACAACAATCAAACACAAGAGACATTGAACAGAGTGTTTTTCCTCGGGGAAACCATAAATGGAGAAAACCCCGCAACTTCCTCAGAGATAGAATCTACACCAAAATAGAAAATCCCAAAACAGTAAGTGATCTCCCGACAGCAGTAACCTTCTTCTTATCTAGCCCCAATGTCTTCTCCTTCCTCAACTATGCGCTACACTTGAGTGTGTATGAGATGTGTGCTAAATAGAGAAGTCACCTCTCTATTTATACTTCTTCTCGGCATGACTAAAACCCTACTAGGGCTGACTTAACTAAGTGAGTCTAATAACTCTAGTGCCCTAGAACTGTGGGGACTTTAACCCTTAGACAATAGGAGGGTTACCCACAATGATTTGACATGACTTGTTTACATTATAGATCCTCCAGGTTGGAACATCGGGGCATGACAACATGACTCGATTACATAATAGATACATCTCGGAATAAACATCGAGTTACAAGACATAAGATACATAGATGAATACATTTTGAAGTTACAAATACATCAACACCCCTACAAGAATGGATTCTAATAGAAAGAAACGATCCAACCTTGAGGCAATATGTCTATGTCCTGATATTTTGTTGGTCCAAGTGTGCCAACCATTTCTAGTGTTTATATCCATCAGGGCCAAGTCATGGATCATACCGTCGAAATAATTGCTTGTTGGGCTTAGGGTTATGATGCCCCCTTTCTTCTCCTGTAGGTTGCGAATGAGGTTGAATTCCTGCCTAATATCCAGGGTCTTCGCACTATAAGGTTACTCATGTTCTACAATGATTTAAGGAAGAGTTGCTTGGAGGCCAGCTTGAAAGGCTCATACAAGTTAGTGAGGAAGCCTTTGGAGTTGGTTACTAATATGTGAAACTCAACTAACATTGAGAATTTTGTGGCTATGAAATTAGTGAGACTTAGGACTGAAGGGTTCCATATTATTCCTATACCACTTGCTACTCCTGCAACATCAATGGCTGAGGCTTCACTGTTTTTCCAGATCTTTCTTTCGATGGATTTGAAGCTTTCCTCTTAACACTTTGTTTCCTGAATAAAAATCACTGAGGGTTTCTATTCCCTTATTTTATTCTTCAATAATATTTTCTTTCTAGGTGCGTCGCACCCTCTAATGTTCCAAGATATAAGTTTCATTGGGAGAGTTTGCTAGATATGGAAAAGGCTGCCTTGATGGTCGAAAACTGCCTGGATGCTACCAGTTTTTCCCTAATGTCCTTAATACATTGCTAGTTACTTCTTCCATGATTTTCATTCTCTGCCTTCTTAATGGTCTCATGGATTTTGGCTCCTGGGTTGTCCGAGAAAACTCCTAGAGATTTATCTTTTTTCCTGGTGTTTATGATTTATTCCTTGAGAAAGACAACCTATTATGCTGGTATGATCCCTTTGACTGGATCCTAGACATATTTCTTGAGTTCATCTAGGTTTAGGTCTTCTATATCTATTTCCTATGTGTCTTCTTTGTCTTCCTGCCTTGTCACTTCTTGGAGGGTTTCTAGGGTTTTTGGCATTCCTTAGGGCTGTCATTGGATGTTTCTGGACACTCTCTTTCTGTATTTTCTGGAGTGCTTTAATTTTGGATAATCTCAAATGGATTAGAGGGCTTATATTTTTTGTTTACCTCTGGTCCTTGATGATGTTTGTTCGATCTCTTCCTTCCCGCAAACTTTGTGAATCCCTCCTCGTCCTTATGGTCTTTTCTTTTTTGTTGGTAATGGGCCTATTTTTTAGGGCAGTCTCTGAAAAGATGCCTATGTTCATGGAAACTCTTGAAGAAAAATAGGATGCACTCATAATCAATGGGATGATACCAGTATTCATCCTCTCAAGGCACGTTTATTCCTTCCGGCACCTCCTTCGCAATGTTCATGTAAACGAATATGCAAGCATATGAAGTGTACGGCATTCTTTTTGTCTGATATGAAATATTCACAAAATCTCCTATGGTATTCCTTAATCCATCGAAGATGTTCTCATGCCAATATTAAGATGGGAGCGAATAGAGCTTGATCCATATCGGGACAAAGGATAGGTCCTCACTGTCCGAGTTGAATTTTTCCTTCCATGGTCTTAGAAACAACCTAGCTGAGTTAAAAAAATATGGGCCTCATTCAAATATTCTGTTCCTATCTTCTAGATTTAGAAAAACAACGGTGAAGAATCCTTTAGCTCCTAGGTGAAGATCGAAGTGCCCCATAGGTTTCCATGTTACGTTAATTCACCAAAGCAGACCTTTTTCTAAAGGCCAAATGCCCACAAAATTTTCGATAAGGGCACGGTCCCTCATGTGTTGTAAATGTGATCTAAAACCTTCCTCCTTAATCTACAACGATGCGATTTAGTTTCTTTTAGCTATGCATTTCCTGGTGCTATTCATTGGCCCTTTTCCTTTTCCTAACTCTCTACCCATGGTTCTTTGTTTCCCCATACTCTGGTGATCTATGTCCATTTCCCTGCTGGTGATTGGATCCGTTATGAAGGGGTTAAGGTCCCCCCCACTGGGACCCCCCATGTTTGTCACTCGACCCCAATAAGAGTCCCACTGACGCGCCCACAACAAAAAGAGTAGAACTGTAGAATGAGCCCGCGAAAGACTGAGTCTAATCAGAGACAGACCTGCAAGCCCGCATTAGAAGAGAGCTTGGCTCGGAGCCTAAGGCTCTTGTCAAAAACCCTATGCAGCTTCCAATTCCATCGAAGAAACCATCGACCTTTCAAGTTGCAAAATCTCTTAGATATTCTACATGAACTCATTTTCCTTTTACTTTTACTATTCTTGCATAGAGGATTCAAAGTCTGTTAGTACATGAAAGGTGATGTGTAAGGGCGCATTTGGATGGAAATCAAGACATAACTGGAAATGGATAGAGTCCATTATAACCATAGAGATATATTTTGTAGGGATGTTGAATCTAGCATAAATTGTCATCCCATGTGCTCATGTTTTCCTTGTTGTACAGGAACACAATATGTACAAGTGTGTGATCAACAAATTTTTTTCGGTATTCTATCTAAGGATGAAATTCCATTGATTAGTCCAATATAATGTATCCAATTTTTTTGAAAAATATTTCTAGAGATGGATAACAAACCTTGTGTCACATTCATAAACTATGGATGCTACAACCCTGAAGTAAATCCACATATGGTTGAATAGGAATTTGGTAATGCTATTCACACTAATAGCCTTCTTACATGTAACCATTATGTCCATTTTATAGAATTGGGCCACAACAACAACAATTAAATCATTCTTATATTTTCTTGTGGGAATATCTCACTCAAAATCCATGTTGATAGACTACCAAATTCTAATTAGAATGATAAGAGGAGAATATAATCAATTTTATGATTTGCAAGCTTGGTTATTTTACAAATATTGCAAAAAATGATGCACACCTCAAAGTTATGATGCATGTTTGACTAATATAAGTTTTTTTGGAGTGGATAAAGTGTCTTGAATAATGCCAAAGTTATATTCTTACTTGGATTAGTGAAACTCACAAAATATTCAATTTGCTTTGTGCTAGAGTGAATGTGGAGGTGCCAAGCTATTAGACTATTTTGTTGTCCAAGTAATAACCAACATGGGGTGTTCTTTATCCCTAAAACTTAAATAAACACAATATATACATAGGTTAAAATATAATAAACTATAATTTTATAGAGTAGAATGAGAAACATGATACAATAGAAAGATAAATATGGAAAGATAGTAAGCTTTACATTATGAGAATAAATTTAGAAAGAAACGTTCATAGGCCTATTGAGGTAGGCTAACCTTTCTCTTGAGAAAAGATTCACTACAATAATTCTTGAAAAAACCATTAATATCCTTATATCCCTTTAAATAGGCTTCCTAGATCCTAAAACCCTAACTACTTGACATGATCAACTAATTAACAAGAATCAACTTCCTAGTGGGTCTTAATTAATAAAGAAACCATTTTTCTATTAATTGTTGACCACTAACTTACTTGACTTTAATTCAAATATATTGACGTATACAATGTATTACCAACTCCTAAAGTAAGGCGGGTTAGTGTAGGAACCTAACATGCCCTAAAGTAGTGTTGTCCTCAACAATAAACGTGTGGAGATTGTTTGTTGTTTACCAAGTGGCATATTCTCACATCATATATTTCCACTAGATCAAATCTTGTTTGATTGTGTGCTTGCACACTTGTTGTTACCTGGAATACAAGACTACTACTGGATAGGGCCAAATGGATCCTTCCTCATCCAACTTTGTTAATATGGTAATCACTTTACAATTAGACCCCACCACCTTTTTTTAGGAAAGTGACGTGGAAGATGTGATGAATCTTGGAGTGGTATAGAAAAGAGAGTTTGTAAGCCAGCTATTAAATGCATAGGAGGATGGTGTAGGGTCGATACACCTTCAGAGTGAGATTATGGTGGAGACTAGCCTTAAGGAACGTTTGTTTGTAAGGTTGGAGTCAAAGAAAAACTTGATTCCTGACTTCAAAGGAGTAATCAATGTGATGTTAATATTCCTGATGGTTCATTCTATTTTGAGGCAGAACCAAATTGTCTTTTAGGGTATGAAGAATATTTTCTCTAGTGTGGAGTGTCTTGTCCAATGCTCCAATCCTGTAGGTACCTAGATTTATGAAATTTTTTGACTTGGAATGTATTAAATATGAATTATTTTAATTATGTAAACCCGCTAGTGTGGATTCATAGTGTGGAGTTTAAACCCAAGGCCCGACTAGTGAATGGTTAAGCATGTATAATGTAAATATTTCTATATGTCCCATGGAGAAAAATTTAGAAACTTGAAAATTCATATATACCCCATCCTATGGTTAGAATGATGGATAAGGACATGAAAAAATGGTATTAGAGCTCTTGGTTGTAGCACTAGGGATGTATGGGACGAAATCCATAGTTGTACGTAGAAATCAGAGTTTGCACATGAAGTTTTTGAAAAAAATGATTCTATGAGAATTCATGGATTTAATTGTTAGATGGTATTATAATAGAGTTGTGAGCTAAATATGTGGTCTACTAGTAGGAATGGTATATTGCCAAGGAAATTAAGGGAAATGTTCAAAATTTGCAGAGTTATTTGTGAGAAATAATTTATTATGTTAAGTGACAGAGAAATATTCAGTTGGGGGGAAAAGGATAGGATTAATTTGGTAATAAGCCCCTTATTGCTGAATTAAAATTTCACATATTTAGGAAAAATACAAATTTGGGGAAAATTTGAAGTGGGCCCACATTAGCCATGTAGAGAAGGGGTTTGACATGGACTGACCACATCAACCAAGATGCACATGTGGCATGGTTGAGGTTTCTTGTTTTCAACCAGTTTGATATAGGAAGGTCATTCCATGAACGATATAGATAGAATCACTTTGTTAATTCCATCATCAAATCATGACCATTCATGTAGAAGTAAATGCTCGTACTTAGAAGAAAAGGTCCTTGCACGAACGACTAATATCAAATTGTGCATGTTATAATTTCCATCTCGATCGTTCATACAAATGGACTTGATCGGAGGATACCATAGGTACCTCTCCCAGGGATGGTTTTGATTTGATCATGCATGTTTGATAAGTAGACATACACCATTCATGAAACAACAAGTAACCATACCGTAATCAGAGGTACATGCATGCAGATGGATCAAATTCATTGAGCATGTGTGGGAAGTGCGATTGTAATCATTCACGCATTAGATTATGATCATACCTTAACTAAGGGTACATGTGCATGAATGATCAATATTTAATCTAGATCCATGGTGGAAGGGGGGGGGGGGNATGTGAGATCTATGATTGGGATTCATCTACAAGATTTTAATGATGTTGATAGGGGATATGCAATGGTGCAATGACATGGAAAAATGGGTCGATGCAAATGTGACATCATGAAACTAGGATATGACATGTAAGATACGATGACATGCCACATGCCACATGTTTTTCCATGTCAACCATATGGATGCCATGCCACCGGTACATAAAAGCTAAAAAAAATTATGGATCCAAAAAATAGGAGAATTTTATCTCAAACTATGATGATACTACAAAATTATGATGCCATTGAGGAAGGATACATAATTAACAATGAGAGGCATAGAATGATTCTAATGTAGTTTCACAGAAATGTTTGAAAAGTTAGTTTTAAAGATCAGTACCCAGTGACATGATGGAGGACCTATTGAGGTTGAAATTATTATGGAGCCGTCATGGTTGAGGAAAACAAATAGATCAAGTGAATTATGGTTAAATTCCAAAAGATGTGAATCTTAGGACCTGCAAAAGAAGGGAAAATTCCACTATTCCAGGGAAACTTTTGGGGATTTTGGAAAACTTGGAGGATAAAAATGTGACCCTAGATGTCAAGATTATACTTTTTTATGAAGTTGACATTTTACCTACTCATCAAAATGAATAAATTTCTTAGAGGAAGTTTTTCCAGAAATGCTTGGTTTGGGAGATAAGAGCTTTTGAAAATAAACCAAGTTTGAGAAAGTTGGAGCATCAGATCAAAGATATGGAATTTGTTGAGTAATCCTTAACATGATTATTATCATCTTCCAATATAAAAGTTTTTTTTGGTTCTCCATATATTTTCTTGTACATGTGTCTAAATTTGGTCTCTGAAGCTAAATGGACCTACCGAAAAAGCGCAGAATTCAACAAAATTGGCAACCTTAAAAGGTTGCAAATATTTGCCTAGAAATAAAAAGTGGACATAGTTATAGTAATTGGAAATATTAGCCATACAGAATGATTGTGCACCATCATATTCTTAAAGGGTGATTTAGATGTTTCTAAAGATTGAGCGAAAAAGTGCATGTAGCCTCAATTTGACAAAAAATATCAGTATGGGTAGTTCTCATAATGCATTGAAATTAATTTTATGATTTTTTAAGAATACAATGAAGATATAAAGTTTTATTATATGAACACTTTTATATATACAACATCATATCAAGGATAATTAGGGGTCCACATTCAATATATTGTAATTTGGAAATCTTTGGTCTTCGTCAAGGGTAAATCCATGAACATGGGTAACACTCTTTGGCTAAAATTGATGGTGGAAATTCATTTTTTTACCCATTTCTTAAAATGAAGCAGTCAAAACTCATATATACCTTGTGAATTCCAACATGCAACAAAATATAAATTGTACGGAATTATGTTGTCTTTCCACACACACACACACACACATACATATGTCAAAATTGTATTTAATGATAATTCTTGTAAATTTCAAGAAAAGTTAACAAGCGGATCATGTGCACATAAAATAAATTAGTGTTAAATGCATAATTTTGAAAAAGTATATTTATGAACATAATCTACACAAAGTGCAATAGGGGACACATTTTTTTTTAATTATGTTGGAAAATACACATTTAATTAATTTTTGAAACTCACCATTGAAAATTTTATTCGCATTTCATACACATGTGTGTGCACACAAACGCTTTTTTTAATGGTTACAAAAATTGAAAAAAATACTCTTTTGGAGAGGATGTGTTTATGTGGTGTGTATATATATATTTTGAAATTTTTTGGTTGTGTACTTTTTATGTTATTGATTTTTGTTTGAGCTAATTCAAAGTTGTAGACATTGTTTTGTAAGTTTAAGTTTGAAAATAAAATAAATAAAATAATAAAATGAACTCAGATACCTGTAAATTATATGCCAATGTATAGATGATTCGTTGACGAATCTATCAGTATGAAGTCTGGAACCTAAGGTGCATCCCAGGATAGGGTTTAGGGATGGAAAAATAGATAGTAAAATTAAATTTGCATAAAAGGGAGCTAAACCCTATTTTAAAGCCCTCGATCGAACTATTAGCTTGATTGAGGTCTTAGAAATTTTCGATCGAGGTTTGAAGCACTTTTATAAATACCTCAATCGAGTATTTAAGTGCGTTTAAACTAAAAAATCAATTGATATATTTAATGTAAACATGTTTAAAACTTATATGCAAAAAAAAATTAATTCAAATAGCTTGATCGAGCTAACCCAATCTAGCTATTTGAGTTAATTTTATTTTTCTTAAACATGGATATATATATATATTTAAATTGTAAATTAAATAATAATATATAATATTTACAAACATAGATATTTCAAATATTTTTGAATCCAAACATAATTTATGTCCCATTGTTTTGTGTTAATGGTAAATTTGGTCATGGTATCAGATTACATCAAATACCATGGGCTACCAAAACCTAAAAGTAATGAAATTAACATGGTATCACATTAAGCTAATTACTATTTGTGTTTTGGTAACTGATGGTAAATATCCCCATGGTATTTGATGTGATGTGATACCATGGTAATATTTACCATGGGTTAGCAAAACCACGGGCCATAAACCATGTTAAACTAATTACTATCTTCATTTATAGATTAAAAAATATTTGAAATTACTATTGGTTTAAACATTATGTATTATTATAATGTTTAAACGAAATAAATATATAACAATCATGAAAAAACTAAAATTTTATATGTAATTTTTTATTATTATCTCAAATAGATCGATAATGAATATTATTAGTTTACATATAAAATTTAATGTTTTTTAATGATTAAATACCTTCATTGATACATTGAACCAATAACTTGATCGAGGGTTTAACTAACCTTCCATTGAACTCTAAATATCGATCAAGGGTTATTTAAACCCTATGTTGGCTCACTTCGACTAACCTAGGTTTAACCATCCATCCCAACCAACAAAACCCAAGGCATCGACCCAATAAAGAGTTACCCCATCTGAAACACCTGCGATGCAAGTGAAGTCTCACCTGAGATACCTATAGGGATTACAGGAACCAACCTTCTGTAGTGACAAAAGGGATCTCTCCATGGAAGAACTCAACAGACTACCCAACAGTGCACATAGGTGAACAATCACCGACATATAACAACATCATATGAAAACATAATAGATCTAAATCACATCTACCAACGTTTTCAACACTATTATTCCATTTCATCATAAATATGATCAATTGCAGCAAAGAAAAAATCCTTAGACATAAAACAAACATACACCATTTGACACAGAGGTTTTAACGTGGAAACCCATATAGGAAAATAACCATAAAAGTGCTCTTCATATGGCATAAATCATGTTTGAGAATTTTGGTCTATGCACACAGCCTGCAGACATATCCCCAAATCACCTTTACATTATATACACACAAATAGCTTGTGGATCGATATTACATGCCCTTCATGAATCTTATTCACTCTTTGCACTACAAGTTAGACCATAATTCTTTTGGTCTCACTCTCGATTGTCTCTCTTATTTTCCGCCCAATCCTAAAAACATAACAACCCCTAAAGCCCAACCCATTTACATTTTTATACACTCTAACAACCAATTTTACATCCCGTGCCCACTACTCATAAGTGGAAACATTTTCTAACTAATTCACCCTATACATTTAATGCTTCCCCAAAAATTTCCCAAAACTATGCATCTTACCCATTTCATCTTTGCTCCATGGCAACCTTGTTCACACTATGACCAAGCTTCTCAAAAATTCTTAACTATACTTTACACTTTCCTAGGGCCAACATGACCCCAACACTCAGATGTGGCTCGTCCTGAGCCACTTTAGATAGACAACTCTGTCATGTTCAATTTATGTTAAAATTTTTGGAAGATTTTCATTACATCCTTTGCCGATCGTTGAAAATATTCCTTTACCTTGGAAATTTTCTCCATAAGTTCAGAACTGATATGTTCCAAAATTTCCACTTCTATCTCCCCCACAGCCTGTCGCACCTAGACATGTACTAGATCAATGGTCCCTGCGATATTCTCTACTTTAGCCTGAATCTCTATGAAACGATTAGTTCTTCGGTGTTGTTGTGTCTGGAGCTTAGCAACTTGATGCTGTAAGATTTTAAACTTAGTATGATTACTCATCTTCTCGACTAGAGGAAATGTTTTCAATGAGTTCCTTAACTTGACCAAATTGGACTCTTTTGCATAAAGTTGCTTTGTTATGTTCTACAGCTCAATATCATCCATCAAGGCTTCATAGGAATGAGAAACCTGTGCATATGCCTTAGCACAGAATGCCTCAACCTCCTAAATTTGTTGCCCATTTTCATCTAATACCTTTCATCTCTCTTCCAGTACTTCAGGGGGTGTACTCGGAAGAAGCTTAGCCTGTAGTTATTCAACTATATGTTGGAAGTTAGTAGCCACTTCCCATATCCAAATGATACAAGCCTCAGGGAGCATGTTAGGTGTAACTCCAACCTCTGGAATTTCATGGTAGGCGAGGGAAACAACTTGTTCGAGTCTCTTCCTATCTTTCTACCACCATTGGGTATGTTTCTCTATCTCCTTGAACTGAGTATGGAGGGAATTTATGATGTTCTGCGAGGGCTTCAACTGTTCATACACTGTATGTTACCTTGTTTAAATATTGTCGATTGAAGCCCATTTTATGTTATGTAGTAAAAACATGGGCATCATAGAGAGATCGATGCCGACATAACTAATGTCCTAAATTATACTATCATATTCTGGTGTTCCCAAGTCAAGTAATTTATGAAACACGTTAACCTTATGATTTTGTAAAGTTTGCTATACTTCACCTAGATGATCCTTAGAAGGACCAAATTCTTATGACTGTCCCTGACTGACCGCCATCCTTAAATCCTTTATAGCAACACAGAGAGTTTGAAGTAAGTCAGTAACAACTCCAATCAAGTCTGCATTCTGAGTATAAATCCTCTGACGTGTTTCATAAATAACCTCCACCATTTTGTCAGCCAACAAGTTATAGTCATCATCAGTAAGTCCACCAAGGGGGTCTTTGACAACCTTTTTTTTGTGACTCTTTTTTCTCTCTTTAGAAACTTTCCTCTTTCCCCCAATTCTAGATCCGTCATCGTTGCACTTGATTCTTCATTTTTTTCATGAGGTGAATTGGGTGGGTTTTCTTCATCCTTGGGGTCCCCTGCTTGATTCCCTGATGTGATCTCTTGTCATGGGTTGGTTTCGATAAACAATAGGTTATCTGCAATAGGATGCGTCCATTCCTTAGGATAGACTCTAATTATCATATCAAGTTCCTCCTCGGCTAACCAAAAGGAAGTGGTTAAACATTGATGATGAGGGTATCACCGTGGTTGTAGATACAGATGATAAGCCCCTGCAGTGAATTTTATCATATGTCTATACCATTGGACATTTTCTGCTGCAATCTTTGATTGATTTCCAATATGATTCCTCAGTGCATCAACATGCATGTAGAATTCAATATTATTTTTCATCTATCACTGTTGTTTCTTCTCCTCATACCATATGTTTTGATAGCATGCCCCATGACGTGGGACATGCACTTCCATCCCTTAATAGTTGGGTGGCTCGGCCCATCCAACAAAAGAGATCAAAATTAGAAACCTTAAATAAGTGAAAGGAGTACCTTTTCACTACGCATCGATAACATCCTCCAATATTTAATTCAGCAAAAAAATGGACCAAATCATTTCGACTTTAGTAGCACATTGCTCAATTGCAACAATGGTACCAGGAGTGAACTGGTTCGGTTGCATCTTCCTTAATACATTACTGGAAAATACTTTAGTTGTGAACTGAACACCCTGATCACTAATAGAGGCGATGGAAAACCCCCACTGATCCCGTGTAAGATGGTACTTATCCTTCATGTGAGCGACAAGGCTCGAGTCATGCTCCTTACCAACAAAAAACGACGTTGGGTTGACTCTTGCTTTAGGTATCCTGGTGATGGTAGAAATCAAGTTGACATTGAAATAAATACATTTATCCAACCATAAAAACCCCCATGGAAACATATCAACACAATAATATTTCAACCCAGAATCTAATATTTGACTTCAAGTACGTTGTATTTCTGACTCTAGCTCATCGGATATTTGACTTCAAGTACGTTGTATTTCTAACTCCTATTTTGTACGATTTCCAACCACAATGTCGTCGGATATGCGATGAAGCATCATCAGATTGGCGATGTAATTGCCATTTTTGTTTGCAAAGATAACTAGGTTAATTTCGTCGGTTATTCGACGTCTGTTGAATTTAAAAATATATATATTACATAAACATTCCAACATTTTTGATATAGAAGTGACATACGATTTGTGTAAATTAGTTTATTCATCGACAAATGGTTTGAGGAATTGTTTTATTCTTTGACGAAAGATTTGCAGAATTATTTTATTTCTCGATAGAATGTTTGCGGACATCATTTTATTGATAGACGATTTGCGGAAATTATTTTATTCTTCGAAAAACTACGATTTGAAGAAATAGTGACGTGTGGACCTTGATTTTTTTAAGTTTTCGATAGTCTTCATTCAATCTTTTTGTGACAAAATGTCAAATAGCAATATTACTGATCCAAATGGTAAAAAATGACATTTTATTGCTAGACTGCGGGATGTAGCGAAAAGAAGGGGTGATGGGAAATGTTATTGTCCATGTAGTCAATGCAAGGGCTTTAAGAGGAGAACAATATTGATCACAACAGCCACAAAACATTGTAGGGAACATGGACACGCTGAGGGGGGAATGAATATCGTCCATTTGTAGGTTTAGCACTATAAAGTTTTTTATATTTTTTTCTTTGTTAAATGTATGCATTATTTTAATAATTCCTATCTTAACTTATATCTATTGATGTCTTCATGTAATTATAAAGGAAATATATCCTATGGCATATCGTTTAGAGGAAGTTATTTCAGAACAAGTAACAGAGGAACGTGGAGCTATGCATAATGGAGAACAAGTTAATAATCCTATTGAAGAACATGATCATACTAATAACGTAGTTGAAGATGATGTTACTAATACATTGATCCATGATTCATTTAATGTTAGAATGGATGATGATGATGACGATGATCATGAAAATATTTATGACTTTGATGATGTTCACGATATACCTCTTCTTGAGAAGGCATATGAACCCCTTTATGAAGGCTCCAAAACAAATATTATCTTTGCTATATTGTTGAAAATGAACTTGAATGTTATGAATGGTCTTTCAAACATATCAATCACACAGATGTTAAGGTATGTAAAATAATCCATTACATATATATGATCATGATAAAGGTTATATTTGTTCCTCTAATAATTGTATTGTTAATTCATAATTCAAATTAATACACATGAAATGTGTTTCATTAGTATTATTTATATATTATATTAACTCTATTTTTATTTTAATTTGATGTAGCTTGATAGTTGAATTTTTGTTACCACCATCAAATATTTTACCTCGCACATATCGAGATTTATCTTTCATAATGAAAGATAGTGGAATGTATTATGAAGCAATTCATGCATACCCCGATGACCATGTTATATATCATAATCAACATGAATTTGCAAAAGAATGTCCAGAATGTCATATAAGTAGATATCGAACAGATCAAGCAACAAAAAAGGTGCCTCATAAGGTTCTTCGTTATATTCCCATCATTCCACGTTTGAAAATACTATCCATGTGTAATAACATAGCGTAATTTATGGATTACCATGCAAGGAAAAAAAGTTAAGATGATGTTATTCAAATGCCTGTAGATGGTTCTGCATTTAGAGATATGGAGGAAAAGTGGCCTCACTTTAAAGAAGAACCCAGTAATCTTAGGATTTCTTTGGAAGTAGATGGTGTTAATCCATTTGCACTGATGATATCCATTTACATGGCGTGGCCTATTTTTTTTATCAATAATAAATGGTTGTCAATAAAGAGGGAGCACATAATGTTGTCGTTGATTATTCCAGGTATATTGTGACTAGAATTGTTTTATTTTTAATATAGTTGTGGAATCTCATTTTCCGTATTTTGTTTCCTAATTTCATTTACATATATTTTATTTTACTCTTGTGCATGGTTTATATATCTTAATGGTTCTCATAATTATATATTTTATATGTACTTCAAATCAATCAGGTAAGTTCCAAGTTAAAGATATGAATGTATATATCAAACCTCTTATAGAAGAGCTACTGAAGTTATGGAATGGCATCAATATGTATGGCGTATCTAGACCAATATGAAAAAAGAAATTTCAATTCCATGCAATGCTTGTATGGACAATACATGATGCCCTAGGGTTAACCCTTTTTTGTGGTTTGTATTTTTAAGTTCCACTTTAATTTCATTTAATTTTATGAAGTAGTTAATATAAATTATATGTAAGTATAATCAACATAGATATTCCATATCTATATGTAGGTAATTAGACAAAGGGAAAATTTGAATGTCCAGTTTGTGGTCCTAAGATTAAATCTCATCGCTAAAAAATATTAAGAAAGGAGGTGTTTGATGAGTAGAGGCACTTCATCTCTAATAATCATAGGTATAGAACAATCGGAAAAAATATTTTCAATGGGAATCAAGAGACAACATTAAAACCACAGAGAATGACACCTCACCTTTGGAAGTTGTAATATAAAAGAAATCGTCAAGCTGGTACATATGGATCATCTTATATGAGTTGTTATGTATTTTTTTATTGCCTATTGTTTACTGTAGTGGCCATAATTGATTTCTGTAATTTATTTATAAACTAATATTTATGATGTCCATCGTGATCATGAAGGCATTAATGGGAGTCCACGAGGAATGAAAAGTTATCCTACACAATTCAGCAGGTTTCCCTACTATGAGAACCTACAAATTGCTCATCTATTTGATACAATGCATATCAAAAAGAATGTGACTGGAACATTATGGCGACTATTGGAGCTAAGGAGCGACAAAGAAAAAATTGTGAAATTTTGCAAAAAAATTCAAGAAGGAAACCATGCAATGATAGACGTCATTCAATTTCATAGCAACGGAGACCAAATTAATATAAACTCAATTCCATGGATGTTTACGGAGCAACAAAGTAATGTTGTAAAATAATTCACGGGGAAAATTAATTTTCCCATTGGATTTTGTGTGAACATGAAGAATATTATAACAAAGAAAGGTGATTTTGCGGGGGAGAAAATGCATTATTGGAACGTCTTCATGAAGGTAATTATTATGGTTATATCTATATTTAAAAAAAAAATCGAGTGCATATTGTTATTATTTTGGTTGTCTACTCTTTGTTTGAAAAATGATGTGGTTTTTATATTATTACAGTATTCTCTACCTCTCTCTCTCCCAGAAAACTTCCAAAACAATGTCAAACAAGTTATATATAAACTTGGGAAATACATGAGGTAACTAGTGATTATTTGCATGTGCTTAGTGTTTATTTAATTCATTGTATAATTTATATTTGTTTTTTGTGCACTAATTCATGTTAAGTAATTTAATGTTTTTTTTGTTAAATATCATTATCGGTTTGTGTCACTTGCAGGTGGTTTCCATATAAAGAAATCCATAAAGAATATATAAAGTATTGGACAAGAGAAATTCCTTGTCTCATGTGTGAAATGCGAAAGCATCTACCTTCGACATTTTTCAATGCAAAGGAACACTACCTCATACACCAAATTGAGGAGATTGAATTGTGTGTACCTGTGAACTCAAGGTCGATGTGGATGGTTGAGAGAAACTTGTGTGGAAATTGAACCCATGTGTTAGAACAATTACACTCACAAAAATTGCCAATTACACATGCAAATTACACACAAAGGAGACTGAATATGGAGCAGAACACTAATCTGTATTGAATAAGTGTACAATAGCCAAACCTATGAAGTCATAGGCTACCATAATAAATAATTACATGAGATATTTGAATGCATAAGTATGCCATTCGAATTTGGTCAAAAGCAGGCTTACTAAATCTAAGCAAATCCCCCATAGGTGCATAAAGCAGTTTCCAAATCTGTCTAGGAGCTCACGAATTGGCAAAATCAATTAGGAAATCTAATAGATGATGGAAGGAAAAATCATACATGATTTTATTAGGAGAAAAGAGTGGAGTATGATGAGGACAACAAACAAGTTAACTTCACCTAGTCAAACTTTCCCAATTACCTTAAAACTCAGAAAAAGCAGGCGATAAAGCAGAAAAATCAGACATGCGCTAGGAAGGCCAGGAATAAAGCAGATTTGATTCCAAGTGGTTTCCCAAGTGATCCATGAATCAAATTTAGCAATTTTGACCACTTTGGATGTGTGGAGGACAACCTTTATAAGGTGGAATATGGAAACTAGGCAAATAAGACAAAAATTGGATTAATTAATGTATAAGGTAGCTAACTATGGGTTGATTATTCTAACACCCCCCCTTAATCCTGACTTATGAGTAAAATATCAGAAAATTATAGGGCCTAGAAACAAGGATTGGTCACCCTTTACATACTGCATGTCCATTTAAACAAGGAAAGAGGCAAAAACCGAGTGAGAAAAATCCTCCCTTAAACATGGACAGTAAAACAAAATTTGAAAATATTGTCATCACTCATGCTTCACAGCATGATCAACAATCCCCATTAGTGATTTGAGATTGCTAAATGTCTTTTCACAAAAAAATTTGGTGAAGATATCTGCTACTTGTTCTAAAGATGAACAGAAGAGTAGGTGAATGGTGCCATCATGCACAAGCTGTCTGATGTAGTGCATTTGGATCTCAATGTGTTTGGTTCTCTGTCTCTAAACTATATCATTGCAGATTCGAATGGTACTCTAATTATCACAATAGATAGTAGTTGAGTATTCTGATTCGAAGCTACACTCACCAAGTAACCCCTGCAACCATAAACATTGAGTTGCTGCATTTACAACTCCTATGTACTCTGCTTCTGTAGATGAGAGCGCAATGACACTCTATTTCTTGCTTGACCAACTGATTGTTAGGATTATTAATCCTCCCTTGTCCAAATTTGGTCATATTTCTAAATCGGGAGTCATGTCTAAATCGGGAGTCCATCCAGTCTATTTATAGTCATTAGCACCATTGGTTAAACTTGACCTAATTGGGGCACATGTTTCAGTTACCAAAGTGTGGGGAACACTAATTGAGGCTCACTACCACTTATTGCACTTCATTGCATAAGTTTAGGAGTCTCCTAGATCAATCCCTACAATTTAGGAAGAAACTGGGAGTGCCGAAACCAACCAAGGTCAGTTCACTTCAGTTAATGACTAGTCAAGCCAAGTTAGGAGTCAGTTACATTCAGTTCTAGCTCTCTGCATTCAGTTAAATAATGGTTTAATTAATTGCACACATGTGGGTCGTTTTTCTCACCTACCACAGTCAGTTAACCATTATTTAATACTAAATGTAACACTTGGTTGTGTTTTAGAACTCCGGTTATGATTTAGACAAAGACCGTTAACTACTGGGTCCTCCAATAGTGATTTAGACAAGTCTTGGTTACCTACAGTCAAGTAGAGTCTAATCAATTCGAACTTCCTGAAATGGGTCACATCTGGCTTGTTCCCACTCCATTATTCGAAAGGAGTCATACCATCAAGATGTTTATGAGGCACCCTATTCTGGATATAGGCTGCATAGTTTATAGCTTCGGCCCAAAAATTTGGTGGCAAAGTCTTATCCTCCATCATGCATGTTGCCATCTCTTTCAATGATCTGTTCTTCCTCTCAGCAACACCATTTTGTTGTGGTGTGTAAGGGATAGAATGCTGCATCTAAATACCTACATCTGCACAATATTTAATGAAATCAGACTTGACATACTCACCACCATTGTTAGATCTAAGGACCTTCAGTTTCCTCCTAGACTGGTTTTCAACCAAAGCCTTAAAGACTTTGAAGAGGCCATAAACTTCAGACTTGTGTTTCAGGAAGTAAACCCAACAATACCTGGAAAATTCATCTATGAATGTCAATGCATAGTTGTCCTGACTCATTGACATATGAGGAAATGGGCCAGCAACATCACTGTGGATAAACTCAAGAGGTGCAGAGGTTCTCTCATGACTAGCTTTCTCAAATTTATGCTTTGGGTGTTTTCCTAAGATGCAACCTTGTAAGACTCCTTCAGAAAACTTAATCTTTGGTAACCCTATGACCATTTATTTTTCACTAATATCAGAAATATACTTGTAATTAAGGTGGCCAAATATTTCATGCCAAAGCTTGCTTGCCTCATTAGCATGAATTAGAAGAGCAGAGGGGTTTGAGTAGGGTAGGAAGTGTGAGAACATGTATACCTTTGAAGTGTGATTTGCAACTCCTTTTGAAATGACTTTACCACTTGAGATCTCTGTGATCTCAACTTCATCAGGGGAGAATATGACCTTCTTTGGAGACCCTGTGTGGGTCATCTGATACACTGATAAGAGGTTAGAGGCAAGACCTAGAACATACAATACATTGCTGAACTTACCATGGCCAAGATCAATCCTCCATTTGCCCAAACTTTCAGTGAGAGAGTCATCTCCCAGTACAATTGATGGACCTTTCGACATGTCAAGTGAGGTGAATGCCTCCTTGGTCGAAACCATATGTCTTGAAGCTCCAGAATCAATGATGAAACTAGGTGAGATTGATGTGCCAACAACCAATGCATGAAATCTCTCTCTGTCTTCTGAATTTGATCCTCCTTCCCTCTTCTTTGGGATATCAGGAAGGGAGATGCCATTCTTCTCTAGGAGTTGGGTCAGCATGTCAATTTTGTTCTTCATGTAGGAGCTTTCAGGATGATTTCTCTTACTATAGTATGCGCACTTCCTCATTTCTCCTTTGTTCTTCTTCTTCTGGAAGTTCTTCTTAGAACCTTGGGGCTCCTCTAGAGACTTGTTCTTGTCTCTCTTTTGCTTAGGTGGCTTCTTAGCTTTCTTCTTGCCTTTTGAATCCACCCTTGAATCTCCAGCAACCAGAGCTTGGTCTTTGGAAGGTTTGATGGTTCCCATCATCACCAATTTATCTTATTCTTGTGTGAGAGATTCCATGAAATCTGCAAGGCTAGGCATTTTCTAGGCTCAAGCTGTCAACTTTGTGGCATGGAAGGTTGAGAAAAACACTGAATAGTCAGGGCTAAGCTTCGAGAGTATGGCCAAAACCAGTTTCTCATCCTTCTTTTCGATCCCACACTATTTTAGCTGCAAAACAAGGGCTTTGAACTTGGAAAAATAGAGTTGTAGGGATTCAAAGCTATTGGGACTCAGGGAGATCAATTCATTTTCAATTTGATGTCCCCTCATCTCATCTGTCTTACCAAAAATATAAACATGCTTCTTGCATACTTCATTTGGTGATGTTAATCCATCAAGATGGAAAAGGACGTCTCTGGATAGGCTCAGACACAGGAGACCATAGGCCTCATCCCTCCTGTTGTGCCATTTAATTTTCTTTGTAGCTGCATTGGGATCTGCTTCTGTTTCCATAGTCACTCTGTAGAGGACTTTCTCTCTCAACAGTATCTCCATCTCTGCTTTCCATTCAAAAAAGTTAAATGGATTCAAGATGATCTTCTGAGATTGATCCATAGCTCAGAAATTGTCCCTTCAGTCAGCAGAATGCTCCCAGTCAATGATGTCGAACCTGCAATAACAAATTGGAAGGAGAGAAATCGATCTACAAAGGCTCTGATACCATGTGGAAATTGAACCCAGGTGTTAGAACGATTACACTCACAAAAATTGCCAATTACACATGCAAATTACACACAAAGGAGATTGAATATGGAGCAGAACACTAATCTGTATTGAATAAGTGTACAATATCCAACCTTGTGAAGTCATAGGCTGACAAAATAAATAATTACATGAGAGATTCGAATGCATAAGGATGCCATTAGAATTTGGTCAAAAGTAGGCTTACTAAATCTAAGCAAATCCCCCATAGGTGCATAAAGCAGTTTCCAAATCTATCTAGGAGCTCACGAATTGGAAAAATCAATTAGGCAAGATAATAGATGATGGAAGGACAACTCATACATTCTTTTCTTAGGAGAAAAGAGTGGAGGATGATGAGGACAAAAAACAAGTTAACTTCACCTAGTCAAACTTTCCCAATTGCCTTAAAACTCATAAAAAGCAGGCAATAAAGCAGAAAAAGCAGACATGCACTAGGAAGGATAGGAATAAAGTAGATTTGATTCCAAGTGGTTTCCCAAGTGCTCCATGGCTCAAATTTATCAAGTTTGACCACTTTGGATGTGTGGATGACAACTTGCATAAGGCGGAATATGGAAACTAGGCAAATAAGACAAAAATTGGATTAATTAATGTCTAAGGTAGCTAACTATGGGTTGATTATTCTAACAACTTGAAATTTATGAAGGGTTTGGTTAGAAAATGAGTATGTGTTTAGGGTTCTATGATAGAGGTATATATGGTATACCAAGTTGAGGAGATTGAATTGTGTGTACCTGTGCACTCAAGTTCCATGTGGATGGTTGAGAGACACTTAAATTTATGAAGGGTTTGGTTAGACAACAAGCACGTGCTAAGGGTTCTATGATGGAGGGATATATGGTATACCAAAACATGTTTTATGTTAGTGAATATCTTCCTAATTTAGTGTCGAATCTCAATTTATGTCACATTTGTGATCCAGAACCCAATAACAATTTTGAAGGGGAGTACCTGAAGGGGAAAGGTAGATCGAGGAAGGTGAAAGGTAATTATTAGCTAGTGGATGTTAATTAATATAATACATTTGAATGTTGAATTTTATGTATATATATCATACATATTCTATTTGCATATTCAATATATTGCATCAATTAAGAGCGTATACTTTGTTAAGATAATTTACATCTGCCTTGAATTTTAATTTTTATTGTAATTAAAAAATTGGTCGAGAGAGGGATGCAATTCATTTATACATCACAAACAATATTGACTGGATGAAGGTATGGATTGAACAATGCAAACAATCGGGTCATACAATATCATGGGAAGGTGTGGATTCATTGGTTAAAGCAGCACATCACAATGGAGATACCAATCTTACACAAAGGGAAATTGATTTAGCATATGGTTTAAAACATAAGCAGGCAAGTATATTAATCAACCACTCTAATTTTTTTTCGTTGCAAATTACATATTGATGTATACGTTTTTTTTTCCCTGTATGGCTGAAAAAACATGTACTTATTCATAAATATTGAATCATTATGTAATCTTTTCGTGTATGTCTTGTTGTAGGTAAAACACCATAAGGCTATGGTGTGCAATTGCTGTAGATATCGCGTCAAAAATTTGGATCAAACAAAGAAAAAATCAGATTGTGGGATATCTACAGTATTTGAGGTGACCAATGTTTCATCTAGAAGTGACAGAGATCCAGAACTCTCATAAAATCGATACTATGGGTATCTGGAAGATATTATTCAGTGTGACTTTAAATCCTTCAAGGTAGTTCTATTCATTTTCAAATGGTACAGGTTACGATGGAATGAATGTGATCTCGATAGAACTATTATTGAACACGATAATGGATTTACCATGGTAAATACAAGGTTTATTGATCCAGGAATGAATCCCTATGTTATTCCAAGCCAATGTGAATAGGTATTTCACTCTCAGGTTCCAGGTAAAGAGGGTTGTTCATTTGTTGTGAGACATGATCCAAGGGGAAGGCCGGTAAAGTATAACCTAGAGGAAGGTAATGAAGAGGTTCTAGAAGAAGAAGATGATGATGAAGATCATGATTAACATGAGTTAGATGATCTTGATGATCCATAAGAAGATTTCCAAGAATTAGTTGAATATGATGATGTAGTAGACAATGCCCATGAAGATGACATCATGATTGTAACTGACTTAAATGACGATGATGATATGGCCAATCCTCACAATGTTGACTCTGTATCCGATGATACAAATGATGACTTGGATGATGAATTGGATGAAGAAGATGATGAAGTCTATTGAAGTGTATGAGGTATGCAGTAATTTATCTACTGTATATATTTTGGTTGAATCTTGGGATATAAATATTGAATTTTATTGGTAGTTAAAATTCAATAATTTAATTAGAAATATTATTTTATCTTATTTGTTTTAAGAAGAGTAACTAACATTATTGAGATCATATTACAGATAGGAGAAAAGATGAGGCTAAAATAACCCGTGACAAGTATCCAAATCTCATACATGTAAGATCCAAGTCTTATTATATTGCAAAGAAGTTACTTTTTGATATGTTCATTTTTTAAATATTTAACTATTATTATATAATTTGAGTTGCAAAAAAAATTAATTTCATCAAATTGAAGATACAAATCTATAATTCATTTTGATTGTAATTGAATAGATCATGATTATTTTGGATTTGTAGATATATGATTCCAACAGATTTTACAATGGGACAGTTTGTAAATATGATACACAAGAGAATAAATGTAGGTGAAAAGAAACCAATACTTATTTTTGTGAACACTGTGCTTCCATCTACTGGTAAGTTAAATCTTATCAATTTTAATTTGATGTTCAATGCATTTGTAGCTAATATTGTTTGGCATTTTCTTTTTTCAATATTTTTGTCCATCGTCTTCATCATCATCATCGTCGTCGTTGTCGTCGTCGTCATCATCATCATCATCATCGTCATCGTCATCATCTTTCATAACTAACATCATCATAATCATCGTCAACTTCATAATCATAATAATTATCATCAAATTCATAATCATCATAATCATCGTCAACTTCATCGTCATCTTCATCATGCTACGTGGGGCCAATGATGAAAATTTGTATCAATGTGCCGACTTGGTGTGAAATTTGGCATGGTTATATTAGACACATACATTAACGGTGTGGGAGGGTTTCTAGACTCAAACATCATCATCATAATCATCATGATCATCAACATCATCGTCATCATCGTAATAATCATGAACTTCATCGTCATCTTCATCGTTAAACATGTCTGTCACTAACAATTTGAGCAACAAAAACCATACCTATATATTAATTAATTCGCTACGTGGGGTCAGTGATGAATGTTTTTATATATGTGTCGTCTTGGTGTGAAATTTGGCATGGTTAGACTAGACACATGCATTGACGGTGTGGGAGGGTTTCCAGAATCAAACATCATCATCATCATCGTCGTCATCATCATCATCAACATAATCATCATCGTCATCATCATCATCAACATAATCATCATCGTCATCATCATCATAATCATCATCATTATCGTCATCGTCATCATCATCATCATTGTAAAATTCAACGTCATCTTCATCGTCAAACATGTCTGTCACTAACAATTTGAGCAACAAAAACCATACCTATAGATTAATTAATGTGCTACGTGGGGCAACCGATGAGTTTTTTTATACATGTGTTGGCTTGGTGTGAAATTTGGCATAGTTAGACTAGAAACACACATTGATGGTGTGGGAGGGTTTCCAGACCGAAACGTCATCATCATCATCATTATCAACATCAATATCGTCATCATCATCATTGTTTTCGTCGTCGTCATCATCATCATCATCATCATCATCATTGTCAACTTCATTGTCATCTTCATCGTCAAATATGATTGTCACTAACAAATCGAGCAACAAAAATCATACCTATAGATTAATTAATGTGCTACGTCATTGCCATCATCATCGTCATCAACATCATCATTGTCGTCATCATCATCATCTTCATCATCATCATCACCATCATGATCATCTTCATCATTTCATATGAGATCAACATTGTGATCACCATCATCATCATCATCATCATCATCATTATAAGAGAAATATGCCAAGGCCCAACACAAGAGAAACCCTTCAAGAGGGATGCTTCACTTACAAGACTATACTATTATGCATAAAACCCTAGGTTACTCTTAACTTGGATGCCTCTGGAAGTGTAAGGAAAATGACTCGAAGATATTGCCACAATTAAGAAATAAAATAGAAGAGATTAACGCCCTAAGAATATTTTCACCTTAGACAAGCTTTGAAAGAGAGTGAAGGGACCTCATGCATCAACTTTACCATTGAAAAAACCTAGAACGTTCCAAGAAAGGAGGTGCACACCACTTGATTAACCCATTACCTAAGAAGAAAGAGAAAAAGTATCTTGATCCCATGATCTTGATAACAAATGAGGAGGAGTTTCCTTATTTATACTTGAAAAGGATAACATAACCCTCCTTTAAGTCGACCTACCTAATTTGTCTTCAAAATATTTTTTAATGATTTTTTAGGGTTTGTAACCCACAATTCAGGGACTAAACCTCATAAAACATAAAATGATGATAAAATAAGATGAAATACTTTAAATTAATGATGAGTTGAGATTGGAAGGAGGAGGTCATGCCCCATTTAAACCCAACAATTGTCTTTTGCCATAATATTTTTTTCTTATTCCAAATAAAACATAAATTTCTATTCTAACAAGCTTCCATGTTGTGTGAAATTTCACATCACATGAGATCTTGTCACCAAGAAGGGTAGAGTTCCAAGTAATGAGTGCAAAGAGAAGTTGATAACACAAGTTTAAGGCCCATTCCCACGCCAAATTTAGAAAAATGTTATAAATATATCAGAGTCTCTTCCTGATAACAGAAAATGCACTTGCATTGAATCACTACTAGATACTTAAGGCATTGACCAAGAGGAAGGATTCCCCGAATCAAGGAGGAAACAAAGAATGTTTTCTTGGTACAATTTAGGTCTAGTTTCGAGCAGTTGTTTTGACATTATGAACTTCCTTAGTTCTATATTTCCAGAAGAATGAGTCTTTATATTGAATGATGAATCTTATATGCATCGTCAATTGACTCTTGAATAATTTATTGAATGAACACAACCATTACTAATTATCATAGTGTTTAAATTTTAATGATCATATATTATAGTTTATTGTTCTAAATTGGAAATTGTAGCTAATTCAGAATACATACATACATACTTACTTAGGATATGACTACTCTTTTTCAAAATAGGTTAGATTAACAAGTGGTTACCATTAATAGAAATCTCTTCTTTGAGGTGACTTCCCATAAATTTTGGAGTATCACATAAGTCCTCTTGTGTTCCATATAAAAGTGGAGAAACCTGGTGCATATTATACATACCATGCTAACTCATTGAAATTGAGGTGGGGTTATATTTCGGAAACATATTAAATAAATGAGACAAGTTGTGCTAACATCTGAAATGACCTCAACAACATTCACATTCGCATGAAGCAATGCATCTACATCTACTAGATTTCAGAATATTCAAGCATAAAATTCATTAAAATATATTACCGTTTTAAATTTTATTAAGATGGGGTAGTGAACATTTATAAGTACAATTAATAACAGAATAATCTATGGTCATAATTTCATTTATGAGAAGTGGAAAAAGAATCATGTTATCGGCCTAAACACAAATTACTTGAAATAAGAAAATCTGGCTTCTTTTTTTTAATTTTTAATTTTCACTCTTTTCTTTGAGAAACTTGGTGTCATGAGAAAATTTGACAATCTGTCCTTATGTTTGATAGTATTAAATGTTTCTTATTTATTCTTAATACTTTGTACAGTAAGCAGGTGCTGCTGGAGGTGAAACGACTTCTCTTGTTCGAGTGCCAACAGAGGTATAGAAAAATGATTATTACATAATTTTGATCATGTTAAGCATTCATTATCCACATTGAAGGAAATTTATTTGGTGTTGTCCTTTCAATTAAACTTGACTAAATAATGCAAATTGTCAAGCAAAGGATACAAACAGGGCAGTTTTCCAATGCTCCTAATGTTGTGTGTTGTATTCTTGCAAAGGAAGGTGTTAGAGGTCTATATGCGGTATTACATATTTATTTCACATTTTATCTATTTATATTTTCTATATGCTACTACTCTTTCTTTAAAGGTTTCATTTGGATTTCATTTAGTTTGAACTTTAGATTTTAGTTTCCCATTTTCACACGTTGGCATATATATTGTCGTAGAACACTAGCTTGTAGAATTTGTTCTGTTGTTAATAATTTGAAAGTGATGATGAAAAACATAAAGTACGTTGTATCTCCAGTTTAATGTATATTTCCTACTTCAAATAAGACTGAAAGAGAAGGGTTTAGTAAGTATTTTAAAATTTCGACTTAACCTGTTCTCCTATTGCAGGGGTATTGGTCATTTCTATTATGCGATTTTCCTTTTGATGCAATCCAGTTCTATATATATGAGCAACTTAAGATAGGCTACAAGCTAGTGGTAAGCATTCTTGCCATTTTTTTCTTCTGGAATTGTTCTTCTCTTCTTCCATATTGATTACTATAACATGTAATGAGATAATGTGTTGCTTATGTATTCTGTGTTTAGAAGGAAAAGAAATCGATTCAATTATATTAAGCTTTCCAACTATTGTGCTTTGTTGTAAGTTCCAACATTTATACGTCTGGTTATTAGTGTAACATAGTATTTCTCATTTATAGAAATATTATTGCTCAAGTTAATCTTGAGAGCTGGTGAAATAGTTGCAACATGAGGCTGACTGTATTCATACTTCATAGGTCTTGAAATTTAGTTTTGTGAAGTTCACTTTCCTGCATGGCCTACTATTTCCAATCTAAAAAACCCAAAATAACTTAGTATGGTTATTAAACTAGGAAATTCTATTACACCATCTTTCTAATTTGCAAACTAACTCCATGAAAATTCCATATCTTTTTTTATAATATCACAATGATATATTTACTAGATATAAATTGATATTACACAGTGTGTGATCCTACAAATTTAATCCACTAAATGACTAATATTCACTACAAAACCAGTATACCTGGATGACTATTATCATTATCCCTTTTTTTTCGTGCCATTACTTGACACTACTGTGATGATAATCCAAAAAATGTTTCCAATTAGACAAAAAGTGCTAGTTCTACTTTGTCAACTTTTCTTCACACGTGCATTTTCTTCTTGTTCACTAGCTAAAAGTAATGGGCCCATCCCTTGGATGGGTAATCCATTCTACTAGTATCATGAAGATCTAAATTCTGCCTTATCGCCCTTTGCTCTATTCTGATGCCCTTAACCACTAGCATTACAAATGTACATCAACACATATGATCATTTTTTAATTTTACCATTTTGGAAGAGTAGGCATGTTGTTCTTCCAAATCTTCAAAATATCATCCCCTCAGCTTAATAGTATCTCTAACAAGATCAAGAATAAAAATGTAAATATCCTGAAGGCCCTTTCTGATTCTAGTCATCCTAGTTCTCACCTCATAACAGAGCTCACTTGCAACCATGAACACATCCTTCCAACTCTTATATCCCTTGGACATGCTGACCATCCCTCTACATAAAAGAACATGAACCTGAATGCTTCCCTATAACTTTCTTCTCATGCTAGGACACCTCTAAGTATGGATCCTATTCATCATAAATGGTGATATTCTACGCCCACCCTCATCTTAGAGACCATCCTTGTTTCCATAACCTACTCCAAAATGAAATGAAATTAAATGGAAAAACAAACAAAAGAAAATGCAGCAACTTGGACATGGATTTGATGAAATTTGACAGACTATTTACATTCACCCAACAAAGTCTATACTTATCTCAATGCCCTAAAAATCATTAGAGGTGGTTCTCCTTAATATATCAAGGATGCATGCAACAACTATAGTCATATGGAAACAAAATGTTCAACACCCCTTCATATTTTAATTTAATCCAATTTGAATCGATAACCTTTTTTATGGAGTTGTTAGCATTTGAAATTGTCTGCGGTGACATTCCACAAACCATGAAGGAAATATTGGGTGTAACAATAGAAAAATATCCCAATGTTACATTATCTCACTTTCCCTCACTTCAAGCTAGAGCATGCTAGCCTATGGGGGTATCCCTAGACAAAATTATAATTTGACTTTAGTGAAAAGTGATCAGTGCCTTAGTCGATTGGGTGAATGGAAGAGGAGGAAGAACAAAATATGAAAGACAAATTGGGTAAACCTCGATGTTACTGATTAAGGGCAATGCCACAATGAAACATTAACAAATGAGAAATCTATTTAATTAATAAAAAATTATATATAGAAGAGTAATTCCAATAGTAAAAAGAGGTCCTTGCATTACCAAGCCTAAAAGTAAAATTCACAAGCTGATAAGTCCTCAGATCAACTTTTCAAGTTCATCAAGATCAACCTCCTATGCTGCATGCAATGTTTCCATAGTGAAAAGAGAGAAGAGAGAATAGGAGTGACAAGACTTACGGAATACTTATAAGACCAACTGATACCTTTATTGTCATTCTCCTCTAGCTCTAATTTACTGAGCATGAGAGGTTAGGTTTAATTCCTCTAAAAAATAGAAGAGAGGAAAATAAAATATGATCTTCTCTCACTAGGGATCATTCCTCTATGATAAGAATAACAAAATTTAAGAGCCTCTTTATCCACTAATGCACCTTCCATATAAATATGCCAAGAATAGTAAAAGGAATCCCCATGAATAGGTAGTGTAATTTCCAAGTTAGTGATTCAATGTAAGGGAAATGTAACTCCGATTATGGGATCTCCTCATGAATTAAATCTTGTATTAATATAACTACTAGGGAATGTTTACCTCCTAGGGAAATTTTCTCATGCACTAATGCACCCTCATTGATATTTGGTAAAGCTAAAGGTTGTAGCTCTTAGCTTGGTGTGTGCTCCTCTATCTCCCATGTATAGGAAAATGTAGCTCCTAAATGAGGTGCTCTGCTGCTGTCCCAGATGGTGTAATTGTTGTTGATGAAATTATGGACAAGTCATGTTTAAGCACAACCTATTGGCCAACTAATCGAAAATAAATCAACCACTAACGTAGCACAACTATGGAATTCCCCCCCAACGTGTCACTACCGGAAGAAAATCCTATTTTAAGTTTCCTAAGCCTACAGATGTGTAGACCTAGACTAACCAAGGGAGAGACCCTAACCAAACTTTCTCCAAGGTCAACTAACAAGGTTTGATTAACCGAAGGTACTAATCTAGCTACTTTTGGATAGAGGCACCTAACTACTATAAGAAATGGGATTAAGACATACTCTAGTCAATGATCCAAGGTAACTCTAAGGATTTGGATTAAAGACGTTAAAATGAAAAATAAGGCATGATACAATAACATTGATTTATCTTTAACAATTTAAGCATGCATCATGACACTAATGGTTAAGAAATATATGAAAAATGAAATCAGATTGCTAATATACTATCATCCATGAACAACTATGTCAATTAAACATATGTGAGCTTGTCTCCTGAAAGTCACAAAGTACATCAAAAATTTCAAAATTTGTACTTTTCTATAACTTTGGTTGGTTCCATATTATGATGGTATATTACTACTGTGCAAGTGTTGACCATGAAGAGATAAGCCACTAGTTATTTCCTGAAAGCTTGAATTTTTATGATCATATAATTTCAAACCTCAGTCTCGCCTTTCCCTAGTTGATTTGTTTTATGTCAAACTTCTCATTTACATCTTATATATTCTGTGTTTCTTTGTTTTTTATTGTGCTTGTTCTGCACCTCATTTTTATGCCATTTGTTTGCCAATTTTTTTTATAAATTTAAATGGGGTCGTCAATTTTTTGACATATGTAGAGTGGCATTTGTTGTCAGATATCCATCCAATACGACGACTATGCTACACTAACGACGCATTATTAGTCGGTTATCTGACTGTAAGGAATGAAGAGTCGTTGGATTTACAAGCTGTAACTAGTGAAAGAGGTCATCGAATATCCATCCAATATGATGACTATGCTACACTACCAATGCATTAGTAGTTGGTTATTCGATTGGTAGGAAGGAAGAGTCGTTGGATTTATGAGCTTTAGCTAGTGAAAGAGGTCGTCAGATATCCATCAAATATGAATACTATGCTACACTACTGATGCCTTCAGTCTGTCAGTGATCCAACAAGTATTAGGGAGATTCGTCGGATTCCAAAGTGGAGTGAGTCATCGTATATTTGACAAATACGAAGGAGAATTCATCGATTGTCCAACTGATCTGATGTGCCATTTAACTTTGAATTTTTGACACCCCGTTTTCAAAAATCTGACGAGTGTATTTCACTGTCGAAATTGATGTGAAATTCCACCGACATTTTAAAAGAAAGAAAATTGTCGAATTGCCGACATTAATATGTCGAAAATTGGACATTTAGGTCGTAGGAAATTGTGGTCAAATTCAATTGTGCAACAACTCCTTCACACATGCATTAACCTCAGTAGTGTGATGGAAGTGAGGCATATTCATCAAGGATAGGATTCCTGACTTCTCCAACTCATGATCCAACTCCATATGGACCAACTAAATCGGCCCGCCTTCAACTAGTTGTATTGAAGTCATATATCGTGACAAGTGGATTATAGAGAACTTCCTCAAATCATGGTATGAGAATGTTGGTTTCTTCAAGCTTGGAATAATATATACTGTGGCATGCACACCTTTTGGAATGGATGGATTAACCAAAAAATACTTATAATTCTTACGAATGACCACATTGGGATCATCATCCTTTCGCAATGAAATATACCCAGGAAATATTGTTGCTGAGCTAGACCCTGAAGCTTCAACATCATATGCTTTGAATATTTGCTCAGGAGGAACAACACAAGCAGCCGTCCACTTCTTCCTTGGTGTATTTGTAAGGATGGGTCATGAGATAACCTATGATTCCTCCTCTACAATGGGAATGGTAGGGGGACCCTCTGCACCTGAACCTCTAATGGTGCTTAACTCGACATAGGATTCTCCATTATAGAAAGCTTTGGCCTCAAGGAATTGCAAATAGTTTTTTTTTACTTCAAGAAACTTTACACCTCGATATAATGAGGAAACTTACTCCCACATAGAGTGAAATATATTTACACATGCAGTAAGTCATCTAATCACGTGGGTCTGCAATAATTAAAAAAAGGTGGCGGCTCATCCTTTCACACACTGACATCTTTTTGGTCATTATGAAAAATTTCCATTCAAGACATAACTTCATGTACCATAAAAGCAAGAAATTATTATGCATTAGTTACATATTTGACAAAAATCATGCCACCATAATCTCCCCCAATCCACTTTAACTGGAACACAATTGAAACTCGTGACAGACATGTAGCCTGTTACAGACCTATAGCATGTACCATAATTTAAAACTTGTATACAAGACTTCAATTTTTTTTCAAGTTCAGTCAATACCTATTCAGTCGAGTGAAGTACGATTATCCTTATAAGGTTTTAGTTGAATCCCATTTAACAACCAACTGATTGAAGGGTGTACCATCTAACTTTTGTAACTGAAAAACACCTCCATAAGTAACATGGATGAAAACATATGGTCCCAAATAGTTTGTATGGAGCTTACCAGGACGTTTCAAAAACTTACCATCGTAGAGAAGAACAAAGTCACATGGATGGAATTGCTTGAACTTAATGTGGTGGTCATGCCAAGCCTTCTATCGCTCTTTCTTGGCACACTAGTGGTCATGCCAAGCCTTCTATCGCTCTTTCTTGACACACTGATGATAGCCTACAATGAAATAGTATTCTTCCAACTGTAAAAACTGAAATAATATTTATTCAATTAGAACGACATCTGTCATCTCGGTAATTACAACTATTTTGAGGCTTTGTACAATTTATTCTATTGGCCTAAAAACTTCTTGTCCATAAACCAATATGAACGAAGTGTTCCCTGTCATTTTATTTCATTTCATGTGATAAGCCCATAAAATTGTAGGTACTTTTCGATCTCGATCATCACGATTTTCATTGCAGATCGTAGTTAATACTTTTTCTAATATTTTATTAAATGCTTTGACAACACCATTTTCAAGCGGATGATATGATGTTGTCTTCTTGTTTTATATTTGAAACTACTTATTTAATTTCTCAATCATATGATTAAAAAAATGCGTACCTTGGTCACTTATTAGAATGTTTGGACATCCAAACCTGGTCACAACATGGTCGAACAAAAACCTTGCAGCATTCACAGCAGTACAATGTCTGACTAGTGTTGCTTCAACCCACCTGGTTAAATAATATGTCGCAATAATTATATACCACACAACTATCTATTTACCCAGTGGATTAATGGGACCCACAAAGTCAAAAACCCATTTATCACGTGCTTACAAAGTTATCTGGGGTACCAAAGGAATTTCATCTAGTCATGACAGTTTCCCTGTATGTCGACAAATATCACATTTGGGATAATAATCCATAGGATCCGTATGAAGGGTAGGCCACCATAATTCTACCCATAAAATTTTTCACATTGTTTCTTTTCTTGCATAGTCCCCCCCTGCGACACCGACATGAGCTTCATTCAACACCATCAATCACCGATGTTCTAAGACACAGTAACAAGGTGTCTCATCTGGTCCCATATTATATAACTGTCCAACTATCAGATGGAAGTATGCAAGTTTTATGACCAGTTGTTTCTTTTATGCTATGCTAAATACTTTTGGCACACACCCCATAGTCAAGAAATGCACAATGTCTTGATAATAATCATCAACCATTTTCACTGCAAATAACTGTGCGCCAAGAATATTATCATCTAGATTGGTCAACTCTTCCCCATTATCTAACCTTGAAATATGGTTAGGGCCTACATTCAATCTTCTTGGCTTTATAATAATTTTGAAATAAAATTCTTGGAAGAGAAAAATCCATCGACATAGATTCTCCCCAACACTAGCTTATTGTCTAAGTAATTCAAAGCAAAATGGTGCGTAAATGTCTTGAAGTGACCACCCAATAAGTAGTGTTAAAATTTCTAGAGTGCATATACCATAGAAAGTCCTTCCCATTTGGTAGTGGTATAATTTCATTCTGCAACCAACAATTTTCTACTAGGAAATGAAATACAGTGATTAATAGAGCCCTCACCTAGTTGTGCAAGAACTGCTCCAAGCACGAAAGATCATGCATCGACATGCACATGAAATTATTTTCATGAATAAAAAAAATACTAATATAGGTGTTGAAATGATCATCTCTTTAAGAACACCCAAGATCTTTTGACATTGCTCTCCCACTGAAATTTAACATATTTCTTCAACAAATTCTCCATTGGAGCAGTTACCTCTTCATATTCCCTGATAAATTTCCTGTAATAACCAGTATGTACTAGTGCGGTCCTTAACTATTTAACCAACAAGGGTGGGGTTAGGTCGATAAAAATTGCAATCTTTGCAGGGTCCATCAATATTCCCTCTCGACAGAAAACATGACCTAGAAAAATACCAAAAGGAGCACATAAAAAACATTTCTTTAGATTTAAAGAAATCTAAAACTTTCTACATCATCCTAGCATCATTCGAAGACTCTCAATATGATATTTAACTAACCCATAGACTGTCTAATAATCAAAATAGAATTTAATAAATTTATAGATAATATATTTAAAAGAAACTATCACTATTCTAGAGAAACTAACGGGTGCATTCTTAATTTTAAATTGCATTACCATGTATTGGAAGCAACCCCACTCTGTCACAAAGGTGGTCTTGTGCCGATATTATTTTGTAATCTTGATTTCATGGTACTATAACACACCTCAAAAATCCATAATATTTTTTTCTTTATATAACATATATCTAAAGAACCAATATTTAAGTCCCTAACTGTAACAGGGAATTATTGAATAGTGACATTTTATTGCATGTTCTTGGCATTTTACTTGCTTGTTCAACCTTTCCAAATATCAGAGCCCATTTCTGAAAATTAGGAATTAATTTATTGAACTGTTTTAATCTTGATTTTCTAAGTTACTGTTCCTTCCACAAATTTCCTTTCCACAAGAATCTTTTCACAAGATTCTTTGCTTCCACAATTTCCTTTCTGCAATTAGTCGTCCACAATACTCCTTCCGCAATTGCGGATTGCAGATAGTGGAACATAATTTTTGTCTTTATAAATTAGCCCTCTGCAATTTCCCTTCCACAATGTAGATTGCGAATTGCAGGATGCACTTTAACCCTTTATAAATTACCCCTCCGCAATTAGCTTTCCGCAATGTGGATTGCAGATTGTAGAATGTACTCTAACTCTTTATGAATTAACCTTCCACAATTCATTTTCCACAATGTAGATTGCAGAATGCATTTTAACTCTTTATAATTTACCCTTCCGTAATTAGATTTTCGTAATGTGGATTATGGATTGCGGAACACATTTTAACTTGTTATAATTTATCCTTCTACATTTGACCTTATACAATGCAGATTGCAGATTTCAGAACATATTTTTAACTCATAATAAATTATTCCTCTGCATTTGACATTCCTTAATGTAGATTGTTGATTGTAGAACATATTTCAACTCATGATAAATTAGTCCTCTGCAACTAACCTTCCGTAATGCAGATAGCAGATTGCAGAACATATTATAACTCTTAATAAATTATTCCTTTGTAGTTGAACTTCTGCATTGTGGATTGCAGATTGTGGAACCTATTATAACTCTTTATAAATTATTCCTCCACAATGAGGATTGAAGATTGCGGATATCCATAAAATTCGGTTGTTTAACTGATAAGGTAATGATTGATAGGATAATTGTAGACCTATAATTGGTTAGCTGAATACATTATAATTGTTTAAATTGATTCTCCATCATCCCGATATGAAACAGTCTCAATTGTACAAATTAACTAGATCTATTCCATAATACATTATGAGATTAATTAAACAGGAATAATTTACAAACATGTAAATAATTTAAAGAACAAGTATTGAATTCGAAACCATCATAGATCGACAACAACTAGATCTAAATATTTATGCTTGGAACGAATTACTAATTACTATAGTAATAACATTGCTAGCAATATTTGATGCGGGTATGGATTCCTAATCCAATATGTGTTAAGAAATAATCTAACATGATACAGATCTGATATATTATAGAAAACATGGATGCACAAACATTTCTCCTCAATGTAAAGCTTTGTTTCAACATTTAAAATATACATTCTACTGTAACTAAAATCAATCGTAAGCAACAGAGTAAGAACCGGACACCAACGTTGGGAATTTTTTTTGGAGAAGTTGTTCCTCCCAACCAACTCCCAGAGAAGCCAAGCTACTTGCTCCAGAACCCCCGAGATTGTTTGTTGAACCACAAGAAAAAAAATTTCAATGCGTCATCTCTTGCATTTCACAGATGTTAATCCCCGTCTAATGCTATCCTCCTCCTCCTCATGGAAATACTAATATATAATATTTTTCCTAGGACTTGGTCATTTATGAGCCTCCTACTCTTTATCACTCAACTAAGAGTGATGACCTGATTTTTGTGGATGATGCCTTTTGCATCTTGAGTTCTCACTTAGTGGTTTCCACCACTTGTCTTTTTCCTCTTGTGGGTCAGTGAAAGCTCTTCAACAAGTATATCCACTTTCCCCCCCCTCAACATATTTTATTAAATAAAAATGTTTTATTCTTGACCTCTTGTCAAAAATATAAAAAATAATAAAATAATAATTAAAGTATTTTCGAACAGAATTAATAATAATTATTAACTCAGGGGGTATTACATATACCTCCCCTTAAAAGATAACACTGTTCTCAGTGTTATCACTTTTTTTTTATTCTTCCATTTCAACCTTTTGGAATATGTTTGGATATGCCTCTTCCATGTTAGATTCCATGTCACAAGTAGCTTCTTCTGGACTAAGGTGCTTCCATTTCACCTTGACCTATACGATGGTATGGTTCCAGAGTAAAAGTTCTCTCCTCTCGAGAATAAGCTCCGGTCCCACTTAGAACTCTCCTTCAGGTTCCACCTAGATTACATTCCATTCCATCACATGAGAAACATCATGAACATATATTTTGAATATAGAAAAATGAAACACATTATGTACTTCAATATTGGGTGGTAGGGATAACTGGTATGCAACAAACCTACTTTATCTAAAATTTCAAATGGCTTGCAATACCTGGGTGCCAATTTTGAATACTTTCCCATTATTAAGGAACTTTTCTTGGGATTTAACTTTATATACACATCATCACCCACCTGGAACTCTCTAGGAGTCCTTTTTAAATCAACATAACGTTTCTTCCTAACTTGGGAAGCCTTTAAATTTTGTTGTACCTATTTCATGGTTAGTTCAATATATTTTAATAAATCAGGTTCTAACATTAATCTATCAACTAGGATTCTCCATGAAATTGGAGTGTTACACTTACACCCATATAATATTTCAAACGGACTCATACCTACAGAAACTTGAAAATTATTATTATATGCAAATTCTACTAAGTGTAAGTAATATTTCCATTTACCTAGTTTGTCCATGACATAGATCCTTGCATGTCCTCTAAGACTTGATTTACTCTTTCAGTCTACCCATCCATTTTTGGATGACATGCAATACTTAAATTTAAATGTGTGACCAAACCTTTAAACAAGGATTTCCAGAAGTTACCTATAAATTTTGCATCTATATATGAGACTATCACTTTCGGTACACCATGTATCCTGAATATTTCTTTCATGAAAATATTTGCAATGTTAACAACTTTATAGGTAGATTTAATAGGAATAAAATGAGAATACTTAATTTTTCAACTGCAATTAGGATGCAATCACGTTGTATGAAATTTTTTAGTAGGCCGGTGATGAAATCGATGCTAATTGTTTCCCACTTCCATTCCAGAATGGGTAGTGACTGCAACAATCCTACTAGATGTTGATGTTCTACCTTAACTTTCCTACATTCAAGAAATGAGCTAAGTATTATTCCACTTATTTCTTCATGTTTGGACATAAGAAACCTTCCTGATCATAGTGATCATTTTCTGGAATCCAAGGTACCGTAAATACAGTCTTTTATGTAGTTCATTCATGACTATAAGTTGAATTTTTGTTATGTTTGGTATGTACAACTTGTTTTTATGGAGCAATAGTCCCTGTTTTTTTCATTTTTATTTTTTTATCAGTAAGCAGGAGAAATTCTATTAATATACAAAATGGTGATACACCTAGCCCTAGTTTTGCTCGATGAACTAGACAGAACTAGGATGAAAGCAATATGATTCATAAAGGTGACCCCTCAATTCCTTGAAGGTTACAAAAATTCACCCAAGCATTTTAGATCACTAGATCCCAATGAAAGAGCACCCACCGATACTAACTTAACGCCTAATACTTGGAAACATCCCAAAACAATACAACCATCCCTAATGCCTACAGATTCCACTAGAAACCAGAACCCTTCCCATTACATTGAAACATAAGAGACTGGGATTTCCTTCTTACAGCTGACAGTTTAAACCCCACTAGACCCCATCCCATTATAGTGGAAACTATAACATCAATCATTTTCTCCTTACAACAAAAAATGGGTCTGCTAATGAACCACGAACCCACCAGAAGAGCAGCCCGTCCCACAACAACAGAGTAATATAACATAGCACAACTATTTATAGAAAAGAAGAATCAAAAGCTGAGTAGGCTAAGAAATTGAAGTCTCGGAAATTCACCTCCCCGCATCCAATTTCGTCCCAGAATGGTGCTCCTCTTGCTGAGGCTAGGGAGCACTTGATTCCGCATTGGCTAACGAATTGGAAGGGGTGTTCACTGTGGTGGTGGTAGTGTCCTCGGGACTATCCATAATCTCCATAGCTATCTATTCAAGAAGCTGAACAGTTGAAATTTCCTGCTGCCCCCTCCGAACGAGGGACAAATCTTCCCTGATGCCCTGGGAAATCTGAACCTTGTCTTGTGTATCTCGGGCCAGCAGAATTCAGACGGTCCAGAAGGGATTTAGCGCTAGGGGCCATCCCATAAGAGTCTCATATTCCCTGAGGAGATCCAATTCCTTCATGGCGATATATGCTTCAACCACTGCAGGTGTCTCCTCCATATACTATTCTCCCTAGTTAAAAGAGCGTGGGGTCGGTTCTTCCTCTATGGCGGGGAGATCATTCCTTGAACTGGGCATCGTTATACTAGTTCCTTCCCCTCTGCCATTTCCTTGCTGACAAGTCCGAGCTCTCCAGTAGCAAGACATGATAACACAACACAAAATATAACTAGGATCCCGATGCAACAGAATCTCAACTTTGAATGAGATCATGCGATCCCTCCAGGGTGAATTTATAGGGAGCAAACCTTTCCTCCCCTGGGTTGGAGCATTGAGAAAGATTGAGATCATTTAATTAACCTACATCATTCTCTACCATTCACCATGCTCCGCAATATCTTTCATGCTATGCGGGAGATCTTCCACCTTTTTCTTCATTGAATTCTGTTTGATACGAAGATCTTTGGAATTCCTCATCCTTGCGTTACCCAACATGGGATTCATACCTACAGTCCCATCGGGTCATCTCCTCTTCTCCCCCTTGCATGGATCAACTAGGGTATTAATCATATGATTTAATATACTCCTTCTTTTAACGATCTTTCCAGTTGGCATTCATTTCTTCTGCGGAGGCCACATGCTCCGTACATCCACCGTGTGTCTAGGCGCGTGGTTCCTCGCCTGACACCACTATGCTAAAGGGTCTACTGTTTGACATAGACATGATGGAGGGCCTGAGACTCATAGAGTTGGAGAGATAGCTGTCTTCCACTTGCTGTGGGTTGGGATGTGTCTGACAGTTGTTCATTTATGTCATCCCTTCCATGTCCTCTTTCATCAAATTCCTGCAACGCTCCTATATTACTAGTCTGTTTCCAATAACATCAAGCTCTTCTACATGGAAAGAGATACGACTCTCTACTCCTTCGTTAGCTAATGCGTCTGCCACCTTGTTACCAGATCATCTTATATGTGAGAATAGGATGGCTGAATGCCCTGCTAGAATCCGTTTGAGTTTAGATAACCTACCTTCCTAGTGCCAGTTCTTTGAAACCTATGATGTAGAGGCTTCATTTTGGAGCCAGGGAGCCATGTTAATTATTATTTGCAAGTCGCCTTCCACCAGCAATGGAGTTTTCCTTGAATGTAGGGCCCATGATATGCCATTTATTAGGGCTTCTAGCTCCACCATATGATTTGTGTTGTTACCAATTGATCCCCAGAGCATGCTGAGAATAATTCCATCTGAATTCCTTAATGCTCCTTCGAATCCTACAGGTCCAAGGTTTCCTTTGGTCATTCCCTAAAAATTGAATTTAAAGGAACCTTCCGGTGGCCATGTCCAAGATTTCACACTATGAACAACATTTGGTGTCGTCCTGGTGTGTACGTTGTTGATAGGTAATTGAAAAATCCCCATTTCATACAAAATATTTCTTTCATTTACTTCTAGTGTGAAGTCTTCCTATGTCCATTGATTTAGGGTAATTGTTTCTTTTAGGTGTGCCACTATGATGTTCCATATTTTCCCAGTTTTCTTGGTTTTGTTTTCAAAGATTCTATTGTTCTGGGTTTTCCATAGTTCCCATACTATAAAACCTGGGAGAAGCTTCCACAGTCTGTTAACAATTTTATTTTTAAAAACCTTCATGGGCCATTCTACTATAGTGATATCTGACCTTCCTTTGTGTCGGTGGTTTTTTTTATAAAATGTTCGCTCCTTTTTCTCAGATTGAGTCCACAACTGGGAATTCATCTAGAAGATGGTTAATAGTTTTAGTGTTTTCTTCACGCATGCAACACCTTGAGGGCCCATTGATTCCCCTGATTTGTAAATTATCCCAAGTTAGAATACGTCATTTGAGCACGATCCAGCAAAAAACCGTCACATTTGGACACCACCCTCCTCCCCAGATTTTCTCCCATTTGGTTTCTGGTTCCAGATTCTGAGTCCCTGTCACAAGGGAAAGGGCCTCTTTGGGGTTAAAGTCTCCTATGTTGGAGTACCCCCATCTTAGTTTGTCTGGGCTATCATTCTTAGTGATTTTTCTAGAATAAATCTCTGCCATGAATTCTTCTACATTTTCCCCTATGGATTTTGATTGCCACCAATTCTTGTCTTTCCAAGACCTAAAGATCCAGTCATTGCCTCTAAGATCCCATAATTTCTCCACCATACTCAAAGGTTGGTTTTGAGGAAAGGAATTGAGAACAGGGGATTCCTCTCTGCTTGTTAGAATCGGTTCTTGGTTCCATGCATCCCCAACAAATCGCACTGTCCTACCATCCCAAAATTCCCAAAATCTATGCTTCTGGACCAACCCCCTGTTTTCCTATGTCACTTTCCATATACTAGACCCCAGTAGGTTTTGTCCATAATGAACCAAGGATTTCTTGGGCCAGAGAGGGGCATATTTTAGGTGCCAAATTTTGGCCCACGGTTCCTCATCATAATTGATCCACCTACACCAAATTTTGGTACTCATCACCTTATTACTGTCGAGAGGGTCTCATAGCCTAAGGCCCCCCACTACCTTAGGGGTGCATATGGTTTTCCAATCCACCAATGGCCATTTCCTGTGTCCTTCTGATCCCCCCCGTAGGAAATTTCATTGAATATTTCTAATTTGTTTGATAACCGATTTCGGGGTGGCCAACACCGAGAAGAGATATAATGGCATAGCCTGTAGAGCTGATTTCACAAGGATGAGTCTACGCATAAAATTAAGGTCTCTTAAGGTACAAAGGCTGAAATTCTATTTGATTTTATCCAACAACTCCTTGCATGAGATTTGTCTAATAGTTTATTCAGCCAGTGTGCTCCCAAATATTTCGATGGAAGTTTTCCTTCTGAAAACTCCAGGATTCTGAGGATGTTCCTTTTGATAATTTTTGAGGTATTGAAGTAGTATGTCTGAGACTTGTCCTTGTTGATCTCTAAGCCACTAGCTTCCATGAATGTGTTCAAACTATATTTAATGACCCTGTCCTTCTGGACTAAGGAAGGACCCATTAGCATATTATCATCCACAAATTGTTGATGAGTTTGGGGATAAATCCTTATAGTGAGGGATATTCCTCAGATCTTGTTCTCAATTCTTTTTTCTTTAAGCAACTTTCCTAGTCCTTCGGCTACTATGATTAAGAGGAAGGGTGAGAGGGGGTCCCACTACCTTATTCCTCTGGAAGCATTGAAGGGGGTTGAAGGGGAGCCATTGACCAAGATCAAGAAGAAGGCCGATGAGACCATATTCATGACCCAGTTGGTCCAATCCTCTGAGAAACCAAAAGCTCTGAGAATTCCTGTCAAATAATTCCAATTCAATTTTTTATATGATTTTGAGAGATCCAACTTTAGGTGCATACCTGGAGTCTTCATGGTTTTGAGCGAGTGAATCGCTTTGTCAACCAATATAATGCCATCCATGATCTACCTTCCTTCCACAAACCCAACCTGTTCTGATGAGATGATGAGGGGAAGTAGGGGATGTAGACGATTGGCCATAACCTTAGAGATGATTTTGTAGATGAAATTACATAGAGAAATCAGTCTTAGTTTCCTTGGGTCCTCTATTTCATTTTCTTTGGGGATGAGCATTAAGAAAGTAGAGTTAAGAGCTCTAAGAATTTTCCCAGTCGTCTGAGAGTCTTCCACCATGGCCCATATTTCCTCCTTTAACCAGTCCTAGCAAGCATGGGAAAAATTTGTAGTAAACCCATCTGGGCCCGGTGCTTTATCCTTTACCATTTTCTTTATAGCCACCTCCACTTCCGTCATCTAGATGGATTTTCGCAACATGTGATTTTGTTCATCGGTGATACACTTAAGAATATGTCTAAACACCTCTCTCTAGGCTTCTTCTATGTATTCTTCTGGTTCCTTCATCAAATTAGCAAAATAAGAGTTCAAAGTGGTTTCTAGTTCTTCTTGAGTTTTGGCTATATTCCCATCCTCCATTTTCAACCTATCCAAACGATTCCGTTGTTGGTGTTGGATAGCCGCTTTGTTGAAGAAGCTGATGTTGCGTTCTCCCTCTTGAATCCATTTGACTATGGATTTCTGGTTCAAGTAGACTTCTTACTCCTGTTCTCGTTGGATAAATTCCCGTAACAAACTTTTTTCTTATATCCTTAACTCCTCCAAGAATCCCATGCCCATCCCCTGAGCCTGGTTCAGTTGCATCTTACAGTCTAGAGCTTGTTTTGCTTGGAATATGTTACCAAAGGACTCCTTATTCCATTTTTTAATGTTATCTTTTAAGTGTTTAAGTTTCTATTGGAATTGATAGATTTGGGTGCCCTTGATGGGTGGGAAGGATTGGGTGGGAATCCTTCCCATCATTCCAAGATTTTCTCATGGAAATTCATTTGTAGGACACAAAAATTTTCAAATGTGAATCATTTGCAAAGGTTTATCCCCTCATTATCCCATTCCAGGCTGATTGGCCAGTGATCCGAGCCTGCTGTAGGAAGCACCACTGCTCTTAATTCCCTGCTAGCCATCATGATAGATTCATAAATTAGAAAATGGTCAAGCCGATAGGATATCCCTCTGTCTCCATCTTGTTTGTTGTTCCATGTGAATATACCATTAGAAGTTCTAACATCTATTAAATTAAGGTCATCAATTAATTCATTGAATTGAGCACTTGCAGGGTTTAGGTTCCGTCTACCACCTTTTTTCTTGTCAATATTTCTGATCAAGGTGAAATCTCCACCCAGGTTCCATGGTTTATTATCAACAATCTCTTTAGTGACAGAGAGAAAGTCCAGAAAGGACAGTTTCTTCTCTTCCCTCGGGGGCCCATAAACATTGGTCATAAATCCTTTTATCATGGTACCTAAGATATGGAAGTCTACTGAAAGTGAAAAAGGAGTTGCTACAAAGCCTAAGAGGTTAACCTCCCGAGGGTTCCAAAGGATTCCCATCCCTCCAGCTGCCCCTTTGGCATTGATCACGACGAACTCACAACCCTTTGTTATACCAAAATCCTGTCACCATCATGTGATAAGAACTTTGACATACCTACTTTCCTTGAATCCCAGCTCTTGGAGTGGAAACTCATGGTTATTATCAATATTTCATGGAAATTCCTAGCACCACGCTTCCTCTGTTGTCTAGGAGCAGTACCTTGTTCGCACTGCCTATCCCTTGTTTCCCACAAGCATTGCCACTGCTTATGGCCCTTTGTCCGCATTTCTTACCAGAACCGCTCTGTCATTTAAGGAAAAACACGGTACCCTGGGTAAAAAGGGAAAAATAGAAGTTTCTTAAGGCTTCTAGATGATAAGCCTCATGTCCTCCCTTATCCCTACTGTTGTGGGTCATTTGAGCTCGAGATCCATCATCCTAGGATCTTAGAGGCCACCTCACCCACCAATCTCTCAACCTAACCTATCCAGTAAGCATTATAAATATGAGCTCATAGCCATGGTTGAGGGGAGAACTCTGAAGGTATTGTTATGCTGTTGGATTGATTACTCGACCAAAGACCATTTGGGAGAGCATAGAGAGCTAGAGTCAGAGCTTTTGGGGATGAGAATGCTTGGTTTCATGGAGATGCATATCAACACTAAGGCTTGGTTGTAAAATTTTTCATATTTCTTTAATGCAAGTTGATTTCTGTCCCACATAAATTATTGTTGTTTGATTTCACATGTATGTTGTTAGATTCCTTAGTCACTCACATAGATCAGTAGATTATATTCTAGTGGTTTCGATATGTATGCATGTTGAATCTTATTGCAGGTACATAGGATAACGATCAGAGCATTACATTCCAGGTATCTATGATGTCTAGGGAGAGTCTTCAACCTCTATCCTCTATTTGTTCTCGATCTGAACCATTCAGACCAGTGGAACACCTTGCTGTCCATAGGAGGTGAAATATTCTAGCTAACAAATCTAGCGACTCTGCTAGGGAATAGATGTTTCAGTTGTTCTGATATTCCTCAGTTTGCAACTCTTTTCTGAATCCAGGCTCCTTCTTCAACTCTCTTCAGTCAGATCTACTTTCTGACTTAGTCTATTTGGGTTTTAAACTTCTAGATCTGTTTAGATCTGAGTCATTTCGATCTTTTATGCCCTGTTTTCATGCTCAATCTAGCAATATTCACCTTGATCTAGTATTTTTCTGACGTGATCCATCGTTCTCTTTGTGTTTTGTTCATCTACAGGGAACCACGCCTATGCTGTGTATGAAGAGCGATGCTAGCGCCTGAACAAAGTGAGAAGTATGTGGTGCCTCCGACTGTAACCTATTGGCGAGAAGCGATGCTGTGTTAGAAATGATCTGTAAACAATGGAGAAGCGTGGTGCCAGGTATGCATCATTCCAAAGCCGTTTTTGCTCATTTTTTTTGTAAAAATTTGAGTTTTGTTGCTTTCAATTCTGCTTATCAGACTTGTGTTAGAGAATCTGATGTTTGTGGCTTGATAATTTTATGGTTTAAGATTGATTTGAGTGGAAATTCAAAATATTGATTAGGTCTTTTGATTGTTCATCCGCTTCTATGCTTGTTGGTTGTGTTTGCGAAAGGAATTCTTGTTTTATGAAAGCTTAGGGTATTAGTAAGATCTCTTTAATTTCTATTATATAGACTAAAAGGAGAACACTAGATTAACTTCTAGGTTTCATTTCTTATTTGCATAGTAAACTCCTTTTTCCTTCCTTTAGAAAAGTTTTTTTTTTACTGAGACTAGGGTATCACCATTGAGCGTTGAACAATGGTTTTCTGATTGGATTTACAAGATTTCAGGATCTTCATGTTATTTCGTCTCTTATGCATTTAGAACTATCTCAATCAAAATAAAAAATGGTAGTTTTAAGTTAGATTTGCTTATGTTTTAAGAAAATTGAAAAAATAGAGTGCATTTGCATATAGGTGTGCTTCTTGTTTTTATTTTAGGAAAAGAGATTCTTCCCATTCTCATTGCTTTCAGAAAAGAGAAATCAGTTTGGAAAAGTTATTACTTGTCTTTGATTTGGTGTTCATGACTGTTGTTTGGAAATATTTTTGGTTTTGAAACAAAAGGAAACACTCTCTTCCCTCCTGTAAGTAGGCATACTGAATGGTAAAGTGAATATTTGCACAAGCATATTGCATGGTTTTACTTTTATGTCAAAACATCATGCATTCACCTAACCATCCACTTTAAAATTAACGGTAGTTATAGGTTAAAATTTAGATAGCGATTGAGTGATAGGTTAGAGACGTGTTCGGGCGTCGTTAAGCATAGGAGCTGTCGTTATTTGTCAGCATTACATCCCGGGACTCACGCGGTTCTTCCACGTACCATCGGTATATTGAATGGCCTTTCACATACCCTTGAGGTATATAGAAAGTTACTTCATGTACTCGATTATATATCGGAAGGCCCCTTGTGTACGGTTATGCATTAGACAACACTACTACCGATTCGGGCTCCCACATACCTTGAGTATATTGAGAGACCCCACTAGGATACCTTATCTATTTGAGAAAATCCCTTTGGCCATCTTGTTTGGAGTAATACACCGAAAACAACATTCACGGAGATTACTACGCATGTACCCTTGAGGTATATAACGAGTGGCACCTTCTTGACAATCCTGGTGAGAGACCTGACTATTTGAACTCCTCCTATCATTTTAAGTGTGCTTGTTTTGACCTATGGCTTGTGTAGGGAAACCTTTTTGGTGTGTTTTCTAGATTTTTAGACCCTAGGTTAGATAGGAACTATACAAATTGGCTGAGTTAAGACAGTCCAAAAGAGTACGGGGCTTGCCACCCGATTTTATTCCTAGTTCAGGAGAAAATCCAATGGAAGCTATCGATCAAGGAGCTGCTACCACCTCCCAAGTGGGAGATAACGTGGTTGCAGAAAGTGGAGTACCATATTCTTCACACTCACCTCCCTTGGTCCAACAACATTCTCTGGGAAATACATCGTTCCATTCTCCCACAGAAGGTCATGTTGATGATACAACCCGTCCGTATTTTGGTCGCAAGGCTCCATTTTGGGATACCTCTATAGGACAGGACATTGCCTCATTTGGCACCCATTTAAATTATTCTAAAGATGAAGAAGAAGGTAGGAAATACCATGCTGCCATTCTCCGTGCATAGGACATTGATAAGCAAATAGATGAAATATTAGGACCAACACCATCACGTTCCACATCTGTTCCTGTGGGATATCGTTCACCTGCTGATTCTATGAGACCCATAGAACCGATTATAGATCATGTAGTAACACCACACAACCCAAGTCAAATTACCACCGCTATCACCTCTCATGTTATGTTTGTTCCTAATCCTCCTAGGTCTTCTGCACCTGGGGCCCAACCTTCAATTCCTGTTTCGTTAGTACCTTCTAATGCCGAGGGGAAACCCCTATCACAACCTACATTATCTAGCACTGGAATTGTACCTAGTCAAGGGTAGATCTCTAACATAGAACCATCTACATTTTTTTCCCCTCCCACCCATACTAATATGGTGAATTCCCCATCCAGTTCAGGTCTGCCCTTGGGGGCACAACCTATAACCATTTAGTCTTCTGGAGGTTATGGCTATCAAATACCTATAGGTAATCATCTACCCAATCCTACAGGAATTCCTTATGATGGAATTCCATACTCTAGTAACACTTTTATGCCATGGGGGAAACCCAACTGGTCTTACATGCCAGCTATGGGGGGGATACCTATACATACTGCGGGAGGTGACGGAGGACCGCCTTATGGAGGTCCTCCCATTGGGGGAACTAATGGTCCTGGAGGATCTGGAAAATTTCCTCCTTATGGTCCTGGGGGGCCTGACATCTTTCCTCCTTATGGCTCTGGAGGGTCTGGTGGCCCTCCACTTAGTGGTTCCGGAGGCTCTAGAGGTTTACCTCCTGGTGGTTCTGGAGGGTCTGGTGGTCCGCCTCTTGGTGGACTTGGTGGTCCTGGTGGTCCTACTGGTATCAGTGGTCCTAGTGGTCCCGGTGGCCCTAGTGGTCCTCCTCCTGGAGTCCCTAGTGGTCCTAGCGGTCCTGATCCTAGAAATCAACCCCCCACGGGTGGATTTTCTAGTATTTCTTCATCATAGAAACCTATTTTTCAGTCAACTTATGGTCCTACTGGTAATTATATGCCATATAAATATTACCACTATGTGCAACCCAACCAACATTTACCTTTCCTAGCAACTTTGGACTTGCCTGATTTGTCCAAGTTGATTAATGACCCCATTTGACACAATCCCTAGTGGCCTCCTATTCCGGTAAAGTTACCATCGGATATCCCAAAATTCGATGGGAAGCAGGGAGATGATCCAAAGAACCATGTTATGGCATTCCATTTGTGGTGTTCTTCAAATTCCCTCATGGATGACTCCACTCGGTTGCGAATCTTTTAGTGAATTTTAACCAGTACGGCCGCGAAGTGGTACATTGAACTCCCACAACATTCATTTGTGTATTTTGGCTCGTTGGCAACTGTGTTTCTTACACACTTTCAGCTCCCTATTTTCTATGAAATGGGAACTGATATTTTAACCTCTCTGTGATAGAACACCTCCACCCTTTTTCGATCATATTCATGAGTGGAGAACGCAGAGAAGGCTTATTAAGACCCCTATTCCGGATTAGTTACTAGCTGATTGGTTCACCAAATCCTTGTTGCCTCCTATTGCTTGAGATGTGGCTATGGGCGGTGTTGTTACCAAAGAGAAGGCTATTAGTCGGGCTCAGTACCTAGACTTTGTCTATTCCCAGTCTGGAACTCTTTATGACCTGATTCCTCAAGCTCCTCACCCCAACACTGATCCTGCCAAGCCACCAGCAGAAGTACCTGTTGATGGGATTTTTGGTTCAATCCAGTCCCCATTAGCAAGGAAACCTACCAAGAAAACCCAAACTTCTACCCCTACTCCTTCTACTCCTAAAGTTTCCACCGAGGTCAACTCTATTCAAAGTACTCAAACCTCGCGTAATAACAAGAAGAAAGGTAAAAATAGAAATAAAAAATGTGGAAACCAACAGGAGAGTCCATGACCAACCAACATCGATAATGACAAAGGGAAAAGGAAGGAAAAATATCCCTGTCTGCTATGCAATGGTGACCATTTTTCAAAGGAGTGTCCTCGTCGGGATGAAATCTCCCAGTTTCTGAAGTCCAATCCCACACCTGTAGTAGTTACGGATCCTTTTCCCTCTCAACAACAACTGATAGACCACATGTCTAATAAGGGTAACTCCAGTTCATAAGAGGAAATTCGTATGATGTCCTTAGATACCATCAATTTGCAAACTTGAAGTCAAAATTATGACAAACTCATAGAAACGAAAGAAGATCATTCTTCTTCAGGGAAAGCTCCCTCTGCTAGTTCTCCTGAATCCTCATCTACTGTCCCCTTATCTATCGAGAAGCCTACTCTCGACATGATTTTGCACCCACCTAAGAGTACTCTTCGAAAGGCTATCTTTAATCCAAATTCCTGAGCTGCTCAATTTTATAATGTGGTTGAAGATCTCGCTCAGGCACCTTGTGCGATGTCTACCTTAGAGGTACTCCAAAGTTTCCCTACACAGCGCAAGAACTTGTTGAAAGCATTAGGAGCTTTACACACGGATAACACTAACTTGATTCATTTCAATGTTGAGAACTATAAGCCTCAATTACTGCATAAACTTTCTTTTCAGATCATTATGAAAGTAGTGGGAAATAAATTCTTTTGAATGGTACTTGACGAAGGAGCTTTGACCTCGGTTTTGTCTCTAACTTGTTGGAAGGATCTAGGCTCTCCTGAGCTTGTCACATCACCTACAACCCTTAAATCCTTTGATGGATGGGGTTTCCAACCCCATGGTCTCATATCAGCCCTAGCGGTCAAGCTGGGGGGCAAAATCGTGTCCATCCAAGTAGAAGTGGTATATGCCCCTTTACATTACAACCTCCTTCTAGGAAGGAATTGGTTCTATGCCATGACTGTTGTTTCTTCAACAGTATTCCGAACAGTCCAATTCCCGCATCTAGGGAGAATTTTTACTATTGATCAGCTTGAATTCTGTATGCCGGATGTTACTACCTCCATGGCTAATAACATCCCCATGTTAGGCTAGTCCCCTCCTCCGTACCAGTTGATTGGGGTAGGAATTATGAAGGATTCATCCCTTATGCATATTTTTCCATCCACTCCTCCTAGCACGGATACCGCGATAGTCCATATGATCACCTCATTTGATTATGATCCTAAGGGAAAAAATGTTGTTGAGTCCACCTCGTCAAATCCACACGAAGCTATGTATGACACCATTCAAACCTTTTTCGATGATCACACTGATGACCTTCATCTAGTGCCTTCAGATCCTTACCATTTAACGTATTGGTTAGAACCTTCTCTTCCTGTTCTAGATTATCTCTCTGAGAATTTTCCTTTCGATGAGTCCATTATGGAGATCATGAATACGGATGAGCCCATTTGGCAGGATCAACATCATAGATCCATGTTCCTCCCCAACACTAGTTCGGTTAGCCATGATTTTGCATCCTTGTTTCATACTAATATTGTTAATGTTCCCCAAAGTCCTATATTGTTGCAAGATACAGATTCTAAAGGAAAACTTTGCAACATTACTCAGATGAACCCGATTGACATATCAACCAAGCCTGATGTTATCGAGCATGTTCATGTTGGGCATAATTGCTCAGTAGATGAATCTGAAGCATATAAGGCACTTTTTAAGGAATTCCGTGATATTTTTGCCTGGTCCTATGAAGAGATGCCAGGGATTGACCCATCCATTGTGGACCAAGAGATTAAAACCTATCCCACGGCTAAACCTGTCAGGTAGAAACTTAGGCAAGTCCATCCTCAGAAGGCCGTAGCTATTAAGCCGAAACTGAGAAACTTCTCAAATTTCGGTTTATTTATCCTGTAACCCTGATGGAATGGGTATCGAACGTTGTCCCTATCAATAAAAAGTAGAGCACCATTAGAGTCTACATCGAATTTAGGGATTTGAATAAAGCTTGTCCGAAGGACAACTTTCCTACTCCGTACATCGATCAAATTATCGACAACTATGCCAGAAGTGTCATCTTTTCATTTATGGATGGATTCTCTAGCTATAATCAGATTGAGATATTTCCCTCCGATCAGCATAAGATGACATTCATTTTCCCATGGGGAACCTTTGCATATAAGAAGTTACCTTTTGGCTTGAAAAATGATGGAGCCAGGTTCCAGTGCACGATATCCTATGCGTTTCACGATATTAAACATATTGTTGAACCGTACCTTGACAACCTCCCTGCTCATTCATAGCGACGGGAGGACCACCCTGGTCATCTTAGAGACATATTCTTGAGATGTCGTCATTATAATATACAGCTCAATCTGCATAAATGTGTTTTTTTCTTTGAGATGGGATGTTTGCTAGGCTTTGTGGTATCCAAATATGGCATCCGGATTGATCCTTTGAAGATTGCCGCTATTTTAGATCTACCAGCCCCAACTAATCTTTTTGAACTCCAAAGTTTGCAGGGGAAGGAAAAATTTCTTTTCCATTTTGTGTGCAATTTCTCTGAGAAAACACATGGTTATATGCGTCTCCTCAATAAGAACACTCCATTCTTCTTGGATGACTAGACCCAACGCGCCTTTGATAATATTAAGCACACTTTGACTCATTCACCCGTGATACAGCCCCCAGATTATTCAAAGGACTTTCTCTTGTATATTGCTACCTCTGCTACTACCATCGCCATGGTTTTAGTGCAGGAAAATATCCACAGTTAGGAGCATGTGATTTATTACGCCAATAAGAATATTATGGATTCCAGAACCCGTTATTCACATGTGGAAAAGTTATCTTTGGCAACATTCATTGCTGTACAAAAGTGTCGTCACTATATTTTGCTCCGCACTACAACCATATTGGTAGATTAGAACGCAATGTATTACATCCTGACTTGTCAGGTACTGGGGGGCAAGTACTCCCGCTGGATCATTATCCTTCAGGAGTTTGATCTAGAGTTTTCCAAGGCCACATCAAAGAAATCCTTGGTCTTTGCAGAGCTTATGTGTGATCTTCCCTGTGCTACAATGGAATCTGAGCCCAGTGATTCCTTTCGAAATGAATTCCTATTCTTGATTAGCACTACTGATCCTTGGTATGGATATTTATTGATTTATCTCCAAACACAACGATTTTAGCCGCATTTATCTAACGATGATCACTGCCATATCAGTCACCATGTGAAATACTATCTTATATTGAATGATACCTTGTATAGACGTGGGATCGACTCTATTCTTCGACGATGCCTCACCCATCAAGAGGCTGAACATGTGTTGAATGATTGCCACTCTAGAGAATGCGACGGTCATTTATCTGGGATGGCTATAGCCCAGAAAATCCTTCGCGTTGGCTATTTCTAGCCTTCTGTCTTCAAAGACTGTCATGAGGCTGTTAAGAAATGCCCATCTTGTCAACATTTTTATCCTAAAAAGTGCACCCATCCTGCTCCGCTACACCCCGTCATTGCCGTTGGCCCATTCGCCAAATGGGGGATTGACTTCATGCATTGTAAGCCTACCTCAGCTGGGGGGCATGGTTACATCATTGTGTTGCTAATTATTTCACAAAATGGGCTGAGGCCATGCCTAAATATGTACAAGATGGTAAGACTTCCGCTCTCTTCTTGTTCAATCATATCATAGCTAGATTTGGAGTTCCGTAGTCCATTTTCACTGATCATGGATCTCATTTCCATAATCAAATGATGGAGAAACTGAGTTCCAAGCTAGGTTTTCACCATGAGAACTCTATGCCATATTATCAACAAGAAAATGGTCAGGTAGAGGCCATTAACAAAGTTTTGAAAACTATGCTTCGTCGGATGGTTGGAGATCATAAATCCAACTGGCACCACGTCCTTTTCTATGCTCTTTGGTCTTATTAGACTTCTGTGAAAACAACTACTGGTTTCACACCATTCTAGCTTCTCTACGGAATTGAAGCTATCTTACCGATCCAATGTCAGATTCCATCCTTACAACTTGCTATCGAACTTCTCCCAGACACTTCCGTAGAGGAAGAAAGATTGTTGTACTTGAGTAACCTTGACGAGACTTGGAGAGATGTTGCCTTGGATAATGAGGCACATAAGAAAAGTGTCAATGCATAGTATGATAAATCTGTCCATCCTTGTGTCTTTAATGAGGTTGAAATAGTATTGAATTATGACCAGAGATATGACAAACTAGGGAAGGGTAAGTTTGAGTCCATGTGGTACGGACCTTTCATTATTTCTAAGGTGTTAGAAAAAGGAGCTTACGAGCTCGTTGATTATGATGGAATCCCTTTGGGGAAACCTCATAATGGGTTGCACCTGAAAAGGTACTATGCTTAGGTTTTCTTGGATAGTATCTTGTATATACGTATATTGATTGACTTTCAGTGTGCTTTTAGTATTTTCAAGATGGTTTTGAGTTTAGTGTCCGCATCTATTTATACCATGTTTTGGTCATGCAGATGGATTTCTACGGCTTCACTGATGGTGCTTTCTGCCACACCTTGAATCTTGCCTCGGCTGCTTGGGTCCTCTATTCCCCAGCTGAATATTTAGTCATTTCAGGAGCGGTTTGTATAGGTCCCGCTACTAATAACATTGCCGAGTATGAAGTAGTCATCGGTCTTCTGATTGACACTTCCTCCCAGGATGTTCATGATCTAGTAGTCTTGATGGACTCACAGCTCGTGGTTTTCCATTTAAACCATGTCTACACCACTAGGAACCCGGTGCTCCTCCGCCTCTTCCGGAGAGTATGTTTTCTAGAAATATCATTTGAAAACATCACCTATAGGCATATCCTTAGGGAACATATTGTAGTGGCTGACTCATTATCTAATTACATCCTATATTGGCATATTTCCCATTCATGACATCAAATCAAGCATGGTACATTGTAAATAAACATTCAAAGACACATAAAACTCATAGAAAATGCATTTTTCATTTGAAATATATAAACACCGTGTAGAATTCTATATATATATATATACGAAAAAGTTTACAAAAATATGTCATGAGACCTCATCTGAAGCACGTAGGATTTCAGGAAAAATCATCATACAAAATCTTGAAGCTATCAGCTTTCAGTACATATCTCATACACTAGTGGTGCTCATGATAGCACATCACTGCTCGAGCTACTCTACGTAGTAGCCTACTGAATCGACCCAGTACTCCTGCTATGGATCTCTGATAATTCATCGAGAGGTCATATATGTCAGCATCTGGGACATCGAAGGTCAAACTCTCCAGGTTTTCCTTCAGCTCCTCGGTGATGTCATCACCCCGTGGTACAAAGTGGGCTCTAGCTCGCCTATCCAATGGAGATGCTCCTCTAGGTTGCGCTGCTCCCACATATGCATGAGAATATATAGGTCTTGTCACTTAACATAAAAACATAAAAAACATTAAAAAACATAAAAACATTTTCATCCATTTTAGGGTTTCTTGCTTCTCACCCATGTCACCCCACTGTTCGCCAGGTGGGAGTGGTAGGTCAGGATCTATGGTGAAGTCTGTGCCTGCATAAGCATAATCCTCAACCATGAGGATCTGATCTCGTAGCCGTGTGAAGAATGGATCACCTAACTTCACCCTTCCCCTACCTGCTCCTATGCAAGCCATGACCTAGACCCACCTCAACATATGGGGGTCTCGTGCTCTCATACTCCGAAAGACCACCTGAGGTCTCATCTATGGAACTCACCCGAAGAAGAAGCAAGCTAAAATGGAACCAAAGCCAAACTACTTTAGCTCTGCCTGCCGACACTTAGTCAGCTAATCCTTGAAGATTGAAAGCGTGGCTTCCACCCAGTCGAACACCGTGGGTGCCATGGCCTCTTTGGCATACAACATGTGTGCCCTAGAATCCTGGTGGACACCCTGACTCCTGGCAACCCTTTGCATGGGAAATAGGACGGTCCATAGGGCCCTATCCATCACTACCTTGATGGGGATCTTCTTCCCCGATGTACCTGTCCCTCGTGCATAGTGACGATCTATAAGCTCTCAAGTGGTGATATCCCCTCCATGAGATCCTATCAGTGAGATGGGGGCACCCCGTCTCAAGAGACTTGTCAAGAAGTAGATGTCGTCTACTTCCACCGTAAGGATATGGGCCCCCACCTAGAAATACTGCTGCTCTGGATTCCACATCTGTAGTATGTGTTCCAGTAACCGCTCATGTGACACCATGCTTGGGGTCTGGAAGAACTTCAGGAGCCCATAGTCCCGTAATGCGGCAATACAACCCGCATTTCTTTTAGCAGCAACATCCTCATTGTCATGCGTTCTTTCTTTCCATATCACCATGTTTCGAGTCACCTAGACATGCTAAAAACAATAATGATATGCATTAGAATCATCCTTAAATCATTAAAAATCAAAGGAATGAATTTATTTTGCTTATACTATCAGTTTAAGTTCTCCACGGCCAGCACTGCCTGTGCACCGTTGGAGACAGGTGGTGGCACCGCCTGTGCACTATGTTATTTGCGCGGTTCTTGGTTGGTACCGTGTATCCCGCAAGGGGTAGCTGCGGTGCCCACTTTCAAGGTTTTAGGGCTTGCCATATGAGCCAAAAACCCCACCAAATCTCAAAATAAATGCTATTAAATGAAAGATAAGGGTCTTAGCTGTTACCTGCAATTGACGATGCTAAAAACGGATGGTGGAAACTCTTGGTATCAGCTGTTGAAGATATGGCTAAGAGAATGCTCCAAGTGCTCTTTTCTATAGGTAAACAGGGAAATGATTTGATTTTTTACTATTTACATGACTTATATAGGAATTTTTGGGTCTGACATACTTTTGATATAAAATCATATTTCAGTCAAAGTTTATTTGTCGTAATCCCCTAATGCTAGTTATAAATGCAGTTAACACTTTTTTCTGAGTCTATTGTAGGATAAGAGAACTATAGTAAGAAGCTTTGGAAAGTTTGTTTATGGATTTTTCGCATTTTCATAAAATAGAAAAGGTCCATGAGCATTTATTACGACACTTTTTCATGCTCGTTAAAATCTAGTATCAAAGGTCCGAGTCCATTTCAAGTTTCTTTCCAGGCTCGTAAAAATTGACATTGTGTAAAGAAGTGTCATGGAGTCCTCTTTTCACTTCTTTTTTAGGCTCCTTAAAAATGAAAAAGTCGTCGAGTCCATTTTCGATTCTTTCTAGGATCGTAAAATATGACATTGTGTAAAGAAACCTCATGGATTTCTCTTTAAACCCTTTTCATGCTCCCTAAATACGAAAATATCGTCGAGCAATCTTGTCTTCTTCATGCTCGTTAAAGTATTTGAAGAGTCGTCTATCCAACGGTAGGTTTTCGCTTTTTTGGTTTGGATAGGACTATTTACGAAAAAGGAACACTCTAGCCAATCATGAATGGAAGAGTTCTCTAAGGTATGGTTTCACACTTTTTTGGGCCTTAGAGACTAAATCATATGAAAAAGGACCCCTTTGGAGTCTTCTTCTGTATTCATTCAGACTCTCTAAATATGAACGATACCGAGTTTTCTTTCAGTGGACTCGTTAAATTAAACATTGAGAGACCCATTTTGGGAATGAACTCCTCCTCTCTCAGGTTCATAAAACATATGAGTATAGACTTGTCTTCTGACAAGCTATATTGAGTGTTTTTTACCCTCTTTGAACTCGTAAAACCGAAAAGAGGCACTCATCAACCATGATGGGGGAAATGGGAAGGGAATCATTTTTGCAAATAATGGTAGTTGTTTGTCATTACCTTTGAACATGGCACTTATCTACACATCATGTCAGTCAATTGGGTATTTAGCTGATCTCCATGACGATCCACTTTCATGAGTCATGTCACTCCTTTGAGTCTTTCAAAAGAATGCATTGTCCATTGTCGCATTGTGTGTCTGTCCCGCCTAGTCATGCTGCTAAGTCATTTTGTCATGCCTCCCGATGTTCAAAAGGGATTTGAAGAATTTTTTCCTCTGCAGTATACACAGTCTTTGTGTTAGTATCTTTGACTCAGTCATATGGTTACTACATTCACATCATTCTAGAATTATGTTTCGAGTTTTGTCTTGTTGATGTGGGACTCATCATGGCCCTCCTTCGACGAGACTATTTCCATCGACATCAGTTCATCATCCAGGAAATAGTCTTGAAAACAATATTTAGTACCTTGAGATCTGTATGCCTTAATGACAGATTCTCTCTCTTTCAACATAGGTTCACATCATTGACCTTTGATCGATAGAATCGACTGGGTGTTCGACATTAGGACATCTATTCACACTAAGTAGATTGTACTAGAGTACATTGGGAATCATTGACATTAATGGTGATCTCCCTCACACCTGTTAACGGTTCACATCATTGGCCGGTAATCAAGTGGTTTCTACCATGTTCGACTTCAGATCATTGTAATCACATGGATAGAATCATACGTTGTGGAAGATGAGACGAAGACCCTAGGTATTTTTTTAAAGCGCTCATTTCTTTTTCCCAGGTTGCGATGGAGTTTTGTATATATAGCATGGATCCACATTTGTATGGTCATGGATATGCTCAAATTTGCATCTATATGACATAGATATATGTTGTATGTCTAGTAGCTATGTCCAAGTTTGATTCCTCTATCACATGGATTTATGTTGTATTCTAGTAGCCATGCTTGTTTATTCCTCTCATGGATCTACCTTGTATTGGTCTACAACCATGAGTTTGGTTACTTGTGTCTATGATTCAACATATTGATGTAATACAGATGCCTACTTGACAACATACTCCAATCGAGCCAATGTTTTCATCTCATGGAGATGAATTGTTCTCTCAAAACTCTCGTTTATCGTATCCCTCTAAGACTCATGCTTTGGGGGGTATCCTGTTATACCAAAATCCTATCACCATCATGTGATAAGAACTTTGACATACCTACTTGCCCTGAATCCCAGCTCTTGGAGTGGAAACTCATGGTTATTATCAATATTTCATGGAAATTCCCAACACCGCACTTCCTCTATTGTCCAGGAGCGGTACCTTGTTTGCACTGCCTATCCCTTGTTTCCCACAAGCGTTACCACCGCTTATGGCCCTTTGTCCATAAGCGTTTCGTACCAGAACCACTCTATCATTTAAGGAAAAACACGGTACCCTGGGTAAAAATGGAAAAAGAGAAGTTTCTCAAAGCTTGTAGATGATAAGCCTCATGTCCTCCCTTATCCCTACGGTTGTGGGTTAGTTGAGCTCAATATCCCTCATCTTAGGAGCTTAGAGGCCACCTCAACCACTAATCTCTCAACCTACCCTATCCATTAAGCCTTATAAATATGAGCTCATAGACATGGTTGAGGGGGGAACTCTGAAGGTATTGTTATGCTGTTGGATTGATTACTTGGCCCAAGACCATTTGGGATAGCATAGAGAGCTAGAGTTGGAGCTTTTGGGGATGAGAATGCTTGGTTTCATGTAGATGCATGTCAACACTAAGGATTGGTTGTAAAATTCTTCATATTTATTTAATGCAAGTTGATTTATGTCCCACATACATGCTTGTTGTTTGATTTCGCATGTATGTTTTTAGATTCCTTAGTCACTAAGATATATTAGTAGATTATATTATGGTGGTTTCGATATTTTTACATGTTGAAGGTTGTTGCAGGTACACAGGATAACGACCAGAGCATTACATTCCAGGTATCTACGACGTCTAGGGAGGTTCTTCAACCTATGTCCTCTATTTGTTCTGGATCTGAACCATTCAGACTAGTGGAACACCTTGCTATCCGTAGGAGGTGAAATATTCCATCTAACACCCTTCCATATTTTCCAGGCTATACTGGTTATCTCTTTTCCCAAACATTTCATTTCTTGCAGAAAGATGATCCCAAATTTTTATTTTTCAATCCTTCTTCTGAGAAGTCATATTTTTTAGAGCGCTGCTGTAGCCTCTAATGTTCCAAGATGTAATCTGCATTAAGAAATAGTTAGATAGAGGGAGAGAGGGCATCATCTATAGTTTGATACATCCCTTAAGCCACTAGTTGCTCCCTTATAGCTTTGATTCTTTGAACATTTCTCGACCTTCCCCACTTTTGTTTTTTTAATTTCTTTTTTCCATCCGAGTCTTTGAGAGATTCCACAACTACTCCCAAGGATCTGGGTTGGGATATTTTCATAGAAAGCAGCTTCAAGTCCTTCCATATCTAGATCTCCTATCTCCATATATTCCATTGCTGGCTCGAATACCTCTATGAATTTTTTGGTTGTCTCCTGCTGCCGCTGATGGTGTTGATCTGTAGGTGTTTTGATTGTATCATGTTGCTTTTTTGGAATTATCTCCATCTCCTTCTCCCGGTTATCTTTAATCTTTTCATTATGTTGGGTTTCTTTATTAGTTTCCTTATTCTTCTCTATTTGTTGGGATTATTTTATAATTACCTTATCTTCTTGGAGAATCTCATACCTGTTCTAGGTTTGCACTCTTTTGTTAATATCAGGTCCTAAGGTCTTTCTTACTTGTTGCTTCTTGTTTTGGGTTTTGATGAACCCATCAACATCTTGATTTTCCTGATCTTTCTTCCCTCTTGGTATTTTACTTTGAGGACAGTCCCAAGATAGATGTCTATGCCCACGACATCTTCTGCATCTGAACGGGATCTGTTCGTAGTCGATTGCCTAGAACCATTCTTCATCCTCCTAGGTTAATTCAATTCCAGCTGGTAGATCTCTAGATATGTTGAGGTAGATACAGATTTAGGCATAGGATATATATTTCCTTTGTCGATTTTTCTCTGAGACTTTGATGAAGTTCCCCAGCATGTTCCCTATATCCATCAAAATTTCTTCCTTCCAGTACTCCGTTGGGAGAGAGTATATTCTTATCCATACTGGGGAAATCATGAGGTTTTCTTTGTCTGGGTTGAATCTCTCTTTCCATGGCTTAAGGAAAAGTCCCGTTGAATTATAGAAATATGGGCCATTCTAAAAAATTCTCGTTCGGTCTTCTTCATTAAAGAATATTATTGTGAAGAACCGGTTTTCTCCCAGCTGAAGATTGTAGTGTCCTTGGGGTTTCCACATGGTGTTTATCCACCAGACCAGGGTATTTTCTGTAAACCATATCCCCACAAATATTCCTATGAGGGTGCGTTCTTTCATGTATTGAATGTCTTCCCTGACTCTTTCTGATTTAATCTGCAGCTTTGGGACTGTCTTGGATTTCATGACACACTGTCCTGTCCTTATTATTCCCTGATTAGTTTTTTCCTTTGGTTTAATACCACTAGAACCTTCCCCATCTCTGATCAGGTCAGATGGTTTGACTATTCCTTTTCCTCTTTTAATTTCCATGTCTGGGATAAATGTGGATAATGCTAGTCCCTCCTCCGCGGACACATTCCTCCCATGGTCCTTCTCCCCACAAGGAGGAGCAAGAACCATCCTATATTGATCTCAATTGACCTACTAAGATGCTTCTCCATTTCTATTACACTTTTGAAACTTCCTCCTTGGTAACCAAACCCCCAACCTCGCATCAAGTTGCAGAGTGATTTTTTCTCGATTCATTTGTTGTCAGCAACAGTCCTTGTTGGTTTAGGATGAAATATGTTTTTACTTGATTTTTTTCATTTTTAGCATTATTTTTCTTTAATATATGATATTCCCTATAAGAAATTTCATCACTTAAAATATGATTTTCCATATCAGATTCATAGCTTCTACTTGCAAACAATAAATTCACATGATGAATTAGATCGTCTGCCACTTTATTTTGTTTTCCTTCTATATGTTTGATTTCTAAATCATATTCAATTAAAAAAGACAACCATCTAGCTTGTTTTGCATTCAAATTCTGTTTTTCAAATAAGTATTTAAGACTTATGTTATCCGTAATAAGTATAATTTTCTTCAAATTAGGTAATGTCACCACATTTTTAAGGTGTGAATTATAGAAGCAAGTTCTAAATCATGTGTTGCATATTTTTTCTCATGTTCTTTTAATTTCCTGGATTCATATACCACAACATAATTTTCTTGTAATAAAACGCTGCCTAGCCCTTCATTGCAAGCGTCAGTACATACGACAAAATCCTTGAATGGATCAACAATCTTAAAGATCGAGGCATTAGTTAATAGGTGTTCTAGTTTGTTAAATATTTCCATGCATTTTTCAGTCCATTTGAACTTTTTATCTTTATTTTGAAAAGAATTTATGGGGTAGGAAATATTTGAGAAGCCTTCTATGAACTTCAGGTAGTATTTGGTAATTCCCATAAATGATCTGATGTCAGCTACATTCTTAGAAATAGACCGTTCCATGATGTCCTTCACTTTTTGTGGATAGACTGAGATTCCATCCTTGGACACCATGTGTCTGAGGTACTGAATATTATCTTTAAAGAAATCATCTTTACTAAATTTCACATAAAATTGTTGTTCTCTTAGTATTTGCAAAACTATTCTTAAATGTTTTTTATGTTCTTGTTCGTTTTTAGAGTAGATTAGTATGTCGTCGATGATGAAAACCAGAAACTTATCTAGGTAGTTCCTTAATATGTTTTTCAATAAACACATAAATGCAGAAGGTGCGTTTGTCAATCCAAAAGGAATCATGACAAACTCATAGTGACCGTGTTGGGTCCTAAATGTTGTTTTAAAAATATCGTCGTCTTTTATTTGTACTTGATGATAACCAACCCTTAAGTCTATCTTCAAAAAGATAGTTTCTCCATGGAATTGATTGAATATATCATCTATCCACGGAAGTGGGTATCTGTTCTTAATATTCATCTTATTTAATTGTCGATAATCTATACATAATCTTAATGTACCATCTTTCTTTTTCACAAACAAGACCGGTGCTCCCCAGGGAGATACACTTGGTCGAATCTAATTTTTATCGATTAGTTCTTGTAGTTTTGATTTCATCTCTGTAAGTTCTATTATATTCATTTGATATGGATCTTTCTATGCTGGTACCGCTCTGGGTATCAAATCGATCGTGAAGTCAATGTCTCTTTTTGGAGAAACTCGAGGGACTTCTTCCAGAAAGATGTCTTCAAACTCCTTTTGTAACATACCCACTAGGAGGAAGAAGTAGTTGTAGAAGGTTGGTTTACAAGTGGCAGCACTAGCATTCACTTTCTAGCTATTACAAGAGCATAATCCCTAAAACATTTGTCATGTTCCCTGAGAGGGGGAACTGAGATGGTGGCTCATTTAATGCTAAAACCAACCCAAAGACCTAGGAAATCTTATATAAACCATCAAATTGAGCACGAGGCTCACTACTCATTCTGATTTCTACGAGAATGATCCTTTTGACTGCTGCAAACTGAAAAGTCAGGCACACAAGGAATTTGATGAGGGGATAACTGAAGTGATTTTTTGAGATAAGTCTAATATTGAGTGGTAAGTTGCAAAAGTCTGTTGTGTGACATATATCTTTGTCCTAGTGGTTCAGTGAATAGGATAGGGGGTCCTAAGCAAGTAATTTTGGTTGCTTCAGGAGAAGGTTGGGTGGAACGATCTCTTGTGGGTGTTTGTCCCCTTTCTGCATTTTGTCTAGGTTCAATTTCCATTTAATTTCTGAATCTATCCTTTTATTTTGAAATATGCTCAGGAATTGTAATTAGAATGTTTTATAATCTTTTTATCTGGAAGATGTTAGGACTATATTTATTAGTATTCAATTTAATGGATAGATCTGCTAGTTTAGTATTCTATGTAAAAGTATTTCATAACCTAAGCAATGTTCTTTTTATATCATTTTTAGATTGTTTCTATAGGTATTATAAACTATTAAAATGTTAGTAGTAGGGACATAAATCTGTAGACTAAGCTTAAATCAAGTAAATTTGTAATACAGTAAGGACTTGTAAATGTCCCTTAGCAAACAAACATAGAGACCTACTATAGTATAGATATTTCATTTATATATATATATATATATATATATATACTCAAGAACAAAACTTTGTTTATAGCACTGTAAACAGTTTAGCGTTAAATCCTAAAACAAGATTATACAGATTTAAACATAACCTGAAACTTATCTAATGTTCAGATCCAAGTTTCCTCCTTAATATTCTATTTAAAATAATCTTCCTAGGATCGAGTCTTATCCCCTTAAAACAAACTCTAGGATTAATTCATAATAACCAATATTTTAAATGAACATAAATAACTAAGCTAGTTTCACTTAAGGCCATCCTCATCCGAGATTCTTAATGTTTAAATTGTTTATTAACACTAAGTCAATATTATCGACATACCATAGCACTGGTTACAGGCTTCAGGTCGGGCTGGTGTTGTTTCTGCAATATTTCTTTTGTAGAAGGAAGTTACAGGAAACCTTAGGGCTTATTTATTTTCGAAACATTATGGTTAATTGAACATAGTATAAATTCTTTTCAACAGTAATGGAAGTTACATAGAGTCTCATGGCCTATTTAAAAATATATAAACCAAGATAAAAACTCAAAATAAAAGGGTTTCACGGTCTTTAAACAAAATTCTGAAACCCTATAATAATATGTATAACTGAACTCATTTATATCTACACAGTCGTATTATTAACCATTGGCCATCATGGCTCCCTTATTTATTTTTAAAAGTGAAATAATATAATTAAGGATCTCACAACTAAATCCTTTTTATCTTTTAAGTTTCCCGAAATCTTGCTAACTGTCAACTAAAGGATAATGACTCTGTAACTTTTAAACTAATAAAAACCTTATCTATAACTTTACCTAAAAACTCTACGCATAGTCTTTTGACAGAAGCCTTCGACCCTTATCTCAACGACTACTTGGAAAGGAAGAGACTCCACAGCCAAGCCCTTTTAGTATTAGGCTAACTACACATAACTATAAATAGTAAAATAACCATAGATGCTTTTAAACTAAATCTCTTCTGCTACTACATTACAACTTCACTAATAGATTTGCAATAAGACTGGTAAACCAATTTGAGGACTCAATAAACGAAATGTAAATCATGTTAAAACACAACATTCATTATTTTAAATAAGAAAGGAGTGTACACAGAAACCCTCACAGTCTTTATCCTGAACATATCCATTATATTATCAACAAACAATAAAGAAAACATGATGGTGGCGTTTTTTCCTAAGAACAATAATCGAGAATAAGAGTTCTATGACCTTATTGTTTTCTAATTGATACCATAACTGCAAAACAAGGCTGAAGATTCATTTCAGAGCCCATCCCTTGTCAAACAGGAAACTTCTTTAAGACTAGAGAAAGTGGATTATAATCCCAAACAAAGACAAATATACAAATTTTAGGGTCATGGATTTAGTGTTGTGCGCTGTAAAATCAATTAAGCTATGGAGCCCTCACAGGTCAACAAAATGAAAGTTTGCACATAGATACAACGGACAGAAACAATATAGAAGTATTTATAAATACCATATCTTCCAAAACAAAGTTGCATAGTCGTAAGACTCCAAAAATAACAATTTATTTACATTGTGAAATTACACAGTCTCTTAAGCAAACCGAGTTGGAAGTATGGAAACCCTCACGAGTTCTTACAACATTAAAACAATATTATAATTAAACAAAATTATGGAGTGGCATAGTCATATATGACTCCACAAGTGGTGAATAACAACCTTACATTATCAAAAGTATATATTACCAAAGCGAGTATATCACTTCCATATTGTTAACACAACATAGAGTGGGAAAACCCCAATGCTTTAAAAATACACCACAAGAACCAGTTGGTTTCCTTAAGAGCCATGCAGGATAGTTACATGGGTATTACTAGTTAAAGAGGGGCTTTGTGGCCATTGATCCATCCTCACCCCCGTATAAGAGTTTTGTCATGCACATAAGAAGTTACATTAGAATTTAAACCTTAACCATCTTAAAAGCCTGGAATAGAAATAAAACAAAAATTGAAGTACTATTTACCTGCTCGGCCTTCAAAGACACACAGTATTCAACAAAACAAGGATTGTAGACTTCTTCTACAAATAAAATAGTTTTAGAAAGACTGAGAGGGTTTTTCATTATGAGAAGTGGCCGCCAGTTGGAGTCGTCACAACCATCACATGGTCCGAGGGTAGACAATTTAATATCATGTCCTTGATCCTTCTCAATCCCCATAATGTTTCCCAATTCAACCATCATAGCAATCTTTAAAGGTTAATAACTTGGCATGGCTCACTCCCAAGGTTCTACAAATCATATTGTTTGAATCCCATCGTAATATTTTAAACTCTTATACAACCTTCCACCACTTAAAAGAATATAAATGTTTATATTGTGATACAACCTGCATTGTTAAGGTTTGGCATTTATTTAATAATGAGGATGGAACCCTTGTAATGTAAAAAAAAAGTTACTTTATAATATGGAATATGAACATAGAAAAATGGTTTAGGGATAGATCCTTTTCCAAACCTTAGGTTTTCCTTTTCTTGTTCCTTAAGGCGTCTTAGCATAGAGTTTGTTCTTTAACTATAGCATCAAGGCATCTCACCACCTGCACTTAGTGAAATAGAGGTTCATGCTTTAGTCGTAAAGACTAAGTAAGACCATGATCAATACCTTTTACAACTCAAAAGTAAAACCAAAACTGAAGAAAAACATCAAACAATCTTTAAGACAATTGTTGTCACAAAGTATGTCATGACAACAATTCACAAAGTAAAGAAGGATGATAATATCATAAGTACATGACTCGTACAACTAATTAAAGGATTTAGGAATTATATCATCTAAGTTAATTATAGTAAATACATTTATTTATTTATTTATGAATTTTAAGGGATGTGACACCTTCAATACTGGTATGCCTTCTAGTTTAAGTTTGTTATCGTTTTCATTACCATTCATTATATAGACAACAAACACTTTACATAATTTTCTTACTGATCTTTTCATTTTTAATGCATATATCTCTCTGATGGTCACCTTCCTAGGGATCACTTTTACTTTTATATTATCTCCATTATCATTAGTACAGGTAAAGGTTTTATCAAAACAGTTTAACAACACTTTATGTTCCACTAGCCAATCCATTCCTATTAATAAATAATAGGATCCTAATGGAAGAATATTTACATTAACATGTTTAAGGAAACAATTTATCATCAATTTACAATTTCTAACAAGACTAGTAACTTTTCTCTTTGTACCTGTGGCTAACTGTACTAGCCACAACTTATCAACATTTTCAGATACCAATTTGCATAAATGAACTATTCTAGGTGATATATACCTTAGGATTGCACCTGGATCAGTTAAAATAGAGATAGGTTGGCTACTTATCATACCTTCAATTTCGACCATAGAATTCTGGTGGTATGCTTGTTGATTTTCCAATGTAGCGGATATTATGGGCATGCTCCTTGCCATGCACCCAACTGCAACTGCTTCTTGGATAGAATGGACATTAGAATTATTTTTCTTACTGGACAATATTTAAAGTAGTGTGGCCCTCAACACTCTCAACATTTTAAGGGATCTTTTTGTGCTTGATTCTTATTAAAGACAGTTGAAGGTTCTTTTACTGCATAATTTTGGGGTTTAAATCCTTGGTAGTTAATACCCTGATATCCCCTGTAGTTATTTCACGTGTTTTTATGGAACTTATTTTGCTTATTTTTGGGATAAAAATTATTTGGCCCTTTATTTTCCGAAGTTGCTATAATTTCTCTTTTATTCTTGTTTTGGTCCTAATAGAAGATTTCCTTCCTCATCGCTTCTTCTATCATCTTTGGATTGTAGTACTCAATCCATTCTTTGAACATGATGGGAAAACAACCGAGGAGCTTCTTTATTTTAGGTTTCTCATCAATTATATAAGGAACATAACGAAGTAGGATTAAAAACTTACTGCTGATTTCTTTCATCGTCATGGCTCCTAGCATTAGTTCATAAAATCATTTTTCTTTTTTTCAAAATATTGTTCTAATAAGTACTTTATTTTAAAGAGTTTCTTAAATGTTTTCCAACTTACATATATATCTCTTTTATTCCTTTAACCTTCTTTATGTCTTGCCACCATATATATGCTTTTCTAGTCAGACCATTTTATCCTTTAACTCATCAAAGTTGTTGTATATTTCAAAATAATTTTTCATTCTTGATAACCGGGCTTCTTCCTCTTCACCCTTCTCAATTTACCCATTAAAAATGGGTGGTCTAATTTTCTTAAACTCCCTAGCAATATCCTAATAGTGTATGTATTTATTTCTCTTTTTACTATCGTCACTGCTTTCTATTGACTAGTGTTGTTTCCTGTGATGTTTAACTTACTCTTCACTTGAAATGTCAGATTTGAGATTGGAAATTTCATTTTTTTGTCCCTATGTTTGTAAGGTACCGTTTTAGGAATTTCTTGTTCAGAGTCCTTATTTTTTTCTTTTTCATCGTTATGAATATAAGATAACAAAATAACTTTTAGTTCTTCCTTAGCATTTAGAATTCACTCATTATCTTCTTTAACTTTTCTTAATTCATACCTTAACTCTTTGAAAGTTCTTTGTAATTTCAGATTTATTACCTTCACCGTCCTTTAAGTCTACCCAAATTTCCCTATCCATTATGTTTTCTTCTTCATGATTTAAATAATTTTCTGGGTCATGTCCTTCCTCTACATAATTATCAACATCTTCCATGTTTCTTGCAAAATTGTTACACATAAATATCATCACCATCATATATTGAGGCTTAAAACATTAGAAATTTCCCTAAATTCCCAAGCTGTGAAGTTGGAGATTGGCCCAGACTCCTATTTTCCATATTTTAGTCCACCACCACCTTTGCCTTTAATGCAAAAAGCGTTACCCTCTTTAGTAACACCCATTGTCTCTTGACAATAAGTGGTGCCACCACCTATGCCCCTTGATCAATGAGTGGTTTAAACTTGGTAAGGCTTTGTCTACATAGAAGAAAAGCGGTGCTCGATTCAAAAAGAGAATAATAGAAGATTCACGAATATTCTTGAAGGAAGGATTCATGGCACCCGCATACCTACTCTTGTTGACCACCTAGACTCGCCATCCCTTAGTAGGATCTCCCTTACACCTCATCCACTATTTTGTTAACCATCCCTATCCTCCCAATTACTATAAAACCTGGATCATTCCCCATGGTTGAAAGAGAAAAATGTTATGTTCTTATACTGAGGTTTTGGCCAAATATAGGGTGAGAATAGAAGGAGAAAGTTGGAGCTTTTGAGGATGAGGCATGGCATGTGAAGGAGCATCATAACACTAAGGACATGGTTGTAATATCTCTTCTTCATTTTTAATGAAAAGCTGGTTCCTTTCCCATAAAATGTATTATGTTGCAATCATTCATTTTATTATTGGATTCCTTAGTCACTAATATATAACTATAGACTATTTTCTGGTATCTCTGATCTTGCTTGTTTGTTTGATGTGTTTTGTGTAGGTACATATGTGGAGATTCATCAACATAGGAGACAACAACATCACACTACAAAATAGCCAAAGGATTCATTCCATATATATACAAGCTCTAGGGGAAGTCTTCCATCCTTTTTATCACTCATTTGTTCTAGATATGAACCATCCAGACCTGGATAAACAACTCTTGTAAGCAAGAGGTGTGATTTTCTAGCAACAAATCTGGCAACTATTTTAGGGAGAGCATTCAACACATCTGATCTTCCTTGGTTTTCAAACTCTTGTCTGTAGTCCAAAAAATCCAACATTTTAGTGATCAAATCTACTAATGAGATTTTGGTTCAGTATAACCAGATCTATTCAGATCTGAGACACATCTTCTTTCTAGACTTAATTTTCCGATTAGTTTCATGATTTGATGCCAGTATTTGAGCACTTAACTTTCTCTATTTCGCCACTTTTTTTTCGACATCTACAGTAGTCACCGTGCATTCAAAGAGGAAATTAGGCGGTGCCACCATGCTTTCTCAGTTAGATAAAGTGGTGCCACCACTATGTCATCGTGCACAAAAGGTGGTGCCCAGGCGGCAACACTCTGTCACCAACATTCTGGAAGCAGTGCTAGGTAGGTTTTTTACACCCCTATGATTTCAAAGCTTAGTTAGGTTTTCTTTCTATTCTGTTTGTTTTTTGGGATTTATTTTTGAGATATGGACTCTTAAATTCAAAGTCTCAAAGTGGTAAATGCTTATTTTTCTTTGGTTCAAAGAGCTAGGTTGCATCCACATGTTTCGCTTCTTGTATGCTTGGTTTTCATTTTCAAAAGGAGTGCTTGGAACTCAGCATAGTTAGATATCTTTATACTGTCTGATCAAACTGAAAAGGAAGCTTTGATTTTTGGTTTTTGGTTTTTGTTCTTCATGAGTTTATGAAATAATTTTTTTTGCTTTTGATTCAAAGATAAATTTTGTGATATTTTATCATAATTTTATTTAAATATGAATCATCGGAGCCCTAATTAGATTTACAAGCTATCAGATATCCATGTTCTTCTTCTTCTTTTATATGCTCTTATCTCGTCAAAAAAATATATCATTGTTATAAGTTAGATCTTTTCATTTTTTCAAGAATGTTAAAAAGTGCTTAGTATACCATTTAGTGCTAGTATCTCTATTTTTTGGAAAAGAGATCTCACTTCATTCTTACTTTCAAGATCAATTTAGAAATGTTGTTGCTTGTTTTCATTTTTGAAAAGATAATTTCAGTGTGATTGTATGGTAATTTTTTGCTTTGAAACATAATTAAAACACTCTCTCCTTCCCGTAAGTACGGCATAATTTGAACAATAAAGTGAAAAATTCGCATATCATGCTGCATGGTTTTACGTTTCTATCCACACTTCATGCATTCACCTAATCGTTCAAGATAAAATTAATGGTAGCTATAGGTTAAATGTTTTAGTAACTTGAGTGATAGGATAGAGACATGTTCCGACATCTTAAAACATAGGAGCCGTCGTTCTATTTCTTGCACTTCATCCCGAGAACTGTGTGATTATTGCATGTATCGTTAATATATCGAACGGCCTTTCACATACCCTTGAGGTATATAGAAAGGTACTTCATGTACTCAATTGTATATCGGAAGGCCCCTTTTGAATGGTTGTGCATTAGACATAACTAACACTGATTTGAGCTCCCACATGCCTTGTGTATATTGGGATACCCTTCTAGGATTACCTAAACCATCAAAGAAAAAACAATTTGGCCATCTTGTCAGTGCAATACACCGAGAACATCACTCAAGGAGCTACTATGCAGTGTACCGTCCAGGTAATTGGGTATTCAGGAAAGGGTACGGTCCCAATCCTCCTTGTCATGCTTTACTGTTGGACCCTGTGGTATATCACGAGTTTCAAAGACTTGACAATCCTAGTGAGGAACCAAACTTTATCAGCCCCTCTTGTCACCTCAGTTTGCTTGTGACCTTTAGCTTGTGAAGGAGAGGTTTTGTGTGTTTTTACTAGTTTTCGAACCCTAGGTTAGGTTTTTAATGACCAACAATTTGGCTGAGTTTCCTTTGAGACAATCCAAAAGAGTTCAAGGCTTTCCACCTAACCGTCCTCCTTTTGTAGGAGAAAGCCGAATGGAAGCCATAGACTAAGGTGTCGCAACCGATTCTCACGTGAAAGAGAATCCAGTTGTGGAAGTGGGGGAAGAATTCAATACATATGATAATCCCTTGGTTGAACAACCTCTTATGGCTAATAATGTCTTTAATTTTCCAATGGAAGGTCATGTTGGCTCATCAAATTGGGTTGGTGATTGCCCGTTTGATGATACCGAGGGGACAAAATATGGCCCTAATTCTCCTTTTTGGAGAACTTCTATGGGTTAAGCAATTTCTGAATTTGGGATTACCAAACTGTCCTTTTTTAACCCTCTATCGAATGAGGAAATGTATAGAAGGATCCAACCGACTATGAATCATTTACGTAATTTCCAGGAGCATCTCACAAACATCACTGCTTCGCCTCTTCCTCATCGCGAGCCTGTGTCGGCTCTTTTACCCCGTCTTTCAGAATCAATCCCTCCTAGATACCGACCACTCTCAACGTCTCAAGCAACTCCTAGTTTGACATCACTAGCTCGAGGATCAATAGTTCCTAATCTAGGTCAACCCTCCAACCCTATTACTACAGTTCAAAATCTTGGTTCTTCTTCTGGCTCTCCTGTATTGTCTACCACTAGGGGAAAACCCCCAAATGAAGTTGCATCAATAGTTAGTGGAGTCACATCCATTACAATACATACCCCTACTGTAGGACAATCACCATTTGTAGTTCCTTCCACGGAAACCAAAGCGGTTACTCCCCCTTCTATTATAGGGAAACAATTAGGGGTACAACCCATCGTTAATCAACCTTTTTGGGGATACACTCACTGGAAAATATACCATCTGTAAGTAATGTGAAATTTCAACCTAAATATACAATAATGGTATATCCTAGTATGCCTTACCTCAGAAACATGTTTACACCATGGGGGAAACCCAATTGGTCATATATGCCTATTCCTGAAGGGATACCTATCATTTCTATTGGAGTTTATGGTGGCCCACCTGGTGGAGGGCCACTTGGAGGAGGCCCACCTAGCAGAGGCCCACTAATGGAACACCACCTGGCGGACCACCTCCTGGAGGAACAACACCTTCTGGTAGACCACCTTATGGGGGGCCACCATTTGGAGGACCACCTTTTGGGGGGCCACCTTTTGGAGGCCCACCTGGCAGAGGACCACCTAGTGGAGGTCGACCTGGAGGAGGACCACCACTGTTGGTCACTCTATATTCTAGTTAATTAAAACAATCATGAAGAATGCTCAATATAAATTATCAATCCAGGGAAGTATTTTTATTTCAAAGATAATTCACACTGTCTGTGCTTAAGCACTAAGTAGTTGATGAACTGAATAAACTATCCTACTTATCTATTTAGTCAAACTCCTCCCATGATTAAACTAATATAAAGTACCTATATAAGATTCAGAATTGCAATCACTTCCTACAACTTCAATCCAACAATGAATGATTCATGAAATAAATATCTAGACTTACTTTTGCAGAAATTTAAATCCTAATTTACCAGACGATATGCAAATTCATTGTGACTAGTTTAATCCAACCTTAATATAGGAATAAGAAATAATAGTAATTGAATCAAACAAATCTAAGTTATAGTCTACATGAATTAGCAAACCTGAGAAAGACAAGTGATTGAAATGAACTGAGGAAGAGCTTGACTGTTACAGCTATCACACACATGCATAAGGGAAATTAACCTACACAGTTGTCTGTCACACCACACTGTTGTAGCTTAAAGGAAATGCAAGTACTGAGTATTCAAGGAAACACAATGATTAAACATTACTGTTGCAACTACTAAAAAAATGCATCTAATGTAACTTCCACACCACACAACCAATTAACAAAACATCCAATTAACTCGACGATCTCTATGGAATGGCGGGCCCAGCATCCGAACAGAGACGCCGAAACTAAAACAAGTTAAAACATAGAGATATGAAGAATCCTGCTCCTTATATTAAAATGGTGGAATGAAAGTACAGTCTCTGTTACAGCTCACACAATAAAATATGATATTATCCAACTCCTGGATCCGAATGTTTCCCAGTACTTATACATGAACAATCGTAACCCTCACCCACTAATATTAGGCAGCCATGAAGATCCACGATATTCAGGCTGCCCTGTTACATGCGCTGTTACAACTATGGGTGGAATTAAATAGAAGCAGGGAATATAGGAAATTCTATTTCCTGAGCCAGTAAATGAATAACATAACCAATTCAAGAGATTCCATGACAATTGCAGCTAACTTTAAGCACCGACGCACTATTGTAGCTAAGTGTATTGCAACCATGTCTGTTGCAGCCCACGTGGAATGATAACCCTTGGTTGGATCCGCGTGTAGAAACAAAACTGGTAGGTCACAGTTGGTAGTGAATGCTCATCTCCTCTTTGGCCCACTCAGACTTATACACCTTATTCTCTCACAACTTGCACTATCTTTGTAAAATCATAATGTGTTAGCATAATTCAAGAAGCAAAGTCCTGATTATAGCAATCATAAGCATTAATAAGATGAAACAATAATTAATCATACATGTGAAGATTCAGGGCTCAAGCGAGGAAAGAACGTTTGTTTGGTGCACAAACTGGAGTAAGACAAGATAAACATGGTATAATGGATGTGGTTAAAAATGGGCATTTGGGATCCAACATCTCCCCCCAACTTCTATGTTGCATGTCCTCGTGCAACAACCTCCACTAGTTCGAATCAAAGTCTTGAACTGTACCTCATTCATGGAGAGATGAGAAGTTGTAGGAGGATTCAGGTGATTCCCTCCCATCTAGATATCCATTATGGGAAACCCAATATTTCCAACACTTCCTTTCCTTTGCTTTTGTCAATGAAAAATGTTCCCTATATGGTTTTGCTGGCCACTATATAAGTGGAAATTTGAATTTAAGTCCCAACAAGTCAATTCCACATTTCCTCATACAGTCAACATACCCCTCAACCCTGGGAAGATCATGTTTAAAATTATTAAAGCAATAGGGGTCCCTTTTCTTTATTGATGAAGGAGCATCTTGCCACCTATGCTTACTGCCTTCCAAAGCCAAACGTTGCTTCCTAGAAATTTGGCTAACACAAGTGGAGATGAATTGCTCCTGAAGTTTGGCTAGTTGCTGAGTCTAGATGAGAGATTTAATCCTCTCTTCTTGATGAGTACAAAGAAGGTGAGGGGATTGAGGTTCACTCCAAATCCAGAGATTAGAGTTATCCTCATTCTGAAAAACTGTCTGAAATGAATCCTCTCATTGCACATGGTTGATGACAAAAGAAGAAAAATACCTCAGCTAGACGTCACCTAGGTGAGGAGTAGGATTTCAATATCGGTCCAAGGGGTAAGACATTTCATGTAAATAAAGCTCACATAGAAGATTATGCTCAATGAAGCTACTTTTCATAAAATTTTCCAAAAAATGGTCAGAAGATGCTACTTCGTAAGGTCTCCCTTCTTTTAATGCCTTCAAATTAAACCAAGTGAACTATTCATATAAAAATATAAGATAAGGGGGAGATGGAGCTCTGGATCTCATCAATTCACGGGAGAGAATTTACAGTTGGTCTTTCTCCTTTTGCATGGACTTGAATTTATTCTACTCCAATTCTTTCTGTACTTATTCCCAATGAAACTTCTGTAATATTAGCTCTTCTACCCATATTTCCCTCAATTCACTGATAATATTCCTATGCTGAACAAGGGGAATCATTCCTTTCTGATATCTATCCACCTCACTTTTCTATTTCTTTACTTCTATTTTCAGCAGTGAGAGTTCTTCTATTAGACCTTGAATCCTTTCCTCTCCTACGTCCTTCTCCTCATTAGAATCCAAATTGACAAAAGTCTTGGAAATATTGCATCCATACCTTATTATCCAATGCTTCATCCTGATTGTTTTGAATCAGAAGTGAAACATCTTCCTCTTCTACCAATGGTCCAACAACTTCTGCCTACAAGTGTACTTTTGCAATCAATTATGAGGATGCTAGTTCTTGTGTAAAATTAACACCTTCTTCCTGAAGCCCTTTTTTGTCAACTCTAAAAGCCAATTGTGAAGATTTTGGTTCTTGTGTGACAACATCTTCCCATGTTCCAATATCAGCATCTTCTTGAGTCTCAACTACAACTTCTTGATTCTTGGCTGTGGCTTCAATAGGGAGCTGCAAAGATGTTGGCTCTTGTGTAACAACTTCCTGCTCTCCCAATCCCTCTTGCTTCTTGGGTTTCTCTTGAGTTACTTCCATATCCCATGAAATATGAGATTGGTCCCCAAGTATCTCAGTGTCCCCAAATAGATGAGACTGGTCCCCAAATACTTCAATGTCCCTTGATGGATGGGACTGCATCTGTTCATCTTCTCCTAGTTCCAAATTGAGGATTATTTCCACCTCAAGGTCTGTTGTACTTAGATAAATGGGAGTATCAGCAAGGTTTCCTGAGGATGTTGGTTCTTGTGTGACAACATCCTAATCAACTTCAACATTTTCCTATTGCTAAAGTTATCCCTCCACTAGTTCTGTGTCATGAGATTGTTCTGGGGTCATAGTAAAAAATCCTAAGTTCAGGTCAGGGATTGTCTCGACCTCTGGCTCACTCACTTCAAATTGAGTAGCAGCTTCAACAAACATTTCCAGGGTTTTTTATTCTTGTGTAGAAACACCCTGTGGATGAGACTGTAATTGATCATATTCCCTTACCTCTACATCGGGGATCATTTCCACTTTTGGATCTTCTTCATCCCTCAATTCCACTGCAGATGTTCCTTTCTCTTCTCTAGCTGCCTAAGTAGGTTTTTGTGCCACAAATGCACACATTGTGACTTTGTATCCTGATTGATTAAGAATTTATCCACATGTAGGGAAAACTAATTTTTCCAATTCTTCACCTCCCTCAACCGGAGGTGATCCTTCGACCTGATCTGCAACTTCTACCATTGTATACAATATCATTTCCACCCGTTTCTTGCATGTTTTGTTCCATGTTTCCACTTCCTTTTGGAGCACTTACACCTCTTCCTTCAACATGCCATTTTCAAACAAAATTCCATCAATTTGAGGTTCCTGTGCAACAGGTTCTTATGGGGCAGTATTTGTCCTGGGTCTCAAGATGGGAAATTCAATGTTTGCTTCGATGTTTTCCCATTTTTCCTATGTTGCTTCTGCTTCTGCGACATATGTGGTTCTCCTTCTTCTCACTGGCCATGATGCGTATACCTCCTCTTTTTATATTCTTCTCTTTCTTTTTGGTAGATGGGCTTCCAATTCTACAGCTAATGTAGAAGGAATGTCTTGTATTTTGACATCTTCTTTGGTCTCTGCCATCTGTGTTTCCTCCTCAATAAGAGTTCCCATCCATTCCGGAGAGGATTCAATGGTGAGAACCTATACATCTCCTTCTGTCATCATAGCTCCTACAGCTTCAGCTTTAACTCTCATAGCATCCAATGCTGCTCTAGCTTCAGCTTTTGCTGCAAGAGCTCCCAAATTCTCTATCCCCTCTATAGGGTTTGTTGCTGCTACATCCTCACCTAATTCTTCTTCTTGGTTATCTGTTTCTATCTCATCTTCTTCTTCTTGGTTATCTAATTTTGTCTCATCTTCCTCTTCTTGATCATATCTGATTCTATCTCATATTCCCCCCCAACTGAATTGGAGGGACTCCGGTCCTCCTGCTATTCTTCCATCCCCCCCAACTATGCAGGTGCCTCCTCTTCTTCCTATATTTGAACACCCCACAAAAGCGTAGGTGCTTCAACTTCCTCCTCTATTGGAACACCATGCAAAATTACAGGTTCTTGGCTTATTTGAGGTTGACCAGTAAACTATTTCCAGGTTTGGCTTCTCTGAGCTAAGGCCTTTAAGATAAGCAGTTTGATCAGGCCGTGATGGGTGAGGGAATAATATGGTTGTCGGGATGATCTTAAAAATCCTGCCATGTGATGTAGGTATTTAAATAGATAAAAGGGAATATTTAGTAAATCCCTATGGCGTAAATGAGACAGTAGAGGAAACTCAAAGAAATACACAGTTTGATACCTACCTTCACACATAATGTAGTTCTTCAAGAATACCACCACTTAAATTCCAGGGGTGAGGCAGTGATTGTAATTCTATCCCCCTCCTTGCTTGGAAGACCTGTTCACCAGCTAGCAAAAACTCCCTCATTACAGCAGCATTGTGGTTTCTTCTTCCAAACCAGGCCCTTCCAATTTGAGGAAGGCCAATAACCTTTTATACAATATACTCAGTAACTTCTATATGTAAACCCATGACCTATGAATGGGTTTCCGTGAGATTCAGAGCAAACTGCAAAGTTGTTTCTCAATGAAAAACACTTAGACGTTGGAAAAACTCAGTCCATCCAGAAGCTTCGAAGATGGAAAAAACATTAGCATTTCTGCGCAATTCCTACGTGTTTATAGGTTCATGTCATGATGGGATACCAATGTTTCCTATCTTTCTAAATGCTGGTATCATATCAACAATTTACAGGCCCAATAATGGAGGTTACAACATAGGGTCATGCATAAACAACTCATGTTGGGGTTGGGAAAATTAGGAAAGTTAAGACATTCATAAGCAGGGAATCATTGGTAAGATTTGGCCCCAAATTAGGAAAAAGGTGATGGTCGTAAGGAAAGATCGAGTACCCATTAGATCATGCGAATGGATAGTTAACGAAGCATGGGTATAATGACAAGTAAAAAAAGGAAAGCATGATTAATTTTGTCAAATCTACTTAATGCTTAATCATGTAAATAATCGGAACCATAGCTTAGAAATTATGCATTGAACCGTGACTTCTCAAGATAGTACAGCGTGTCAAAGGATGCCATTAAATTTAAACATGATAGTATGCGTGCTGCGATGATGTTCCTTCCAATGAACCAAAAACTGTCTTTTCAACATTGATGGAAACATAATTGAAGTTGTGAGGTGAGTCAGAATCAAGAAAATCACTGGCGGCAGAAATTTAGGACAAATATGGAGGAGTCGTAGCCCTTCTGTGGACAAATATGGAGGATTCACTGCCACGAAAGATAGGAATTATGTTGGAATTTGGCAGAGTCACAATCGCTAGAAATAGGAAAAATATGCTAAAATTGGCGGTGTCGCAACCGCGAGAAATAGGAAAATCCTGCTAAAATTGGCGGAGTCGTAGCCGCGAGAAATAGAAAAAGTATACTAAAAATAGTGGAGTTGCAACTGTGAGATATAGGAAAAGTATGCTAAAATTGGTGGAGTCGCAACCACGATAAATAGGAAAATTCTGCTAAAATTTGCGGAGTCGCAGCTGCGAGAAATAGGGAAAATGGAAAATTTTTATGGAGTCGTAGCTGCGTGGAATGGGAAAATAGGGAAATTTTTATGGAGTCGTAGCTGCGTGGAACAAGAAAATAGGAAACGTTTTACGCAATAGTAGCTGCGTGGAATGAGAAAAATAGGAAAATTTTTATGGAGTTGCAGCTGCACGAGATTGTTCATCATTCAAATTTTTTCTTCTTCAAGGAGATATTTCTAAAATAGGAAATTAGAAAAGGGGCTCATGTTCGTCAGGCCTAGTCATGACCATTTCTCCTTAAGTAAATTCCTACACAGATTCTTGAAAGAAAACTGATCAAGCGTAAAGGAAAACAAAACAAAAAAATGAAAACAACAAAACATCAATTTATTTATGTACAAAAAAATATTTTGTGTGGAAATCACAGTGACTTTCTAAAGATTGATAGGGGTAGAGAAATATTCCCACCCTTGTGCTAACTAGTATCCTGGATCAAATGCAACCTATGAAATAAATGTTTTCCTTGAGATTGGCTTGTGGTGTAGTCACAGCCTGTGACCATTAGCAAATAATGGTGTACAATTTTTGTCGATGGTGACCAGGCAGACTGTACCATTATTGAATACTCTGTATATCTGATATGGAACCAACCATCTTGTGTGCAACCTACCTTTGAAGTCCCTTTTAAATCTTGAATCGTATAATAATGCCCAGTCTCCCTCACAAAATACTTTCTTCTTGATGAACCGATCATGCCATTTGGATCGCTGTTACTGAATCAATGTTGTTTGATACACCACATCTATACTTTTTTCATCGAGTTCATTTAATTGATTCAGTATGCTCCTATGGGCTTCTGTTACATCCAATTTTACATCCATGTCTGTCCTCAAAATCTTAATTTCGAAATCGATAGGGAAGACAACACTCTTATCATACACCAAGTCATAAGGAGAGAAACCTATAGTATTGTGCCAAGTAGTCCGATATTCCCACAATGCTTCTAGAAGCCTGTCAGCCTAGTCTTTGTGACAACCTTTGACTATTTTAGAAAGGATAGTTCAATAAATTTATTGGTACTTTCCACCTGGCCATTGGCCTGGGGATTGTAAGGTGAAGATATCCTATGCTGAATATGGTACTTCTGTAGAAAAGATTCAAATTTGTGTGATACAAACTGCGGTCGTCCATCTATGATTATTTCCTTCGGTACTCCAAAACGAGTGAATATTTCCTTGTATAGGAAATCTATTATATCCTGTTCATTGGATTTCACCAAATCCATAGCCTCCACCCATTTTTTCATGTAGTCGGTGCAAACTAAAATGTAATATTTCTGCTTCGGGGAAGGGTCGATAGGCCCAACAAAATATAAGACCCATCTGTAGAAGGGTTCAACCACCAACTGTGGTTGAAGAGGAATTTCATCCAATCTGTTAGGTTGGCCCATTCTCTGAAAGCTATCACAAGCCTAGACATAATTCTTTGCATCCTTGAAAAATGTTGGCCAATAATAGCCCATTCTTAACACCTTATGACCTGTCCTTTTATCTACAAAGTGTCCCCCAGATGGCTTATCATGACATTAATTTAATATATGGAAGACTTCATCCTCCCTTACACATCTTCTAATATCAAGATCAGGACCTGTGTAGAAAATAAGACCATATATCCATCAATACCTGGCACTTTGTTGAATAATTTTCCTTTTCTCTCTTTTTGACAAATGTGTCGAAAGCTTTCTTGCAGCCAAGTAGTTAGCAACATATGCATACCAAGGGGAATGAGATGAAATTGCAAATAAATGTTTATCTGGGAAATAATCTTCAACTTGTAAGCTGTCATCACTGTTAGTAAAACGAGAAAAAAAATCAGCAACAACATTTTCTTTCCCAGGTTTGTCAATAATGGTAATATAGAATTCCTAAAATAGTAATATCCATCTAGTTATCCTAGCATTTGTAATAGGTTTGTTCATTAAATACTTGATGGCTGAGTGGTCAGTGTGTACAAAGGTGAGATATCGAGTGATGTAGTTGCTGAATTTGTTAATGGAGTAGATAATCGCTAAAAATTATTTCTCTGTAACAGTTTAATTGAGTTTTGCAGGGGCCAGGTTTTTACTGATGTAGTAAATTGCATATGGTGCTTGACCATCCTACTGTCCCAACACTAATCTAATGGCAGTATCAGAGGCATATGAAGAAATGTGAAATGGTAGAGCCTAATTGGCCCCCCTTAAGATAGGAGCTGTAGACAACCTCTTCTTAAGTTCAGTGTAATCTGTCTAGCATGCATCATTCCAAACGAACTGTACACCTTCATCAATAAGGTATATAAAGGAGAAACTAGTATGGAAAAAAATTCTATGAATCTTCTATAATAACTAGCATGCCCTAAAAATCTACGTACCTCTTTCTGTGTTCCAGGAGTGGGTATAGTTTCAATTACCCTAATTTTGGATGGATCTACCTAGATACCATCAATAGAGATAAAGTTCCCCAACACTACACCCTCACTCATCATCATATGGCACTTTTCAGTGCTCAAAGATAGTTGGTTTTGATCACAACGCGTTAAAACCTTCTCTAATTTTTTCAGTGCCTCCTCAAAGTCACTGCCATACGGGGTAAATTCATCCATGAAAATATCCATACCGTCATTTACCATATCAAAAAATATGCCAATCACAGCTCTTTGAAAGGTGGCTGGAGCATTGCACAAATCGAATGGGAGTATCCTGTATGTAAAGGTACCCCAGGGATAGGTGAAAGTGGTCGTGTCTTGGTCCTTAGGAGCAATCTGGATTTGATTGTACCCGCTAAACCCATCTAGAAAGGAGAAGAACTTATTCCCAGATAGGGTGTCAAGTACCTGATCAATGAAAGGTAGAGGACAGTGGTCTTTCTATGTTTCCTTGTTTAATTCTTTGTAATCTACATAGAATCTCCATTTCCCATTCTTCTTGGGTACTATCACGAGTGGAGAGACCCACTCACTATTTTATATCGGGTATATAAACCCTGCTTCCAAGATTTTTTAAATTTCCTCTTTCACTATGTCCCTAGGATTGGGGTTTATCCTTCATTATGGATGGCACACAGGCCGAGAGTCACTCTTGATATAAATGTGGTGTGTGCATAGATTAGAAGGGATACCCTTCATATCTGTGTACTCCCATGCAAATTCCCCCTTATGATTTTTCAAGAGAGTGATCAAGCGATCATGTTCATTAGGAGCGAGATTGGGATTAATGTTCAGTGTTTTTCCTAGCTCTATCTCAACTAGAACACTTTTCGAATTTTTCAGCATTGGAATTATGTGGGTGTCACTAGATAATGTCTCGTCTGTGAGATTTTCTTTCTCTTCTTCACCTAGGGTACTGTTCAAGATTTGATAATTTGTTTGTTGACAGAAGTGGGTTCACTGATAAAACTATTAATGGCATCATCCTTTGTTTCATCCTTGAAGGTCGAGGCCTTCCCTATTGTTAACAGTGGCTGAACACCCTCCTCTTCATCTAGCTCCATCCATAATGGAGTTTCAGCTTCTAGATTAGGTCTAGCTAGAGCATACAAGGTAAGGTTTTTTTTTTGGTCCCATCTGAGATGGTCATAGACCCTAACCGACAACTGATGCAAGCATCTACTGTGGCTAACTAGGGTATTCCCAGGATCAGCGGGTGTCCCCCTAGCTGCGACTTGGGTTGTAAAACCAAGAAGTCGGCATGGTATTCCCACGAGTCAACTGAGACGATGAGGTCATCCAATATCCCCTCGGGTCTGATAGTGGACCTGTCAGCTAGTTCTAAAATGGTAGGGGTTGGACGAAGATTGGTGAGCCCAATTTTTCGTACATTTTCCATGGTCATAGCATTAATAGATGCACCTAGATCTACCAGCACATTTGGTATCTGTGTGTTCCCAATATGCACTGTGACAGTAGGGTTCCCAGTATCATTATATTTGGCTAGGAGAGTTTTTCTCATTATCAGTTCAGATAGTTTCCCTATGACATGGATAGTGGGAGGATCCCTGGGTTTTCTACCTTGTTTTCTTACACACAGGTATTAGACTATTTTGGTGTAAATAATCACATCATGGAGGGCTTGCAACATTGAAATTTTGACATATAAAATTTTCAACTCTCCCAAGAGATTAAACTGGGGTTGTTCCACTGCTTTTTGTATCGTCAGTATTTTAGTATATGGAGGTTCTCTAATTAGTTGTGTAGGTTGCATTTCAATAACTATTTCTCTGTGTGTTTCAGCCGGTGTCTCAGTAGGACTTCCAACATCCTCAATAATAGGGATCGCTACGTGGGATGAGTACTGCTGGTTCATCCTTTCTTCAGACACAGAGGATGGAACATCCTCAATGACTAAATGCTCCACTACTCTCCCTGATCATAAGAGTATGTCGTTACAGGGAACTGGAGTAATGGAGTAAGTGGGAATGTTGGCAGTCTCAAATTGGTGGACTACTTTATTGTTTGGGTTGGGGTTAGGTTGGGAAGGAAACTGTAGTCGTATAGGAATATTAGATGCAGCATTGTTCTAGAGTTAAAGCTGCAGTTGTTGATACTGCTGGTATGGCTGAGGGTATTGTTGAGGAAGGTATTATTGGTGAGGAAACTATTTATGTGGAAACTATTGAGGAGATTGGTTATGGGGAAACTAGTTTCCTGGATGGGAGTTCCTCCACCCAGAAGACTAATAATTTTTTTGGTTTGGTGGTTGTGTCCAAGCGGTCCAGGAGTTGAATTGTGCATAGGAGTTTTGAAAGGATGCCATTGATGGTTGGAATAAGGTGAAGGGAATTGTGTATTTATGTGATGCATATTATTCCAATTATTCATATTATTTGAAAATGAAAATGAGTCTAGATTCATACCTTGGTTTCGAGGTTTCCAAGGATTTTTCTGGGCAATGAAGTAGGCTGGTTCCACGTCTGGAGTTGATTCCTGCAGAACTGCATTCAAATGAGGTACTGAGGGGCACTCCTTTGTATCATGCTTCAATTCACAGAGCTAGCACACTTACACCTTGTCAAGTGGGAACTCCTTCAGGGGATGCTTCTTCCTACATCTGGGGCAGAATACATCGAGTGTTAGATCTTCTACTACTTGCTTCTGCTTCATCCTTAGGACATCTATTTATGAGGAGATGGAGCTCATCATCTCTATTTTGAAGTTCTTGAGAAGATTTCCTATGTCTGCTCGGGTGGCTCCTCCATTGGATGAATTTTTTGTTCTGTTGAAGACATCTCATTCCAATTTGTCCCGTTTGTTGGTCCTAGAGGATCCTCTGGAATACCTTCTGCATAATTCAACAATATTTTCAAAGGATTACTTTGAGATATCCCCTTTTCCTAGTAGGTTCAACATACCTAGGTATTCTTCCCTAATCCCATGAAGTAAGATTATCTTGAGCACATCTAACCCCATATTAGTATTTCCATCCCTCTACACATTGTACAAGAGCCTCTCAACAAAATATTCCAAACTTTCTTCGTCCCATTGTACAATATTGAACAAATCTTCTCTTTTATCTTTAGTGTTGCAGTACTCATGGTATTTTTCTAGGAACACATGTTTCATTTGATCCCATGTGGTGAAAGTTTAAACACCCAGGCTCATGAACCAACGTAGCGCATTATCCTTCAAAGTATAAGGGAAAATTTTTAACTTCTGCTCACTGGAAGTGTGGTCATAGCTGTGATAAAGGATGTCAAACTTGAATAGGAATTCATCTAGATCCTCTGTGGCATTTCCATGAAAATGAGGTAATATTGATGGTGATATGTTTTTCATGGGGGCTTGTCCAACTGGATGTCGAATGGGGAAATGGAGTGTAGAAACTTTCCCCTCATGCGGGGGATCATCGTGATTGTGATGATTCTCCCCCATCACTTCTTCATGATCTTCTGGCTCACATATTTTATTCATATTTTCCTCTACTCTCTCTTGCCTTTGCTTCCACTGATCGTCCCGCTTCGAATGAAACTGTGTCCACTCCTCCTTTATTACCTCATTCTCGTTAATTTGATAAATCATGTCTTGATCTCCTGCTCCTATAGCACTGAATCTATCTCCCTTTGCAGGGACACCTAGGGGTGTCGCAACTACTCCTGTGTTCTCCACTATGGAAGCTGATGCTTCCACCTTGGGGGTAATTGGGATTCTTCTGACAGAGGATCCTTGATGGCAAGCTTGAGTAGAAGAATTTGTTTTGGCAACTAGATCGCCAATGAATGTTCTTCTTCCCAATGCTGGATTGCTGCCACGACCTCAACCACCCACAATGTTAGTATTCTGGGGAGTTATGGGGGTTCTGGGAATGTCACACTATACTCTCCTCCCTATTCATGCAACCCAATACATACAAACTTAAAGACTGAAGAAAAATGAATAGATGAAACTACTACGGTGTCTAATAATTACCTTCCTCGGCAACGACACCAAAATGTTGGTGACTCTATATGCTAGTTAATTAAAACCATCATGTAGAATGCTCAATATAAATTGTCAACCCAGGGAATTATTTTTATTTCAAAGATAATTCACACTATCTGTGCTTAAAAAACAAGTAGTTGATGAACTAAATAAATTGTCCTACTTATCTATTTAGTCAAACTCCTCCCATAATTAAACTAATCTAAACTACCTATCTATGAATTTAGAATTGCAATTACTTCCTACAACTTCAATCCAGTAATGAATGATTCATGAAATAAATATCTAGAATAACTTTTATAGAAATTTAAATCCTAATATACCAAACCATATGCAAATTCATTGTGGCTAGTTTAATCCAACCTTAATCTAGGAATAAGAAATAACAGGAATTGAATCAAACAACTCTAAGCTATAGTATACATGAATTAGCAAACCTGAGAAAGACAAGTAATTGAAAGGAACCAAGGAAGAGATTAACTATTACATCTATCACACACATGCATAAAGGAAATTAACCTACAAAGTCGATTGTCACACCACACTGCTGCAACTTAAAGGAAATGCAAGTACTGAGTATTCAAGGAAACACAACGATTAAACATTACTGTTGCAGCTACTGAAACAAATGCCTCTAATGTAACTTCCACACCACATGAACAATTAACAAAACAACTAATTAAATCGGTGATCTCTATGGGGAGGTGGGCCCGCCTTTGAACTGAGATGCCAGAACTAACACAAGTTAAAAAATAGAGATGTGAAGAATCCTGCTCCTTATATTAAAATGGTGGAATGAAAGTATAGTCTCTGTTACAACTCACACAGTAAAATATGATATTACCCAACCCTTGGCTTTGAATGTTTCCCAGTACTTATACGTCAACAATCGTAACCCTCACCCACTAATATTGGGTAGCCATGAATATCTATGATCTTCAGGCTTCCTTGTTACATGCGCTGTTATAGCTGTGGGTGGAATTAAACAAAAGCAGGGAATATATGCAATTATTTTTCTCGAGCCAGTAAATGAATAAAAAAACCAATTCAATAGATTCCCTGATGATTGCAACGACACGTTGTTGCAGCTAAGTCTGTTGCAGATTACGTGGAATGATGACCCTTGGTTGGATCTGCGTGTAGAAACAAAACTAGTAGGTCACAGCTGGCAGTGAATGCTCATCTCTTCTTTGGACCAATCAGACTGCTACACCTGTATTCTCTCATAGCTTGCACTATCTTTGTAAAATCATAATGTGTTAGCATAATTCAAGAAAAAAAGTCTTGATTATAACAATCATAAGCATTAATAAGATGAAACAATAATTAATCATACATGTGAAGATTCATGGATCAAGTGAGGAAAGAACGTTTGTTTGGTGCACAGAATGGAGTAAGACAAGAAAAACAGGGTATAATGGATGTGGTTAAAAAGGGGAATTTTGGGACCCAACAACCACCACCACCACCTGGAGAAAACCCTCCTCCCAGAGGCCTGCCTCTATCTAGCATATTTTCAGGAGGATCATCTGTGAATCCAAATCCCCAACAGCCAGTGTATCAATCGACCTATGGTCCTACTGGTATACATATGCCACATCAGTATTACCAGTATGTATAGCCTAATAGACAACTTCCCTTTTTGGAAAATTTGGACTTGTATGATCTGTCCAAGTTGATTAATGACCCCATCCAACATAACCCTTTGTGGCCTACGATTCCAATAAATTTACCATCAGATATCCCGAATATTAATGGGAAGCAGGGAGAAGATCCCAAAAATCATGTTATGACTTTCCATCTATGGTGTTCTTCCAACTCCTTGATGGATGATTCAGTCTGTTTGAGGCTCTTCCAACAAAATTTAACCGATACGGCTCCAAAGTGGTACATTGAACTTATGCAACAATCGTTTGTGGATTTTAATTCATTGGAAACAATTTTTCTTACTCATTTCCAGCTTCCCATCCATTATGAAACTGGTACATATATTTTGACATCAATTTGTCAAAATACTTCCACACATATATCTAATCATATTCGTGAGTGGAGGAGACGACGAAGGCTTATTAAAGATCCTATTCCAGTCCAATTATTGGCTAATTGGGTCATGAAATCCTTGTTTCCTCCCATTTCTAGAGATGTGTCTATGGGTGGTGCTATTATTGAAAAGCATGCTATCAGTCGCACTCAGTATCTGGACTTGGTTTATTCCTAATCCGGAACTCTGTATGACCTAATCCCTCAAGATCCTTGTCCTAGCACAGAACCTACCAATCCACCTATAGAAACTCCTATTTATGGGGTTGTCAGTTCAATCCAGCCCTCATCAACAGCTAAGCATACCAAGCAATAGAGTAATTCTACCATTAATCCTTTTTCTCCTATGGTTTCCACTGAGGTGAACACTATTCAAATTACGCAGACACCTGGTAATAAGAAAAAAGGAAAAATAAAAGGTAAGAAACCCAGAAACCAACATGAGAATCCCAAGGCTATGGCCCCATATAATGACAATAAAGGCAAGATGAATGCTAAGTATCCCTTCCTATTTTGTGGTGGTGACCACTTCACGAAAGAGTTCCCTCATCATGGAGAGATTAGTAAATTTTTGAAAAGTAAACCTATACCAGCGGTGCTTGCCAACCCCTTTCTGTCTCAACAACAATTGATAGATCATACGTCTTCTCAAGGAACCTCTAATTGTACAGAATAAATCATAATGATGTCCTCGAAAACTATTAGTTTGACTACTTGTAGTCAGTCATATGACAAATCTGTAGAGAAGAAGGACGAGAATCTTTCTCCCAAGGAATCTCCTTCCACTAGTTCTTCTCCATTTTCATCTAATGGTCCTCTCACAATCCAAAAGCCTAATCTCAACTTGATTTTTGTCCCACCCAAGAGTACCCCCAGGAAATCTATTTTTACTCCAAACACTCGAGCTGCACAATTCTACAATGTTGTTGAATATTTGGCTCAAGAACCTTGTGTGATGTCTACCCTAGAGGTACTTCAAAGTTGTCCTACACAACGTAAAAAAATGTTGACAACATTAGGGGCCTTAGACCCAGGTAACACTAATTTAATTCATTTTAATGTGGAGAATCACAAGTACATATTACCCCAACAGATCACGTTTCAAATTGTGACCAAATTAGTTGGGAGAAAGGTCCATAGGAATGTTTTGGATGAAGGAGCTTCCACCTTAGTATTTTCTGTTACTTGCTGGAGAGCCATTGGTTATCCCAAACTTACAAAGTCACCCACAACCTTAAAATCTTTCGATGGATGAGTTTTCCAACCTCATGGTATGTTACTATCCCTTTTGGTCGAGCTTAGGGGAAAGAATGTTTCCAATAAAGTGGAAGTAGTTGATGCTCCGTTGGATTAAAATATGCTATTGGGGAGAAACTGGTTCTATGCTATGATGGATGTCGCTTCGACAATTTTTTGGGCTCTCCAATTCCCTCATTTAGGGAATATTGTGACCATCGATCAACTCGATTTTTTTCACTAGATGTTACTAACCCCACTGTAAATAATATTCCTAAGCTAGGTGAATCCCCTCCGCCTTATCAATTGGTTGGGGTAGGTAGGTTAAAAAATTAAACCCTCATGGGAGTGTTTCCCTCAACCCCTCCTAGTATGGAAGTGGCAACGGTGAACATAATTTCCATGACCGGCCACAGTCCTAGAGGCAAAGAAGTTGTTGAGTCATCCTCTCTTGATTCTTACAAAGCACTCTATGATTTTGTTCAATTTTCTTTCGATGTCCATTCTGATGATCTTGATTTGGTGGCTTCAGATCCTTACCACCTTCCCTATTGTCTAGAACCCTCTCTCACCACTCTAGACATCTCTTGCAGACTTTTCTGTCAAATGAGTCCATTATGGAGATCATGAGTCCGGATGAACCTGTATGGGAAGATCATCACCATAGATCCCGTTTCCTTCCCAATACCAGTTCAATAGACTTAAATTATGTGTATCTCATTAGTACTGATATTGTTAGCAATCCTCAAATGCCTGTATTGTTGCAAGGAACCGATTCCAAGGAAAATATTTGCAACATCACTCTGACAACCCCTATTGAAATATCAGTAAATCCCAAAACTGTTGAGCATATTCATGTAGGTCAGCAATGTTCAACAGAAGAAACTGAAAGTTATAGAGCTCTATTCATAGAGTTGTGAGATGTTTTTTCCTGGATGTACGAATAAATTCTTGGTATTATTCTGTCTACCGTTGTACATGAGATTAAAATTTATCCCACGCTCATGCTAGTTTGACAAAAACTACGTCAATTCCATCCTAGGAAGGCTGTGGCTATTAAATCTGAAGTAGAGAAACTTTTGAAATCGAGGTTTATTTATCTCGTACCACTGATGGAATGGGTGTCTAATATTGTCCCTATAGCTAGAAGTAGGGCAATATTAGGGTTTGTATCGATTTATGATATTTAAATAAGGGTTGTCCCAAGGATAAGTTCCCTACTCCACACATTGGTCAAGTCATTGATAACTGTTCTAGGAGCACCATCTTCTCTTTTATAGATCAATTTTCCTCCTATGATCAGATAGATATTCTACCCATCGATCAACATAAAGCAAAATACATTTTTCCGTGGGGAACCTTTGCATATCATAATTTACCCTTTGGTTTAAAAAATGTCGGAGCTACATTCCAGTGTGCCATGTCCTATTCTTTTCATGATACTAAGCACATCGTGGAGCCGTATCTGGATGATCTCCCTCCTCATTCACAGCAATGAGAGGACCACCCAGGGCACCTTAGGGACATTTTCCTTAGGAGTCATCATTATAATATTCATCTTAATGCACACAAATGTCTCTTTTGTGTTGAGACTAGATGTCTTCTTGGATTTGTGATTTCCAAATATGGAATCTAGATAGATCCTTTGAAAATTGCTGCTATTTTGACCTTACCTTCCCTTACTAATATCATTGAAATCCAAAGTTTACAAGGGAAGGAAAAATTTCTTCATTGTATCATATGCAACTTCGCAGAAAAAATGCATGGAAATATGCATCTCCTTAAGAAGGACACTTCATTCTTTTGGGATTACCAAGCCTAATGAGCTTTTGATAATTTGAAACACGCTTTCACACATTCAACGGTGTTGCACCCCCCAAATTACTCAAAATATTTTATGTTGTATATTGTTGCCTCCAATACTACTATTGGTATGGTTCTAGGGCAGGAAGATATTAATGGCTAAGAACACGTGACTTATTACCTAAGTAAGAGTCTTCTTGAATCTGAAACTCGTTACTCGTGTGTGGAGTAGTTAGCTCTGGATACAGTCATTGTTGTGAAATTTTTTTGTCACTACATATTACTACGCACCATAATTGTTCTCATGGATCAAAACCCCATGTATTACATTTTGAATCGTCAGGTACTAGGGGACAAGTATTACCGTTGGATTGTCATCTTACAAGAACTTTATCTCGAGTTCGCTAAGGCTACTTTGAAGAAGTCCTTGGTTTTCATGAATTTAATGTGTGACCTTCTATGTTCTTTGATGGAAGCTGAGTCCAATGATTCATTCCTAGATGAATTTTTGTTCCTGATTAGCACAACCAAACCATGGTATGGAGATTTGATCATTTATCTCCGGATCCATATATTTCATCCCGAGATGTTCTGTGATGATCATCGTTGCATCCATCAGCATGCAAAAGTATTATCTCATTTTAAATGATATGTTATATCACCATGGTATTGACTCCATTCTTCGACGATGTATTACACATGAAGAGGTTGAACAAGTTTTGAATTTTTTCCACTTTGGAGCATGTTGCGGTCATCTTTCTTGGATGGTGACAGCTCAGAAAATCCTTCGCGCTGGATATTTTGGGCCCTTAATATTCAAATATTTTCATGAGGCAGTTAAGAAATTCCCACCCTGTCAACTCTTTTATCCTAAAAAGAGCACACACCGTGCTCCTTTACACCCTGACATTGCTGTTGTCCCTTTCACCAAATGGGGTATTGATTTCATGCATTGTAAGCCTACCTCAACCGGAGGGCATGGTTACATCATCGTAGCCATTGATTACTTTACAAAATGGACTGAGGAAATTCCTACATATGTAGAGGATGGAAAAACTACTGCCCTCTTTTTATTTGATCATCTGATAGCTAGGTTTGGAGTTTTGCAAGACACAGTCACTAACCGCGTATCTCATTTCCACAATCAGATGATGGCTGATTTGAGTGCTAAGTTGGGTTCTCACCATGAAAAATAAACTACGTATTATCTGTAGGCTAATGGTCAAGTTGAAGCCATTAACAAAATTTTAAAAACTATGCTGTGTAGGATAGTTGGAGATCACAAATCCAACTGGCATTTGAATTTGTTTTCGATATTATGGGCTTATAAGACTTCAATTAAAACAACAACTGGTTTCACACCTTTTTAGTTAGTTTATGAACTAGAAGTTTTCCTTCCTATCAAATTTCAAATCTTGTCGCTCAAACTTACAGTAGAAATTCTCCTAAACACTTCCACCAAAGAAGAACGATTTTTGTACTTGACAAACCTTGATGAAAATAGAAGAGATGATGCCTTGGCTAACGAGGCACATAAAAAATGCATTAAGGCTCAATACAATAAGTATGTTCAACTTCATGTCTTTAATGAAGGGGACATGGTTTTGACTTATGATTAGAGACATCAAAAGTTAGGGAAGGGGAAGTTTGAATCCATGTGGTACGGTCCTTTTATCACCAGTAAAGTTTTAGAAAAAGGGGCCTACGAGCTTGTAGACTAAGATGGGATACCTTTTGGGAAACCTCGCAATGGATTTTACCTGAAAAGGTCCTATGCTTGAAGTCACTTCTATGTGGTACCTTGTATATATGTATATTGTTTGACTTTTGGTGTGTTTTTGGCATTTTAATATGGTTTTGAGTTTTGTTGTAAGTATTGTTTATACAATGTTTTGGTTATGCAAATTAGATGGATTTTTATGGTTTTGCTGATGGTGCTTGTCGTCATACCTTGAACCTCACTTCAGTTGATTGGGCTTTGTATTCCATGACACATGACTTAATCAGTTCAAGAGCAGTTTTTATTGGTCCAGCTACCAACAACATCGCCAAGTATCAAGCAGTGATAGGTTTGTTGATCGAGGATGCATCTCAAGACATTCATGACTTAGTAGTATTCATGGACTTGTAGCTAGTTTTTTATCATTTAAAACATGTTTATACCATTAGAAATCCTACACTCCTTTGTTTTTTTCAAAGAGTGCATTTGTTAGAACGGTTGTTTGAATCAATCACTTATAGGCACATTCCTAGGTCTTATCACAAGGTTTCCAACTCATTGGAAAACTACATTTTAGACTGGTATATTGACCATACATAACTTTTATAAAATAAAACATGGTTCATTGTAAAATAAAATAAATAGTAAAAGACACATAAAAACTCATGTAAATATCATTTTCCATTTGAACACATATAAACACCGTAAATAAGTCTATATATATATATATAAAGTGTTTTACAAAATATGGTCATGAGACCGCGACTGAAGCACTCTGGCTTTCAGATATAACAAAAATGACAAAAATTCTAAATCTAGCTAGCTTTCAGTGTATACATCATGTAGAACATCTAGTGGTGCTCATGATAGCACATGATAGCCCTTTCTACCATCCGTAGTAGGCAATTGAATCGACCTGACACTCTAGCTATGTGTCTCTGGTACTTCCTAGGGAGATCGTCAATAGAAGCATCTAGAAGTTCCAGAGTTAACCAGTTGAGGTTATCCTCCAACTCGGTTAACTCATCATCCCCTCTATGAATGAAGCAGGCCCCCACTCGTCTATCAATCAGGGAAGATTCCCCAGGTCGCGCATCTCTGGCATATGCATGAAAACATTAGGTCTCATGATCATTCATAAAAATTATAAAACACAAAATGAAAAAAATAATCAAAGTCTTCAGTAGTCTTCTTACCGATATCACCCCATTGGTCACCTATCGTTAAAGGTAGATCAGCCCCCCTGAAGTCAATACCAGCATACACATAGTCCTCCACCATGAGAAGCTTCTCATCTAACCAATGGAAGAACACGCTCCCATATTTGACCTTTCCCCCACCATCACTGATGCAAGCCATGATCTCTACCCACCGTAGCATGCAAGGTTCCCGTGCTCTTAGCTCAGTAAAAGTCACCTGAGGTCTCAGAAGGGGCACCCTCTCAAAGAAGAAGGTTGCCAATATGGTCCCATAGACAAACTGTTTTAACCCCCCTTGCCAACACTTAGTTAGATGATCCTTGAACAGACTCAGTAGAGCCTCAACCCAGTTATAGACCGTGGGCGCCATAGCCTCCAAGGCGTAAAGCATATGGGGCTAGGAATCCTGGTGATTCCCTTGTCTCCTTGCAACCCTTTGCATGGTAAAAATCACCGTCCCTAAATGCAAATCCATCACCTCCTTGATGGGAATCATTTTCCCAAACATCTAAGTGCCTGGAAAACAATGGTGATCTATCAATTCTTGTGTCATGACATCTTCTCCCCGAGGACCCATCAGTGAGATATGCTCACCTTTCCTGGATATTTCGGTAAGGAAGTAGATGTCCTCTACCTCCATTGTAAGAATGTGAGAACCCACCTCAAAGTATTGTTGCTTAGGATTCCACATCCTCAATATGTACTCCAGCAGTATCACATGAGACTTCATGCTTGAGACATGGAAAAAATTTAGGAGCTCACAACCCCGTAATGTAGCTATAGAAGTGACATCCACCCCAACTCTAGCATCATCATCCTCATGTTGTATTTATTTCCACACCACCATTTTGATTGAGATCTCCTACTAAAATCCAAAATTGTAGTATTAGAACACATAACCAACATTTAAAAAGACTTCAAAACCACTAGTTTGGCTAGACCTTTCATCTCTTGGGTGCACTTTGCATCACTACTTCTGTTTCCTTGAGATAGAGTTATGCCAGCACCTGGTCAGCCCTAAAAAGCACGGTTCTCCATGGGCACCGCCTTTCCCACAGAGGGGAAGAGCATTACCTGGGATGCGATTTTTACCCTTGGTTAAAAAACCCCCAAACTCTATAAAATGTGTGTTGGAAAAGAAAAATTCAACCATAATAATGTCAAGGATGGTTGTAGCTCTTACCTAGAACAAATGGATCGAAAATCAGACGGGTAATGGCTTTGGAATCTTCTCTAGAAATCTGCACACAATTGCTCAAAGTAGCTCTCCAAACCTAGTAAATAGTAAAATGAAATGTTTTTACTATTCCTTTGACTTTTATATGAGATATTTTAGGGTTTTATTACATTATTTGATATCTTTAATTATTTCATTAAAAAGTCCCTTTTCTATAGTGATGAAAGTCAATTTTAATAATTTTTTGAAGCGCTAATAGTCTTTTAAAAGGTTTTTGTAGGGATGAAAGTAAAAAGTATTGAATATGGGTTAGTTTGTTTTTGACTTTTTCATACTTCTATAAAATGGAAAAAGTTGTCGAGCGCTAATTTTGACATTTTGGTCGTTCTCTTTAAACCTGGTACCAAATTTTCAAGTCATTTTTGCTTCTTTTTAGGATCGTTAAACCCATCCATCATGAAAAGAAACTCTAATGGAGTCTTCTTTAAACTCTTTTTAGACTCCTTAAATGTGAAAATATTATCTAGTGAACTTGTCTTCTTCACTCTCTTAAAAGTACTTGAAGAGTCGTCTTTCTGTCGATAGTTTACCCCTTTTTTGGTTCGGATTGACTAGTTACAAAAAAGGAGCGCTCCTGCCAATCATGACTAGAAGAGTTCTCTCAGGAATGATTTTATACTTTGTCGACCCCTAGACACTAAATTGTAAGAAAAATGACCCTTTGGAGTCTTCCTCCATTTTCGTTCAGATTCTCTAAACATGAACGATAGCGAGTTAACTTTCAATGGACTCCTTAAACTAAACACTTAGAGACCCTATTTTGGGAATGGACCCCTCCTTTCTCATGTTTGTGAAATATATGAGATTGGACTTACGTCAGGATAAGCTACAACAAGTGTTTGTTACCCTCTTTCAACTCATACAAATGAAAAGAAGCACTCATCAATCACGATGGGGAAATTAAGGGAAGGGAACTATTTCATTTTGTAAATAAATGGCAGTTAGTAGTCACCTTTGAACATGGCAGTTTTCTGCATTTCATTCAGTCAATTAGGTATTCAACTTGCTACCAATTCGATCCACTTTCATGATTCATGTCACTCCTTTGATTTTTTCAAAGAATGCATCGTTTACCATCGCATTATGTCTTGGTATCCATTTGGTCTAGTCAATGCTTCCAAGTCTTCGGTCATGCCGCCCGATGTTCAAAGGGAAATCAAATTGAGAGTTTACCTCTTCAGTCAAAACAACCTTTGTGTTAGTACCTTTTGATTCAGTCCTATGGTTACATCATACTCAAAATTCTAGAAACTTTGTTCCGAGTTTCGTGTCGTCAATGTGGGATTCATTGTAACACCCCAGTTTTGACCCCATTTGAATTTAAATAAAATGTTGTAAATAATCATGGTGTGGATCTAGGAAAAATCCCCACCATTGATTTAGTGTTTATGTTTTGGAAATTAATGTTGGACCGATGGTATTTTATGCCAGCTAACCATTAAAAAAAACTGGTCATCATGTTAAATTTGCAATTTTAATTAAAAACATATAGCCATCTATGTCAACACAACCAAATGAGATGGGGGCATGATTTTTCGCAAGGATAAGGGGGGGGGATTGGAAGAGTGGGCATAAATTCGAAATGGAAAGAGAACCACTTTGGGAGAAACATTTTTTAAATTTTCTTGGGGGAGAAAACACCAAAAATTTCTACCTTTCCCTCATGCAAGAGCGTTTCCACCTCCCCCTCACAATTTGGACTCTGTGGGATGTTTTTGGACTGGGTAATATTCATTCACAAAACAAACAAAACCACTCTATGTCTGAACCCTTCACAATTTTCTCCTGTTCGGTGATTTGGACCCTTGAAATTTTTGGTTTTCCTGTGTGAATTTGTTTCCTTTCAGGTTTCCTCCTGGTTGCTAGTCATTTTCCTGAAACCGATTTCTCATAATTGAAATTGTGTCTTTGATTTGAATAACCATAAAACATTTTCATTTTGGTATTTTGCAGCAGTCGGTTTGGTACCGGCAATGCTCATAAATTCGTAAATTACTATGTGCATGTGTAATTCCTTGGCTTCTTCTTACGTTTGATAATACAAAGACTGATATCACTATATGTGCATCCTCGAATGGCATCTGAACTGATTTGGGGAATGGAAATGGAGTCTGGAATCGCTTGATAAACCTAGTGTGTGAAGGAACCTCACAACCCGATCTAGAGGGATGATTTTCTTCTTTGCATACACTGAATAACACTGGAAGGGAATGCATGTCCTGAGGGACTATGTAGTAGAGAAGGGGATGCTTCCTTTTGTTGGGTGTGTAAATTTTTAGAAGTAAGGATAGATCCGGTGTGGGCGTTCATAGATCTGGATTGATCTCACTAGCTTAGAATTCAACCTTTGTACCTCCTTGGCAGCCTGATAAACCCAACTGGAAGGATGGATTGGCTGGTAGCCTAATAAACCCATATGTTGGCTTGGCTGTGTCTCATGTGAAATTGGCTAATTGTAAATCACTGCCTATGTAAGTCTGTTAAACCAAACTATGTTGGCTTGACTAAGTTTTATTGTATCCTTGGATATGGGGTAAGTCAGCCAGTGTTCCTTATTCCTTGGGGAAAATCATGCCCATCTTGGTGGTGGAAGTGTTGCTAAGAGATTAAAGAGCACACTGGCCTATGGTTGGGTGGAACGTTGTAGCGACATAGCTATTTGCGGGACAAGCTTATTTCAAAGATAAGTTTTCTCTTATAATTTATTTTCCACAACTGTAATTGTTTTATGAATTACTATGAACATGATGAATGCTTGAATGAATGATTTTGCTTCCGCTATATGTTAATAATTTATGCATCTGTGTATGTTTNTTATCATGGCCCTCCTTCGATGAGTCTATTTCTATTGACTTCAACTCATCATCCATGAATTAGTATTAGAAACAATTTAGTACCTTGAGATCTTTATGCATTAATGACATATTCTCTTGCTCTCGACATAGGTTCACATCATTGAACTTTGATCGAAAGATTCAACTGAGTTTTCGACATCAAATAATCTATTCACACTTAGGAGATTGTGCTAGGGTACCTTGGGAATCATTTACATCAACGATGATCTCCCTTGCACTTGTTAATGACTCTCATAATTGACCGGTAATAAAGTGGTTTCTACCATGTTTGACATCAAAACATTGTAATCACATGAATAAAATCGTACTTCGTGGAAGGAGAGACGAAGACCCTGGTATTTTTTAAATGCTGATTTCTCTTTCCAGGTTGTGATGGAGTATTGTGTATAAGTCCTAGCATGGATACACATTTGTATGGTCATGGTTGTGCTCAAATTTGCGTACATTTGAAATAGATCTACATTGTATGTTTGGTAGCTCTGTCCAACTTTGAGTCTTCTTCACATGGATCTACACTGTATTCTAGTATCCATACTTATTCATCTCTCTAATGGATCTGCCTTGTATTTTTTTTCAGCCATGATGAGGATACATTTGGATATGAGTTAAAAGTATTGATGTATTGCAAAATCCTGGTTGATGATGATCGCCAATCAAGTGATTTCTTTCCTCAAAGTGATAACTTTCTCTATCAAAGCTCTCGCCTATCGTATCCATCTAGCCTCATGATTTGGGAGGAATTCTATTACACATAAATATCGTCACCATCATGTGTTGAGGCCTAATACATCAGAAATTTCCCTCAATTCCCAAACTATGAAATTAGACATTGGACTAGACTCCTATTTTCCATATTTCAGTCCACCACCACCTTTTTCTTTAATGAAAAAAAGCATTACCCTCTTCAGTAACACCCATTGTCTCTCGACAATAAGCGGTGCCACCGCTTATGCCCCTTGATCAAAGAGCGGTTCCACCTTGGTAACCCTCTGTCTACATAGAGGAAAAGTGGTGCTTGAGTCAAAAATAGAAAAAGAGAATATTCATGAAGCTTCTGGAAATAATTCTTTGTGGCACCCTCATCCATACTCTTGTGGACCACCTAGACTCAATATCCCCCCTAGTAGGATCTCCCTTCCATCTAATCCACTATTTTCTCAACCATCTCTATCCTCCCAAGGCCCATTCCTTGGAGCTTTTGAGGACCAGTAATGGAATGTGAAGGAGCATCACAACACTAGGGAAATGGTTGTAATATCTCTTCTTCATTTTTAATGCAAAGTTGGTTCCTTTCCCATAAAATGTATTATGTTTCAATCATTCATTTTATTATTGGATTCCTTAGTCACTAATATAGAATTGTAGACTATGTTTTGGTACCTTTGATATTTCTTGTTTGTTTGATGTGTTTTGTGTAGGTACATCTGTGGAGATTCATCACCATAGGAGACCACTACCTCACACTACAAAATATCCAAAGGATTCATTCCACATATCTACAAGCTCTATGGGAATTCTTCCATACTTGTTATCACTCATTTGTTCTATATTTGAACCATTCAGACCTAGAGAAACAACTCTTGTCAGCAATAGGTGCATTTTTCTAGCAACAAAAATATAGTTATTCTTCTCTTTGCTGCTTGTAAGAGAATTTTACCAAAATAAAACAGAAGTTAGTTTTATGTTTTTTGTAGCAGTTCTAGTGTTGAGCTGATTCGGGCCTCGTGCTGTAACCATGATCTGATACCATTATGTAACACCCATAAAAAATACATAATAACTTTTTTTTCTTTATATATCATATATCTAAAGACCAAATATTTAAGTCCCTAACTGTAACAGAGCATTATTCAACAGTGAGAGTTTATTGCATGTTCTTGGCATTTTACTTGCTCATTCAACCTTTCCAAATCTCAGAACCCATTTCTGAAAATTATGCATCAATTTATTTAATTGTTTTAATCATGATTTTGTAAGTTACTTGGAACAGTAAAATACTATTTTTACGGGAAAACCCAATGTAAGTAACATAATTGTTCCATAAATGGATCAATAGTGATGTAAACATGTAATGTATGATAGATGATAAATAGTTACATAGGTTTGGGATTTATATAAGCTCGTCATGCACATTTTCACAAAATGGAATGACTATTGTCTTTAGATAGTATTTTATTAATAATAAATAAATATTAATATTAATTTAATATTTTACTGTTACATTGCCTTCCCCTTAAGGGAATCTTTGTCCTCAAAGCTTCGTTGACAACAATGTCCGATTTTGCTTGAACTATCATCTCTGGATCCTTTGCGACACTTGATGAAATGAGGTGATACAAGTTACGAATTCCCTAGAATAACTGTCACATCATCTCTGATGTGGTCCATCCCATATCTATTTTTATTGAAGCTATTTGATCACTTTATGGGTTAGGTCTTCTTGTTTGTTGTTTTGTATTTTTATTTTCTGTTCTTGCTCGTCTGATACCAACTCTCCTCTATGTGTGTTCATTTTGTCCACGTAGTTGGTCAAAATAACATTTATAATTGAGGTGTCTATAAGGAGTTCTTGTTTCTTGTTCTTCAGCTGTATTGACTTCTTTTTTATCCGTGATGATGACTAAATTTACTTCCTCAACTTGACTTTTTTTTTGGAGAGTCTCGATGCTTATTTATGGATTTGCTCTATTTTGTTCTCCAGTAGATTTTTTTTACTCTGAATCTTCTCGAACCTTTCATCTTGCGAATTTTTTTCCTCTTTTAGCTTCTCAATTTGTTTCTCTAGTTATTGATTAAGATTCTTTAGGAGCTGGTTTTCTTCTTGATTTTCTAGAACTCTTCCTTCAAGGTCTTCATTGGATTGTTCCTTCTTTTGAATATTTTTTAGTTTTTTAATCTTCATAATTAATGTTTTGTTATCATTTCGTAGTCAAAAAATTTCTTCGGTATTGCTTGATAACACCTTGTTGATTTTTGTAATTTCCAACTTCTGTGTCTTATTAATGTCATCATGTTGTTGCTAGAGTTTTTCCTTCTGTTGCTGATATTGACATAACTCGAATTCTTGATTTTCTCGCTTTCTCTGTACGTGCTCCAACTCATTATCTTTGTCCATGATGAGTTTGTTTAAAATATTTATTTGTTGTTCTATCTCTTCATATCGTCCATTAGTTGACTCTTTGTCTATTGTTTGCGACAAGTGGAGTATCACTGAGAAATCCTATAGCATTATTTTCTTCTTCTCATGGAAGAAGGTGATGCGCTTATTTTTTGCATTGACGAAGGATGTTCCTAGTGTTTCCAACCAATTATAACCCAACATTATGTCAATGAGATGGTCGTCTATAGCTGCGGTGGTGAATTAAGCTGTAAAATGATAATAATTGATTTGTAATGGTACTTCTATTTAATATTTGTTTGACTCATTCTTCATTGATTTTTTAACTTGTACTTGATTTGCGACAACAAGTTTTATAAAACTTCCTTGTTTGATGGAAAAATAGCGATGGCAATTGGCCTTTTAGCATCGCCATTGACACTTTTGTCGAAATCTTGAGAAATATTTTCTTTGTTTTATTATAATATGTCTCTTTCATTTTCTCTTTGTCTTCTTTTTTGATTTTGATTTGTTCTCGTTTCCCTTTGTATGTAATAATATTATTTATTAATATTTTTTTAATTTTTAATAATAATAATATTATTATTATTATATTTTGAAAAAAAAATATATATTGTAACATATAACATAATAAATATTCTTATTTAATAATTATATATTTTCCAAAATAGTGGCCCTTTTTTTTAAAATAGATTATTTAAGAAATTAAATAACATTTCATATAAAACTTTAGTTTCTTTAAAAAAATATTTTTAAATTACTTCCTTTATCTTCTTAGTAAATTTTTTCACTTCGACTTCTTCGTTTTTTCTTCTTCCCTTTTGATTTTTGGGAAAACAAAAACCATGTGTTGGTTTGGCTTTTTCTTTTCTTTTATATTTTGTTTTTTTTTTAACTTTTTCTTTATTTTCTTTTGTTTTATTTTTTATTTTTTATTTCCTTTTTTCTTTTGTTTTTCCTCATTTCCCCTTTTTTTCTTCTCTTTATTTATTTATTTATTTAAGGATAAGGTGGTCAAAGATCTAATTTTAGGGAAACCCAAGAAATTTCAGACAAGGTCTGAATTTAGCCAAAAGCCGAAGTAGAGATTCCCTAGAAGGGCTCTGATACCATTGGAAAAGTAAAATACAGTTTTTACAAGAAAACCCAATGTAAGTAACATAAGTGGTCCATAAATGGATCAATAGTAATGTAAAAATGTAATGTATGATAGATGATAAATAGTTACATAGGTTTGGGATTCATAAAAGGGCATGAATATTGACAATAGATAGTCTTTAATTAATAATAAATTAATATTAATATTAATTTATTATTTTATTGTTAAATTACTGTTCCTTATGCAATTTCCTTTTCGCAATGGCCTTTCCGAAAGAACCTTTCCATAAGATTATTTCCTTCCGCATATTCCTTTCCACAATTTTCTTTCTGCAAAAACCTTTCTACAATTATTCTTCCACAATACTCCTTTCACAATTGCAGATTGCAGAACATAATTTATCTCTTTATAAATTAATCCTACACAATTTCCCTTCCGTAATGCGAATTTCAGGTTGTAGGACACACTTTAACCCTTTATAAATTACCCCTCTGCAATTAGCTTTCTGCAAGGTGGATTGCGGATTGCAGAACATACTTTTACCCTTTATAAATTAACCTTCCGCAATTACTTTTTTGCAATGCAGAACATATTTTAACTCTTTATAATTTATCCTTCCGCAATGCGGATTGCAGAGGACATTTTTAACTTGTTATAATTTATCCTTCTGCATTTGACCTTCCACAATGTGTATGGTGGATTGTGGAATGTATTTTTAACTCATTATAAATTATTCCTCCGCAATTGACCTTCTGCAATGTGGATTGCAGATTGCAGAAGATATTTCAACTCATTATAAATTATTCCTCTGCAATCAACCTTCCACAATGCAGATTGCATATTGCAGAACATATTATAACTCTTTATAAATTATTCCTCCGCAATTGACCTTCTGCAATGCAGGTTACGGATTGTAGAACCTATTATAACTCTTTATAAATGCTTCCTCCATAATTGACCTTCCGCAATCTGGATTGTGGATATCCATAAAATCTGGTTGTTTAACTGATAAGGTAATGATTGATAGGATAATTGTAGATCTATAATTGGTTAGATGAATAATTTATAATTATTTAAGTTGATTCCCCAATATACCGATCTGAAATAGTTTCGATTGTACAAATTAGCCAGATCTATTCCATAATACATTATGAAACTAATTTAACAGGAATAATTTATAGACATGTAAATAATTTATAGAATGAGTATTGAATTCGAAACCATCACAGATCAACAACAACCATATCTAAATAATTATGCTCAGAACGAATTACTAATTACTACAGTAATAAAATTGCTAGCAATCCTTGATGCGGGTATGGAATCCCGGTCCAAGATGCGTTAAGAAATAATCTAACATTATATCGATCTGATATATTATAGAAAACATGAATGCCTAAACATTTTTCCTAAATGTATAGTTACGATTCAACATTTAAAATACACATTCTACTGTAACTAAAATAAATAGTAAGCAAGAGAGTAAGAACCTGGCACCAACGCTGGGAAAACAAAACTGGAGAAGTTGTTCCTTCCAACCAACTCCTAGAGTAGCCAAGATACTTCCTCCAAATCCCCCGAGTCTGTTTGTTGAACCACACGAGAAAAATATTTCAATGCGCCATCTCTTGCATTTCACAGATTTTAATCCCTGTCCAATGCTATCCTCCTCCTGCTCATGGACATACTAATATATAGTAGTTTTCATAGGAATTGGTCATTTATAAGCGTCTTGATCTTTAGCACTCAACTAAGAGTGTTGACCTGATTTTTGGGGATGATGCTTCCTGCATCTTGAGTTCTCTCTTAGTGGTTTCTGCCACTTGTCTTTTTCCTCTTTGTGTCAGCGAACACTCTTCAACAACTATCGCCACTCTCCCCCCCCCCTCAACATATTTTATTAAATAAAAATGTTTTTATTACACAATGTTTTATTCTTGACCTCTTGTCAAAAATATAAAAAATAATTAAATAATAATTAAAGTATTTTCCACTAGATTTAATAACAATTATTAATTTAGGGTGTATTGCAGGTACCCATAGAATCCATTAGTAAGAGAGTACACCTCTTTTCCCCCTACGCTCTCTAATACTTCATCTATGAAAGGTGTAGGAAACAGATCATGTAGGAAAGAATCATTTAGTTTTCTCAGGTCGACACCAATACATACTTTTTTAGTTTTCTTATTTTGGAAAACCATTAGTATCATCCATTCTGATTCTTTGACATGTTCAATAATTCTTGCGTTCAACATTTGATCTAACTCTGTCTTAAAATTCCCTTTGTATTTGAGATTTAATCTGTATGGCCGCTGCTTGGTAGACCTTGCATCTGGTTTCAGAGGGATCTTCCTTTCACCCAAATCTCTAATGATCCCCTTTATTTCTGATAACTTTGTTGGGAATAATTCTTGGAACTCATGCAACGAATCTGTAATTTTACCCATTGTCTCACCATCCCAATAATCCCCAACATTGCCAAATTTTTGGTTCTCAGGGGAGCCAATATTCACCTTATTTATTTTGATCGGCTTCACAAATTTGTCATTTGATAAGACTATTCCCTCCAATGCTTGACTACCCTAAGATTCAGGGATATGGATATCACGTGGATCATCATCTTCAAGTTCACTAGTTATATTATAACACTCCATCCAACTTTGAACTATCACATTTATTTGAGGAAAACTTGACATCGGAACATGGATGTCCTAAAAAATGTTGTCTTTAATAACATGCAGAGTGGTATCAACCATTGTGCTATCATCAAAAAAGCCAAAAGTATGCGTGAAGGTAGTAGATAAATTATTCCATTCTACACTTCCTCATCGTAGCTTGATCGACATATACCAATTTCTTGGTATCATGTCTAGAGTATGTATAAACATATGAACCCATTCATGTCGATGTGATGTCCTCCATGTCGCTTAACAATTTTCAATGTGGTTAATATTATTCGCCAAACTCGTATATTTCTGGCCAACATAAGAAATATTTTCTCCAAATATGATTTCTAACATCCACTACAACAAAATACCCTTTTGGGGGCGGTTTTGGCTTGCGACAGTTTTGCTAACCTCCCCGCCCCCCAAATTTGTTTTTTATGTCTTTGGCGGTGATTCTTAAAAACCACCCCCAAAAGTCCAATTCTGAGGATGTTTTGGGGGGTTTTAGAAAGACCCCCCCCCCTAAAGGTGTTTTTGAAGGTGATTTTTAGAAATCCCCCCCAAAATTCATTAGAATTAGACTTTTGGGAGTGTTTGTTTTAAATCCCCTCCCCAAAAGTTGTGAGAATTATACTTTTGGGGGCTGTTTTCATAACCCCTCCCAAAAGTCATGAGAATTAGACTTTTGTGTTGGAGACATTTACCACCATACACACTCATTTTGGTCAATTTGGCCTAGTTAAACCACTATCCTAAGTTTTATTGACTTAATCAACATCAGATGAGAACTAGATGACATCAACATGAGTAGAACCACGCCTACCTTAGTCAAGGAGGATAATTTAGCCTTCTCTTACATTCGGGGAGGCTAACTGGAGCACTCCGGGGGTGATCTAAGTGTCATTAATGCCTCATATTTCTAACTGATGGTTACAATCAGTTAAGCAGAGCAATGAAGGCATCTTCCTTCATTAAATTGATTATTTAATGATTATTTAATGAACTGGAGTCAACAGGGGGGCCTCCAACCACTTCTGATAGTCAGTTACACTTCAGTTAACGTCACCGGGGTTCATTGGAGTCATTGATGTGCTACCACTTGTTGGTTGGCTTGCTGTGACATCACTAGTAGAAAATGAGAAATTAATGACTAAAAAAATGACTAAAATCATGCTATAAACGACTATTTTTGAGTCGGTGACTAATAGTAGCAAATTTCCACTATCTTTTAGCTAGTCGTATTTCACTAGTGATTAATAGCTTGACTTAGTAGTCATTGATTTATTCATTGATTTAGTCATTGATAGACAATGATTTAGTCATTGTTTTAGTCATTGATAGTTAATGATTTAGTCATTAATTTAGTCATGGATTTAGTCATTGATTTAGTCACTAATTTAGTCATTGATTTAGTCGCTGATTTAGTCACTAATTGCAACCATTAATGACCAAATATACGACTAAATAAACTACTAGATGTTAACATATTAATGACTAACCTAAATATCACTAAGATACGAGAAATTAACTACTAATAGTCGTATATATGCGAATTTAGTCATTTTTGTAGTCACAAATTTATGATAGGGCACGGAGGAATTGAACCACCAACCTCCTGCCTATAATTAGGCAGGCGCTCTAACATTGAGCTAGTACCCTTTAAAAAGTTGTTATTGCTTGACAATGATGATATTCAAACAAATTTATGATAGATATCAATCTACAAACTACATAATTATTACTATTACAAAACTAAACTGGCGTTCTTTCCATGGAAAGATTCCCCAGCGGTATTTACACGTGAATTTAATTTTATATATGTTCCACTCATTGCGTTAGGTTTGGAATCAATATGTGTTTTAGATATAAAAGTTGATGACTGCCCACCCTTATTGACCAACAGCTTGCCATGATCAAAACTCAACCCTGATGCCGCAGCTTCCACCACCAAGGAAGGGAGATTTAATGTTGGAGACACTTAAAGTGAATGAGATGAACTTGTTTTAGGATTAGAGTAGCCTTGAAAAAATGGGATCCTCATACTAAATGATTTTTACTATGCAGCATAGGAGCCCCTGCAACAACCATTAATGTCTCAATATTCAATCAGATATGTAATTTTCCACCAAAAACTAGTAAATCATATGGAAGCTGATGTTCACTAAAATTAATGTGTAATGTTAGTCTGCAAAAATCCAGGGGGGTGTTGAAAAACTAAACAAATATTCCATGAAAAAAAATAGATTTCTTACCAAGATGCACTAGCTGACAATACAACTGATCTTCCAGCAGCTCCACTGGCAAGGGAAGTCTCAGCATTACCTCCTGTGTTCTAGTTTCACATGGAAATATGAACAGGTATATATTATTAGGAAATGAAAATGAAGCCATGTATAAAGAATCTAGAAGACAATCATTGAAGTAAAACATAAGTTGTCTAAAGAAAATACACATTAGCTTATATACTAATGATTATTTAAGACTAAATCGGAAGCTATTAAATAATGTAATATGGAAGCATAGAAAAAGCTGTCTGCACAGATATCAATAACAAATGCTAAAGATAATTGGACGGAAGTACAATATACTAAAATCGTAAAGTCACTTACAGGAGCCAGTGATTTGCTCAATTTACTTGAAGAAGCTGATCCAAGCAAGGAAACCTCTGCCATTGGTGAAGTTAAACAAAGTCCCCAGTGTTGCTGTGAAGGATTTGTAACATCATAGAACTTCTGAGTTTTGCTGCTAGAAAAATAGGACATAGAAAATCATAAATCATAAAAGATAAATGTGAAATATTTTTAAAACAATTTAGCCCAATAAAGAAAACTTTCTAAATTAATTAAATTCTAGAACAGAATTATAGGGGATTAAAGCAACAAACTCGTTCATATCACCCATACTTTTGGTAGACGACACATTGATTTTCAGTCAATAGTTCTGTTAGGGAGTTGGAAAAGATTAAGGGGCTTCTGGACCTCTATTGCAAGACTATAGGAATGGTAATAAACATGAATAAGTCTTCAAAAATGTAAAGTGGATTGGCAGAGTAATTTAAAGACCAGACCAAAATCATATTTCCCATTAATTATTTCAAGAAGTCAAATACCTGGGTTTCATCTTGAAACCATATGATTGACATTTAAATTTTGGTCGTAACTGTCCTATGGTTTGTATATTAACCTTCATTAATCTATTCTAGAGAGCATACAGGAGTATTGGATGTCTATAGCACAGCGACCAAAAGGAATCTTAACCAAATCAGAAAGAAGTGTTTCAACATCCTTCACATAGGAGGGAGGGCCAAGAAATTACACTAGTTATAAATGGAACAGGGTAGCCAATTCCAAGTAAGCTGGGAATGGGATTTAAACACATAAAACACTTCATCTCAAAATTTGCAACTAAATGCCTTTAGAGATTGCTTTATAATGATGGACACTGAGGTCAAGTTATGAAATCCAAACACTTAAGAGATGCATCCATGGAATATTGGCTTTAAAAAAACACTCATAGGATGCTTCCATTACAAGGAAAGCCTTTGGTAAAGTTTTCCCCTTGGTGGGTAAATAAATGAGGGAACTGAGGAAAAGTCAGAATTGGAAAGGACCCATGGATCAGGATTGAAGGAAATTTAAAATTTCAGAGGCTCTGCTAGATAGTTTACATGCTTAGTGGTCTATACTGTCATAGAGAGGCAGACTTTAAATTGGCAAGAAATTCCTAGTATTGAGGATGGCTGACAGCAGACAGTATTAAGTTTACAAGGTGACCCAGAGGAATGAGACGATTACATTGACTTTCCCAATCATCAAGGATCCAAGAATTTAAAGTGTTCAAGGATCAAGGGAACAAGGAAATGCTCTCCGTGGGTCAAAATAGGTTATTCTACCAAAGTGGAGGAACTCATGCAAGAGAGAGCATCCTGGATGAAAGTTGTTCGAAGCTATTCAACCCTTTAGAAACAAAAACACTAATGTGGTTGGTACTGGCTAATAAAGTACTACCAGTGGGAAAATGAGAGATTGGTGCAGACAAGGGTGATGTATCATATGTAAATGGAATGATGAGTATGTGGATCACTTGTTCGTCTTGTCCACCTTCTCCATATTTGTATGACTTGACGTTTCACAGGTTATAGGGGATAGATCAAGATGACATATATAGGCATAGCTTGGTAGATTGTCTAGGATTGCATTGGTGACAAAACTGTAGAAACTTTTCAGGCTCCCATGTTTTGCTTATATATGATATATGGATGTCAAGAAATTTGATGATATTCCTGGAACAAGTCTTCACAGTTGCCCAGGTAGCACACAGGATTAGAGAGGTAATGGACTGAAAAAGGATTCTAAAAGGAAAACCTTCCAGTTGTTCACTAATGCATTATATTGATAAAGAAAAGCCTAGGTCTTTTCAAGAGAGCATGAAAAGGAGTATCAGGTATTTGTGGAGCTGGTACTTTGTTTTTTCGACTCTTCTTTTCATTTGTTGCTACACTATGAGGCTAGTAAAGGGGAAAGCAGGGTAGAAGTCTACATTCAGACTGTGGAAAACAGTTGAGAATGGAGGAATTAAACAATTTCAAGGCTATGGAGATTCAAAGTTTATCATAGATTGGGCTAATCATCTATCCAGCATCGAGAATCTAGGCCTGCATGAACCAAGTTCAAGAGGTCAAAAAATGTTCCATAATAATAATCCTTTTTTGACACATTTACCAAGATTTCAACTCAATGGCAGATAATCTTTCTAAATATACTTTGTTGTTATAGAAGGGTACCTAAACCAAACAAGAAGTTAGAAAAGTCACTCTCTTATCTGATTCATAAAAGACTTGTACTAACAACTCTTCTTTTCATTTGTTGCTAAACTATGAGGCTAGTAAAGGGGCAAGCAGGGCAGAAGTCTACATTCAGACTGTGGAAAATAGCTAAGAATGGAGGTATTAAACAATTTCAAGGTTATGGAGATTCAAAGTTTATCATAGATTGGGCTAATCGTCTGTCCAACATTGAGAATTTGGGCCTGCATGAACCAAGTTCAAGAGGTCCACACCAACCACTAACGATCTTCAATCATCAGCATCTGGTCGTTTATTATTTTTTTCTAGCAGTCTCCATGAAATTATACCAAAGAATTTTTTGTATGTGGTGAGGAAAATTAATTTTCACAATTGGTCACAAGTTTGCAACACTAAACCATTAGAAGTTCTAATAATGTGCACTGTAAAAATAATGCTTGCAAACTTCTTTACATTGACCAGCAAATGATGCTGGAAATCAACAAAATTTCTACAATTGCATGTCATCACAGTTACACAAGTTTAATAAATAAATAAATTATTTAATTTGTCCAGCCTAAAAATAGCAAGTGAACACGGATTTTAGACTAGATTAACATAAGAAATCAAATATAGAGGGATCTTAGAAGAAATTCATCTAGCCCTACACCCTTCTAGACTGTGATCATTCCAAACAACAATCACATTTTGTATGTTTCCTTGGGCTCCCCCCTAGTTGAAACTATTAAGACAACTACAAAGTAATCAACACAAGATAGATCCAATGCATGGAACAACTACATAAAAAAATGTTATGCAGTGTTAAGAGGAAAGGAAAAGATATCAACGATGCTAATAAAATCAAAAATTAATTGGACAACTACTCGATGACGAATAGCAGTATGACATTGACTGATTTTGAGACACATAAAATACGTAAAATAGTTTCGCTCACATACCAGTATCTGCAGAAACACCAGCTCTTTCTGTATTAATTCTATTTGAAGCAGAAGTCGTTGAACCTAGGGACAACTCTCCAGATAGGCCTTCTTTAAGAGCTGGAGAATCATACCCAGCAGCAAGTCCAAGCCATGTGACATGTGAAAACAACTTCCACTCATTCAATACTAGAGAACTCCTATATGCAGTTTTTGGTTCCCCTAATGCTTCCTTTTCGGTTTTCCATGAAAAACACATTACTCAATCAATAAAATGCCAATTTGTGGTCAATAATCAATCATTCAAAAGCAATCATTTTTACCAAAGGTATCACATATGTTATCCTCAACATTCAAATTAATTTCTCGTACCACTTAACATCAAATATACTATTCTCTTTCGAAATGGAACTCAAAATTACCTTCAAAATCAACACTTGACATTACTGACATAAGCAAATTCTAGTAGAACAGGTCACGCTTGTACTGCCACAGCTGAATCCACCCTCTTAGCTCTAGTTTCCAGTTAAAATGAAAGTTTTAAAATTAAAATTGCATTTTTTAACATTAGATAAGAACTGGATCCTCATGATTTAAAAACAATCAGAGAAAGGTTCATTATTTAAAATTTCTAAACTTTTGCAACTACACACTGGTGCCTTTTTCAATGACGTGAAAGCAAAAATTTCACAACATATAAAAATAGAAACAGATTACTGTATTTCTATGGCACCAGAAACAATAGCTATTCAAATTAACACTAACTGTCAAATGAAACCACAAGGATAAATAAGGAACCCAACAAACCTTTACCAGGGATATTATTATCCATCCAATGACATAAGAGGTTGAAGACACTCTTAATTCCTGCACTAGAAATTAGTTGGATGTTAGTGATAGAATCTGGAACTTTGCCTACAAGTTAATTTCACTTCAAATGAATGCAATCACCCGATTTCAGTATATTGATGTTTAGGAGACATAACAGTAATTAAAGCACTTACTCCTTTCCAACCTAAGAAGTCTGCAATGCGGCCACTAGCTATTGCACCAACCATTGCACCTACATTTAGTAGCGAACCAAAGGTAGAATACTGCACAATAATAGTTAATGGAATAATTTAGACTCAGATATGTTGAATTAGTTATTAGAATATTTTACACTCAGATGTTCTAAAATAGTAATATTTTTAGATCTAAGCGAATCATTATTAATTGGCCAATAGTTACTAAGGTGATATGATGCCATTGCATATTCCTACTTAAAGTTGCCAATGCAACCTAATACACCACAGTATTAGTAGGTTCTTGGATCCATATTTCAAAAAAATGGATAACAAGACATTACAGTTATATGAGTTTTTGTTTTATAGATGGTGGGATATGTATTGTAAAACAAGACATACTTGTATAGATTCATCTTACACCCAAATCTATCATTACTTGAAGTGTAAATTTAGATCTCTCGATGTTTGATAGATCTGGGTTTAAGATAAATCTATTCTGATATGTTCTATTTTTACAGTGCTAAGATGTATCTATATTTCTCAAGAAATAAGACAATTAGTTCATTTCCATAACACATATTAAGTGGAAGACAACTACCAATATCCTCTGAACCGCAAAGGATCATGAAAATATCCATGCAATACTATGTAGTTGTATTTTATTAACACCAAAAACTAGTCCAAAATTGGACTAAACTCTCAATTAGAGGGTGTAGAGCATGATTTGATGAAAACTATACACAAAATAGGACTTAAATCCTTTTCTGCTGAGTGGCCTCTAATGCATATTTGACAACACAAATCTATGCCTTCTTTGAAAGCAGCATTCTTGAGGACCTGAATTTCATGAGCACCAGCAAAGGTATTATAAAAGTCATGCCTCTCAGTGAGAAGAGACTCTTCATATTCTAATTCCATTCCATGGCCCATTGGAATTCAGTGATATGATCAAAGATACATTTTAATGGAAATATTTGAACAAGACTACAATTTATTGCAAAAATTAACTGAAATGGATTCAAAGAATGGCTAACAAGATCAAAGAGTATAAGTATCGTGGATTCAACAACTACCCAAAAGTATTCAAAATATATCTCACATTGACATGCCATTTTAATAGAAGGTGCTTAAGACTGAGTCAGAGTCTGCTAAGTAGACAATACTTCAACCAAAATTAAAGTGAATACTATTAATAAGACTAAAGAGGAATTATCAAGCTATATATATATATATATATATATATATCAAAGGGACAATAATTGAAATGAAGAACGAGGTGAGGTGCAAGCAGTGGCAATTTTGGTATACTAGATACCTGGGACCTGGCATAAACCAAACAAAGTCAGCTCTATCTATATAGCAATGAGCGAGATTCATAATGGCTTATAGCATTTAATTAATGATGAAAATAAGAAGCACCTGAGACGTGGTCAGGCCAAGGTCCTCCATCATGGAAGACTGAACAGGAGACGAGAATCCCACATGCAATACACCAACAAAAAAAAAATATAAGCTTGTATCATCCATCACAAGCACAGAGTTAAAGTGAATTCAATAGGAGACCATATCATTCTTTGATCTCATGGATTTAATGCATCCATTTCTGCAAGTCTCTGCAAACTATTTTTTATCATCACCCACATATTTTCCATGCTCACACCAATCCCCATAGTATCTGTTGTTGGGAGTGGCACTATGTTACAACATTTTCTTCTGAAGCCATTAGAAAGGTTAGAAGAAATGCCCCCATGGAGGATTCAGCTTTATTCGACATTAAATTCAACATGCTATCAAATTCTACATTAAACCATCAAACTCCCCACCATTTGTTTCCTCAATCATTGAGCACCTGACATTGTACATAAATATAAAATTCCATGTTAAAATCTCTAAAGTCCAATTCCCCACCATCACATATTCTCTAATATCCTAATGAGATTACACCATGTTCAAACTAATAGAAACATATTGTTGTTCTAGTTTGAATAAAATAAAATCTAGAACATGTGGTTAAAATTATGAAATATTATAAAATACATTTTTTCATTTTCTCCCCATCTGGACTTGAATGAATATATGAATTGCTTGAAATTCCCTTGTCCCTATTTACATTCAACCACTGAATAATAATGCCGTGGTAATCTATGATAGCCTCCAATATAGCGATTTTGCTCCCTCATATAGATTTAAAGAGAAAATTCTCTAAACCCTGTAGACTGAGGTTTTGGCATTTTTTTTAGCAACTTATAGCCTTAAAAGGAGTTGAATTTAATCCCTGAGCACGACATGGCTTCAAATCTCAGCCACAATAGCCCTAATTTTGGCACTTTCCATGTCTCCGATTAAACAAACAAAACCCCAACATTTGAAGAAGACCTTTTTACTGACTTTGAAGCCCTTCAAGCATATTTTTGATGGTCAAGCACAATTTTGATGGTTTATTCTTACTATATAGTGGCACATCTCTTCCATTGCATTGAACTTTTTAATATGTCTACAAGGTTTGCACATGCACTAGAATTCTGAATAAGTTTGTTCGAATTACTCAATAAATTTTGTTGCAGGGGTCTGAAGAAGTTTACCATGCAATCATATGAATCTTCTTTTGATAAAAAAAGTAGTTTCCTCAATGGATTACTACTATGTCAACTCTCCCTCGGCACACTACCTTAAGTCAATGAGAATAGTCAATGATTTGATTTTGATTTTAAACAGGTGAAACCTTAAGTGGATGGCCCTAACTCTACAACTTGCTGGATGATTCTTTAATTAGTATTCAATATTTACGAAAATACCGGATTATATTTAATTGGTATTCAATATTACGATAATGGAATAGAATAATACCCAAAACTGAACACAGATACTTTATTATAAAAAAATGAAGTTCAGATATTTGAGTGAACCCTACAGGTGCTTCTAATTGTATATTTATACATTTCTCTGAAAATAGAATTCTTGGGCGCTCATCCATCTTCATGAGAAATGACTAATCACTTACCTTGAACCGCCCTCTCCCCTTTTTTTAGACTTCCTTTCCATGAAAAGAGGAAGTTACGGAATATTTTCCCGCCTTGAAAAGATACAATCCAGCGTAGTATGTTAAACCTCTCCATAATTGTTGTGATATATTTTGGGCATTGCTGGAAATCAAAACATTGATGTGTATGTGTCAATAAATGTGAATTAACTTTATCTAGAGTCCTTTTAATGATCTTCAACTCATCAGCTCATTACTCGATCAACTCAGATGCTATAGCAAACTTGGATTCTGTAGAAACTCAGACTCCGCAAACTCAAGATTTGTTCAATGTTGATAAAAAGTTCATTAGCATTGAAATTATAATAAACATTTGAGCTCTTGAATCCTTGGCACTAATTTGACATCCTTCTTACATCTGAAATCAAAACTGCTAACACATCCAATGTGTAAGTTCATGCATCTACACTCATTGTTAGGCAAAATTCACTTATTAGACATTATAAAATTTCCAATATGATTATACAATGTTCAAAGAATATTAAGAATTCATGGAATGTATTGGAAAAGCATAGAAATAAAGTTAAAGTGGTCTTGTTTTGAGGAAAACAATGCTAGAATAAAGCTATTGCACATCCCTGGTGCAATACTTGAATCAGAGTCAAAATTAGATAAAGGTAATTGTTCTGCACACACAATCCTGGGAGATGTTTCTGTTGCAAGAAATTATTTTACTGCTACTATCTTTCGCCATTGCTTCACTACTTTCTTGTTATTTAGAGTGATATCAATCCTCCAATCAGGCATAGGAAATATCAACAATGGTGTATAAAATCTGAGACCAATCCATATCATTGTAAGCTGATTCACAGAAATGATATACAATCTATTGCAGTAAAGAGAATTGTGAATATTTGGTAAAGAAGTGGCTCCTTTTTCTTGATCTCTTTAGTAAGCTCTCTCCAGCTATCTTGGCAATTTTGTGCAACATCCTTTGTTAATTTATTTTAAAATTCAATAAATTTCTCCATTGCTTTAGATTGTTCATGACAAATTACCTTGCAAATACAAGGATGTGAAATCTTCTAATGATGGTCTTTTAGTATACGGACAACAAAGGCAGCTTCTGGCTGAACCCATAAAGCTTGCATGAGTTCGGTATGTTTGTACAACTCCATTTCCTTTCCCTTTGAATCTCATTCTGTAAATAGGACTGAAAATCCCTCAAATTGATATCACCCACAAAATGATAAGGGTTCCAAACTGTATTGGTTGGGAATACAAAATTATGCAAGTAGAGTTCACAAAGTAAATTTTGCCTCTCTAGAATTCCAGAGAATACATTGTGCACAATGTTCCCAATTTCCTTGATATGAAACAACAAATTAGAAACAAGATACTCTACTTCTATGTGAATTCGTTGTCCTTTTAAATACAAAGCATAAACTGGAGAAGGGGGTTGGAAGTTGAGTAATTTAGCATCCAATTACTTTTGGATTTTGACTTTGAATTTCCTCTTCTTTCTTGTATATCTCCTTATGTCTATGTTCATTATCTTCTTGCTATTTCTTCAAGGATAATATAGTATCTGGCTGAATCTGATGTTTTTCAATAGTTTTTTCTTTAGTCCGTTTGAACTGCTTGGTGTGATTTTCTAAGGCCTCCTAATTAGAAGAAGAAATGTTTCTCCCTTCACCCCGTTCAAGGGTCTTTTGATTTATTTTTTCTGTCAACTATTGTAATTTTTCATCCAAAATAGAAGTGAGAACAACATTGATTTGTAAATTTAGTAGGAAAATTGATTCCATTTTTTTGACTAATCTAGGAGCTCCTCGTGTTATCGGGAAATTTAAATTTTCTATTTCTTAGTTATGCCTTTTCTTCTTCCTTTCTCACAATCATATTCTATTCATCAGGTTGTCAAGTGTTGTAGGAAGACTCTCCAGCTACATTTTTTTTATTTAACCTCTCACTTCTTCTCATAACTTCCCCTAAGGTTTCCTCTAGTTTCTTCAGCTCTTATAGGTTGCAACTTGCTACTCTATAAACTTCTCCCAGCTACCTTCTGGTCACTGGTGTTAGTTTTTCAACATTAAGCTAGCATTATGTTAGGATCTTTACTGAGAGAATAACAAGTACAACAATCAAACATAAGAGACAATGAACACAGTGTTTTTGATCGGGGAAACCATAAATGGAGAAAACCCCGCAACTTCCTCAAAGATAGAATCAGCACAAGATGTAAAACCCCAAAACAGTAAGATGCACTCCTCACAGCAGTAATCTTCTTCTTGTCTAGCCCCAATGTCTTTCCTTCCTCAACTATGCACTACACTTTAGTGTGTGAGTGATGTGTACTAAATACAGATCCTAGCTCTCTATTTATACTAATCCCGACATGACTAAAACCCTACTAGGTCCAACCTCTACTTGGAGAGTCTAATAATCCTAGTGCCCCGGAACTGCGGGGACTTTAACTCTTACAAAATCTGAGAGTTACCCACTATGACTTGACATGACTTGTTTACATTACTGATCCTCCCAATCGAAACATCGGGGCATGACAACATGACTCAAATACATAATAGATACATCCTGGAATAAACATCGGGTTACAATACTTAAGATACATAGATGAATACATTCTGAAGTTACAAATACATCAACACTCCCTCTTAACTAGGAAGGTATTATTTCAACACAATTTTCAGCACTGGTCTTCTTCTCTGTATCAACTGGATCATCTCGTCATCTGCATCTCAAGTCTTCTGAGTCTTCAAGTCATCTTCATCTTCAAGTCATTTTATCCTTCGAATTTGGATCATCTCTCGATTTGGATCATCATGGGACATCATCACTGGATCTGGATCATCACTCGATCTGGATCAACATCACTGGATCTGGATCATCACTCGATCTAGATCAACATCACTAGATCTGGATCATCACTCATTCTGGATCATCATCATTGGACTGGATCTAGATCATCACTTGATCTGGATCTAGATCTAGATAATCTCTCGATCTGGATCATCATTGCTAGATTTGGATCATCACTCGATCTGGATCTCTCGGAGTCATCATAACTAGATCTGGATCATAGCTCAATCTGGATCTCACCTGGTCATCATCATGTGTGCTATCTCATGATTCTTCTCGTCATAGGAAGTTCTACAGAGCCAGCCTTTTTTCATGCTGGATGTATTCCTACCTCCTCATAGGTCTTTGGTAGCCCTTACATCTGACCTACTCATGAGAATGGCCAGCACTCACATCTAACCTGCTCATCAGAAAGGCGATAGCCCTTATATCTGTCATACTCGACAGAATGGCCAGCAGTCACATCTGACCTACTCGTCAGAAAGGTGGTAGCCCTTATATCTGTCCTACTCGACAGAATGGCCAGCACTCACATCTGACCTACTCGTCAGAAAGGCAGCAGCCCTTATATCTATCCTACTTGATAGAATGGCCAGCACTCACATCTGACCTATTTGTCATAAAGGTGGTAGCTTTTATATCTGTCCTACTCGACAGAATGGCCAGCACTCACATCTGACCTACTTGTCAGAAAGGTGGTAGCCCTTATATCTGTCTTACTCGACAAAATGGCCAGCACTCACATCTGAGATGGAAGGAACTAAATCCTTTAGCCATGAACAAAATGGCACTGGCCTTACATCTGACCTGCTCGTCAGAATGGCGGTAGCCCTTACATCTGTCCTACTCGACATAATGGCCAGCACTCACATCTGACATGGAAGGAACTAAATCCTCTCACCATGACCAGAATGGCTCAACCCTTATATCTGACCTGCTTGTCAGAATGGCTTTGGGACTCATCACTTTCCCTCAGAGGAAACCTCGATCTAGAGAACACCAAGCTTCTCCCTGAAGTACTCGAACTTCACTATGGCTAATGGATTCGTCAACGCATCAGCTATCTGTTCCTCCATCACAACATATTGGAGCTTCAATGCTCCCCTCTATACCATATCCCTGATATAGTGATACTTGATCTCGATGTGCTTCAAATTGTCATGGAACGCTGGATTCTCTGACAACTTCACACAACTCTGGTTGTCACAATGTATACAAGTAGCATCCAACTAGAGATCAAATATATTGGACAGTAGCTTCTGCAGCCATACTGCCTCACAACTAGCTGAACAAGCTACGACATACTATGCTTGAGCTGTACTCAATGCCACACAGGATTGCTTCCTGCTAAACCAAGAGATCACACCTGATCCCATACTAAAGCAACACCCTAAAGTGCTATTTCTATTGATGGCACTACCTTCCCAATCTGAATCAACATAACCCTCTAGGTTAATCTTTTGATTTGCATCATACTTGATCCCATAATCAATTGTACCCGTCAAGTACCTCAGAATATGCTTTGCAGCAATCAAGTCAACATTTCTCGGATCTGTCAAGAACTGGCTCAAGGTGTTCACAGCAAAGAAAATGTCTGGTCTCGTGTTCGTCAGGTACATCAATGACCCAATCATCTAACGATACATCACAACATCAACCATATATGAAGAAGAATCATTCAATAGCTTCAGGTTTGATGCAATAGGTGTGGCCATAATCTTGCAGTCCATCATCCCAAACCTCTTCAGGATCTCTACTGCATACTTCCCTTGTCCAAGGAAGATTCCATCCGCACTCTGCCACACCTCCATACCTAGAAAGTAATGCATCATACCCAAGCCCTTCATCTTGAACTCAACAGCAAGCTTTCTCTTTGTATCAGTAATCAACCCATCCATACCTATCACAAACATATCATCTACATATAGTAGGGGCATCACTGGGTTGCCATATTCAACCTTGTAGTAAAGGTTGGAATCTGCTTTACTCTTGGTAAAGCCCAAACTGGATAGAAAGCTATCAATTTTGCTGTACCATGTCCTGGGTGCCTATTTCAAACCGTATATGGCTTTCTTCAATCTGCATACATGAAACTCCCTGTCATGTGTCTCAAAACTGAGTGGTTGTTCTACGTACACTTCCTCTTCTACTACACCATTCAATAAAGCAGTCTTGACATCCATTTGGTGTATCTTCCATTTCATTACTGCAGCCAGAGAAAGTACTGATCTAATGGAAGTGCATATGGCTATAGGTGCAAAGGTCTCTTCATAGTTTATTCCCTCTTTCTAAGAGAAACCTTGAGCTACAAATCTTGCTTTATACTTTTCAATGCTACCATCTGCAACATGCTTGATCTTGTAGATCCATTTGGAAGTTACAACTGACTTCCCTTCTGGTCTTGGGAAAACATCCCAAACATCATTCTTCATGATCGATTGGTACTCTTCGATCATAGCATCCTTCCATTCTTTCTATTATGTCGCTTCTTCATAACTGGAAGGTTCTTTATCAATGAAATCACATAGTAAAGCTACATACCCGAAATTGGATCTGGTCCTTTTTCTTTCTCTGTGATTCTCTTCTGGAGCCCCATATCTTTCCGCACCTTGGATAAGTTCTCGTACCCAAGCAGGTTTCCTCTTATGAGGATTCTTCTCCAGAGTTGGATCTATAGGTATTTGTGGTTCTTCAAATTCTCGATCTTCTTCTAGAGTTTCTTCATTCATGGTTGTATCATGAATTCTGGGTGCTTCTGCTTCTTCCGGTTCTTCAGCATGTCTCTTTCTGGATTTGCTGTAAGCTATGTCTTCATCAAATGTCACATCCCTGCTGATGTCAATCTTCTTATATCCTGGGAAATATATTCTGTAAGCCTTCAATCTTTCAGAGTATCCCACAAATATACCCTTCTTTCTTGAAGGATCTAATTTAGTCTTGTTCTCTTTTGGAATGTGGATGTACACAGGACAGTTGGATATTTTGAGATGGTTGACTTCTGGTTTCTTGCCGAAGAAGACTTCTTCAGGAGTCTTGTTCTCGAGTACTCTATGTGGAGTATGATTCTGTACATACATCGCTGTTCTAGTAGCTTCCTCCCAAATATGCATAGGAAGGTCTTGATCATGAAGCATTTCTCTTGCAACTTCCATGATAGTTCTATTCTTTTGTTCTGCAACCCCATTCTGTTGTAGATTATAAGGAGTGGACAACTCCCTCTTAATCCTTGATTCTTTGCATAGCTCTCTGAATTCATTTGAAGTGAATTCTCCGCCATTACCTGATCGAATGCTCTTGATCTTCTTTTCAATATGGTTTTTGATCAAGGATTTGAATTCTTTGAACTTATTGAATACTTTGTCTTTGTGATTCATGAAGTAAACCCATGTCTTCCTAGAAAAATCATCAATAAAAGAAACATAATATGCATACCCGCTTAGAGATTTTGATGACATAGGACCGCATACATCGGATTGGATGATTTCAAAGATTCCTTTTTCTTTGCTTTCACTGCATGGAAATGTCTTCTTTGTATTCTTTCCTTTCGCACATCCCTTGTAGACCCCATCATGTTTTGCTTGTATTTTTGGAAGACCTTCGATATCTTTGCTTGCAATAGGTAGTGCTCTGTAATGCGCATGTGCAAGCCTTCTATGCCAAAGTTCACTTGGCTCTACTATGTCATGGACTAAGGCTTGTTCTGGATGTCCTTTTAATTTCTACAATCCTCCTTCTTGTTCTCCAATCACTACCGCATCATCGATAGTCTTTCCTTTTGGCCACATGATGACTTGACCATCTATGAATGCAACCCATATTCCTTTTGCATCTAATGTTGATATGGAGAGAAGGTTATTTTTGAGTCCTGGTACAAACAATACTTCTTTCATTGTTAGAGATTTTCTAGAGTCTAATTTATATGAGGATTCCCCACTACCTTTTATTGGATATCGTTAGTCATCTCCTAGGTTTACCTTGTGAGGTGATTCATGTTCTGACAGTCTAACAAAGGATTCCTTGAATCCAGTCATATGTTTGGAAGCTCCACTGTCTATAATCCAATCATCACTACTATGAGTAATGTTACCTATGAGAGCTGATATCATAACATATTCATCCTCGCTTGAAGAATCTTCACTTTCATATCTGGATCTCTTCCTGGATGGTTCATCGTCCTCTACAGCATGAGCATGATGTCTTCTTTTGCTGCTCTTCTTTACTATATTCTGTTTGTTAGGACAATTCCTTGCATAGTGTCTTGCTTCTCCACAAGTATAGCATATGATCCTGGATACATCTGTTCTAGTATTATTTTTGTGAAAGTTCTTACCTCTAAAACCATGAGATTTTCTCTTGCTTGACTTGGAGTGAGACTTGGAGTGTACCGTAAGAGCTTGGTCTTCACTTCCCATATTCTCTTCTCGAGCTACTATCCGATATTCTTCTTGAGAGCACTCTTCCCATAGTCTGCTGAACTTGACTAACTTCTTCCTAGCACAGATTCCTTGGATGAAAGAATCCCATGACTTAGGAAGGCCATTCAATGTAGTCATCACAATCTCTACATTTTCCACTTCTTCATCAACTGCTTCTAGTTGCTCTTTGATCTAAGAAACTCTTGTGAAGTAAGACTAGATTGTTTTTGTATTTTGAATCTTCACATTCTTCAGTTGGTTTCTCAGGGTCATCTTCTGATTGATGTTCTTCCCTTCAAACAATTTGGTTAGGGCATCAAACATAGATTTAGGTGTCTTGAGAGAGGACACCTGTGGGATAAGGTGATCCTTAATAGAATCAGAAATGATCCTCTTTTCCATAACCATCTTTTTCTTATGTAATGCCTTTGCCTTGTCTCCCTCTGGAACTAGAACCTCCTCATGAAGGTAAGAGTCTAATTCATTCTCTTCCAGGACCAAGGAGATCCTATACTTCCAGGCTAGGAATTTTTTAGCTCCCTCAAGCTTTTCATGAACCTTGGTATGAAGAGACATCTTAAATGAGAACTTCAAATAGAAATACAAAATATTTTATATCTTACCAAGTTCAATATGTTGGATCTGAAACTTGAGCTGAAATCCTGCAGAGCTGGTTCAGGAGAAAATTAGGATTTTGCTTTTCTAGAGTTCTGTCTACCCAAATGCCTTGAAATTTGTCTCTAACTTCGATTTTGGGGAGGAAATCAATCCAGGCCTGGGCTCACTGAAAAATTCCTCTTCTATGAAAATCCCTAATTTTCGACAGTAGTGACGGGTCCAAAACTGAAAAACCTCAGAATTGGATTCTGCTTCGACAGAAAGATGCGCTCTAAGGAGGAGATTTGTTACACCTTACTTTTGCTGAAAATCTATGGAGGAAGATCCACAAACTAGGATTCCCTAGTTCCCGCAGCTGCAAAGTGTCTTATTCTCATGTTAGCTCTGATACCATGTTAGTTTTTCAACATTAAGATAGCATTATGTTAGGATCTTTACTGAGAGAATAACAAGTACAACAATCAAACACAAGAGACAATGAACATAGTGTTTTTGATCGGGGAAACCATAAATGGAGAAAACCCCACAACTTCCTCAGAGATAGAATCAACACAAGATGTAAAACCCCAAAACGATAAGATGCACTCCCGACAACAGTAATCTTCTTCTTGTCTAGCCCCAATGTCTTTCCTTCCTCAACTATGCGCTACACTTGAGTGTGTGAGTGATGTGTACTATGCATGTGTCTGAGCTACTTTCAGTTAGACTCAGTCATTTATTGCACTATGACTTCAATTAGGGCTCAATTGAGTTAATTAGGGTTTTGATCAGTGGTTAACTTGAGTGTTGACTGTGGCTTACATTCAGTTAAGCTAGACTCACTCATTCAATTCGAATGACCTCCTTGGGAATTTGAATTGTCTTGGCATTCATGCTTACAGCATGATCATTGTATTGTATTATTCATTATTCATTTGATTATATAGAGCTGCTACTTCCATTGCAACACCATTTTGCCAATTTTATGATTATCTGTCTGTATTCTTTGTGAGACTGTGTTTTCAGTTTCTAGACCACTGTGACAAATTAATATGGTATCAAAGCTCACGGTGGGATGAATCTCGGATCTCTCAAAAACAAGGTTTTTGATAGATCTTGCATGAAAATTGAGCAATAGCTCAAAAATACAGCATTGCACCAGAAGGCAAGGCTTACCACTTAATACCCCAAGTAAGGAAATTGTTGATCAAGCTTGCTTGATTGACTATGATGGGTGTGATGAAAGCCTAAAATATGCAGGCTATATGACCTTACAGTGCCCCTTTTGTTGTGATTTTTTGGTTTTTAACAGGTGAAATCATTCGCTCCAACAGATTTATATGGCTTCTTCTGTAGAACTCTTGACTCCATTCAATTTCTACTCATGGAAAGGAGACATGGAGATCTAGCTACGTGCTAGAGGACTCTATAGGGTCACTATGGACACTGAAGAAGAGCCTGCTTCTGTGACAAACAAAGCTAGATTCTTGAACAAGAAAGATGAAACATTCAGATTCTTGTGCCTCTCTGTTTTTCGGGATCTTCTTTTCCATCTTTTAGAATTGAAGACTCCAAAGGAAATATGGGACAAATTGGAAACCCTATATCAAAAGTAGGATGATTTGAGAGTACACCAGCTTGGGAATGAGTTGATGTCTGCCCATCCTTCCAATTTTGAGACCTTGAATGAATTTTTCACAAAGTTCAAGCACATTGTCTTACTGTTGAAGCAATGCAAAGTGGAGAAGGAGGATGATCAGCTCATCCTCACCATACTCTCCAAACTTAGAGATGATTATTTAGGTTTTGTATCTACATTCCATGTGAGGAATTTAACAACCCCTGGATGGAACATGCCTTCACTCAATGCCTTCATTGAGTCCCTAACAAGTGAACATGATAAGCTTGTCCAGATGGGGATCATTAGATCCTCCCGTGATCAATCCCTCGATGTCTCAAGGCCCAAAGATCTGAAGGGTAAAGGAAAGTAGTAGAAGAACCCAAAAACTAAATTTAAAGCTCCTAATCCTAAAGTTTAAAACCAGCAGCATGATGAGTCTTCCGGCTCAAATAAGAACAAAGAAAAAGGGCATCATGGAAAGGAAAAATTCAAGTGTTCATACTGCGAGAAGGGATTCCATCCTGAACATGCCTACATGAAGAAGAAACTTGATGAAGCTACCTCTCTCCTTGAGAGAAATCACATCAATCTTTTGGAAAGCTTTCGAATGAGAGATCAACAAGATCAGGAACCACAACATGAAAGAGGTCATGCCCTCATGGAAAGCACTTCGAAGTCCAAAGCACTCTTGATAGATTATGTAGCTTCGAACCACATGATGGCTGAAAGAGACCCCTTCTCATGTTTGGAGATCAGAAAATCGATCCCCATCCACATGGGAGATGACTCCACCATCATTTCAGAAGGACAAGCTACTGTTGATCTTGAGAATGGATATTTTTCAAATGTTTTGTATGTACCGTCTTTGGCATCAAATATCCTTAGTGTCTATCAATGACACATATAGGAGTTCCCAAGAGAGTATCCTTTAGTCTGAATGATGTATAGATCATGCAACTTGCATCCGGGAAACTTGTTGCAAAAGGCCTTGCAAACCATCAAGCAAAAGCCTATGATTTTTCCCACTTTGTGGCGGATGCAAAGCCCACCACACTGCCGACTCATGGAAATGAAGTTAGTAGACTATGGAATGAGAGGTTTGGCCATCTCAAATTCAAATACTTGCAGAAATTATAGAAAATATCCATGGTTGAAGTCCTCTTGGTCATCAAGAAAATCATTAGAATTTGCAAGGGCTCTGTTGTTGGAAAGCATGCTGAGCACAAGTTCGATCGGGGGAAGAAAATCCGAGCTACATGCATCTTGGAACTGATACATTCTGATATTAGAGGTCCCATGCCTATAACATCCATGAATGGATCAAGGTATCTTCTGACTTTTATTGATGATTTTTCCAGGTACACATGGGTCTTCTTTCTCAAAAAGAAGTCCGAATTCTATGAAAAATTCACTGAACTGAAGGCCTTGATCGAGAATGCATATGGACAAAAGATCAAGATCTTGAGATATAATAAGGGTGGAGAGCATGTTAGTAATGATTTGATTCACATATTCTCCCAAAGTGGTATTCATTTCCAGCATTCAATTCTCTACACTCCTTAGCAGAATGGTGTAGTGGAAAGGAAGAATCAGTCTCTCAAGGAGATGACCACCTGTATGTTGGAATCAAAGAAGTTGGATGAAAATTTGTGGGTTGAAGCCATGCATGCTGCAGCATACATTTAGAATAGAGTGCCACACTCATCCATGAAAGGGAAGACCCCTTTCGAAGCATACTTCAGACACAAACCGAATGTGTCGAACCTGTGGGTGTTTGGGTCCACTGCATGGGCCCGAATTCCACTTGATAAAAGGAGGGCTTTGAAACCGCAAAGCATAGAATGTCTATTTATTGGGTATCCTAATGAATCAAAAATTTTCAATATTCTAGATATCAAAACAAAATAGATCATCATCGAAAGGAGTGTCAAGTTCGATGAGCCTCTTCAAGAGGTGGAACTAGTAAAGGAGAAAACTGTTGAATTTCCTTCCTATTCTACTGAATATTTGGATGATGAAATTGGGGGTGATGACCCTGATTTGGATCCTCTGATTCCTAATATTACTATATATAAAAAATTAGATTCTGAATTAGAACCTGAAGTACAAAATCATCTCCCAACATGGGCCTAATACACACTCTCCTCCGTAGGAGATAACATTGGAAATCCGAATGATCCAAGGAGAACCCGGTCTGATTTCCAAAGAGAAGGTATTGCACTCTCTTGTCCTGATTATTTGTTGTCCAAATATTGTTATTTGATGATAATTTCAGACCCAAATTCCTACTACCATGCTTGAAAGGATCCGATATGGCAAGTTGCCATGGATGAAGAGATGCATTCTCTTCAGAAAAACACTACTTGGGAGCTAGTTTCTCTTCCTTCGAGAAGAAAATTGGTTCAATGCAAGTGGGTGTTTCAGACTAAGGTTGATGTATATGGAAGAACCTATAAATATAAGGCAAGGCTGGTGGCAAAAGGTTTCTCCTAGGTCCAAGGTGTGGACTACCATGATACTTTTGCACCGGTTGCAAAAATGGACTCCATCCGCCTAGTTTTGGCAATTTCAGCATCTAAGCACTGGGAAGTGCATTAGTATGGATGTTAATTAAGCCTTTATGCATGGATATATTCATGAGGAGATATACATGAAGAAGCCTGAGGGATTCATCTCTGATCCATATTTGGTTTGCAAGCTAAATAAGTCACTATATGGGTTAAAACAGGTCCCAAGAGAGTGGTATTCCAAGATGGATGCCTTTCTTCTCTCACAAAGCTTCCAAAGGTGTAGATCAGATCCAAATGTGTCTATATAGTAGTCTGATGGTAATTTTATTATTATTGTTTTATATTTTTATGATTTACTGATCACAGGTAGCACAGTTGCTTCTATTTCAATCATCAAAACTGCTCTCCACAATGCATTTGAAATGAGCGATTTGGGGCTCTTAAAACAATTTTTGTGGCTCGAAATTGAGCAAAATTATGATGGGATAATGGTCACTTAGTCCAAATACATATAAAAACTTTTATTCAAGTTTAAAATGGCTGAATTTTGGCCTAGACCATTCCCTTTTCTTTCAGGGATCAACCTTGAAGAAGGAAAAAGCACACCTCCCATCAACTGAACTATTTATCGATAGCTGATTGGTAGCTTGTTGTACTTGAATCATTCTTGACCTGATATCTGTTATGCGATGAATGCTGTATAAATATACATGAAGCAGCCCCATGATCTTCATTGGAAGGAAACCAAGAGGATCCTCTAGTTCTTTCAGGGAACCAGGACCTATGACATTCACTATGCTACAGACTCCGAGCTAGAGCTAGTTGGATACACAGATTCCGATTGGGCGGGTGATTCTATTGATCAAAAGTCAAATTAAGGATATGTATTCATGTTTGGTGGTGGCCCCATTTTCTTTTCTAGAAAAAAGCAGGCCTCCATATCATTTCTTCAGTAGAGGCCGAGTATCGAGGAGCGGTCAATTCTTGCATCCAAGCTATTTGGTGCCAAGGCATTCTTTCAGAGTTTGATCTTGGTAGTACTTTGTCCACTATCCTCTTCTGTGACAATCAAAGTGATATTAAGATATCCACAGATCCAGTTACCTGGCAGAGGACCAAGCATGTAGAGATACACTTGCACTACATCAAGGAGCTAGTGCATGACAGGACCATCATTCTGCAATACTTCCCATCGATGAGCAGATTGTAGACATATTCACCAAGATCTTTTTATAAAATAAGTTCACTTACCTCCATTCACTGTTGGAGGTGAGTTCATCACGATGATCCAACTACTTTCAGTGTTTAGCTAGAGGGGGGGTTTTTCCCACTGTTTTTTCCCTCTTTTCCTCACTTAGTTTGTTTTGAGCATTGTTTTTAGTTTCAGCATTATACAGGGTGACCTATGGCCTTTGTTACCAGGGCCCTAGCATTCTTATACACTTTATGTTTTCTACTCCTCATAAGTATAGCTTAAGGGGGGGTCTTGGAGACATTTACCACCATACACACTCATTTTGGTCAATTTGTGCTAGTTAAACCACTATCCTAAGTTTTATTGACTTAATTGACATCAGAGGAGCACTGGATGACATCAGCATGAGCACACCCACGCCTACCTTCAGTCAAGGAGGCTAATTTAGCCTTCTCCTACATTCGAGGAGGCTAACTGGAGCACTCCGGGGGTGATCTAAGTGTCATTAATGCCCCATATTGATAACTAATAAGTAGTGAAGGTGGCTTTCTTCATTAAATTGATTATTTGATGATTATTTAATGAACTCGACTCAACAGGGGTGCTTCCAACCACTTCTGATGGTCAGTTACACTTCAGTTAACGTCATCGGGGTTCATTGGAGTCATTGATGCGCTACCACTTGTTGATTGGATTTCTTTGACATGTGTCTAAACTAATTTTAGTTAGACTCAGTCATTTATTGCACTCCAACTTCAGTTAGGGCTCAGTTGAGTCAATTAGGGTTTTGATCAGTGGTTAACTTGAGTGTTGACTGTGGCTTACATTTAGTTAAGCTAGACTCACTCATTCAATTCGAATGACCTCCTTGATAATTTGAATTGTCTTGGAATTCATGCTTATGGCATGATCATTGTATTGTATTATTCATTATTCATTTGATTATACAGAGCTGCTACTTCCATTGCAGCACCATTTTGACAATTTTATGATTATCTATCTGTATTCTTTGTGAGACTGTGTTTTCAGTTCCTAGACCACTGTGACAAATTAATATTTTGGGGGCGGTTTTTAGAAACCACTCCCCCAAAAATTCATGAGAATTAGACTTTTGGTGGCAGTTTTTAGAAAACCCCCCGAAAGTCATAAGAACTAGACTTTTGGGGAAGGTTATTCACCCCCCCCTGCCCCGAAAAAAATCATGAGAATTAGACTTTTGGGGGTGTTTTTTAGAAATACCCCCCCAAAATTCATGAGAATTATACTTTTGGGGGCGGTTGTTTTAACTCCCCTTGCAAATTCATGAGAATTAGACTTTTGGGGACAGTTTTTATAAAAATGGCCCCACAAGTCATGAGAATTAGACTTTTGGGGGTGGTTGTTTTAAAAACGCTCCCAAAATTTCAAATCTCATAAAATATTGGAGGGGGTTTTTTAAACACCCCTCCCAACGACATTTTCAAGGAGGTTTTACCTTGCGGCGGTCTTTCTAACCCCCCCTCCCCAAATAAAAATTCCCGAGAATTGCACTTTTGGGGGAGGTTTTTAAACCCCCCCACCAAAAGTTTGATTCTCAGGACTTTTGGGGGTGGTTCTTAACCCTCCCCCCCCCCCCCCCCCCCCCCCTCACCTGAAAATTCCCATTTTGGGATTTGTTTTTTTTTTTGGGGGGGGGTGGTGGGCGGGGTTGGAAAGACCCCCTCTAAAGGTTATGTTTAGGAAGTTTTTAAACCCTCCCCAAAAATTAATGATAAATATACTTTTGGTGGTGGTTGTTTGAAATCCACCCCAAAAAATCATAATAATTTGACTTTTGGGGGCGGTTGTTTAAAAGCCACCCCCAAATGGCATGATAATTGGGATTTTGGGGGCGGTTGTTTTAAAGTAGCCCCAAAAAGTTATGGGAATTTGGATTTGTGGGGGATATTGTGATAAACCCTCCCTCAAATGTCCAATTGTCATGAATTTTTTTTTGGTTGGGTTGAGTCAAACCCCCCTAAAGGTCATTTTTAAGCCGATTTGTAAAAAACCTCCCTTAAAAGTCATGAGAATTTGGAATTTTGGGGGGCAGTGGTTATATCAAATTTAAAAATCCCACAACATATCCCATGCATAGGAAATATTTGGCATGTGATTGAAATGTGGTATCACATTTGAAGGTTTAGTACACCAAGGATGGTTCTCATGACCCAATTCATGTTATAGGGTGAAGATCTAGATTTTTTTTTTTAACATGTGGCTTTTGTGTTTTACATAGGCCAGCCATGAGGCCCTAGTCCACATTTTTCCTATCATAGGTATATGGTGGCTATTTTTAGATTCATCACATTATGGATTCTTCTGGTCACTAATCCTTCATTTGATAACAAAACCCATGTTGTTGGGATAGCAAATTTTTCTATGGTGCTCATGTTCTTTACATAGTAACCCACATCATTGCATATGGCCCGTGCAGGGAATCCTTTTCCTACATGTGAGATATGGCCAACAAGTTGAGGATGGGTACATTAGGGATGCAACTTGAGGACCATTGTTGGGCAATAGGGCAGACCCGGGTTTTAATCCTTTTATTTCGCACCAACAAAAGACCCACCGTGTTGTCCCTTTCGGCAACAACCTGTGCACAGGTTGCAATCTCACCCGAAACAGCAATGGGGTGCCGTAGAATCAGGTTTCTGCAAGCAGAGAGGGATATTACTGTAACTTAGCCTTTAATAAACTTATTAATCAATAGTTACATAGCCTTGTCATTCACTTATATACAACTCCGCAGATAGATAAACAACTGTGACTTGCTTAACCCACTATAGGGAATTCACAGCGAAGCTTGTTATTAGCAGTGATCTAAGTTATCAAATGTATACAATTATTAATGCATAAAAATAACAGAACGAGAAACAACACAAGAAACCACAACACCAGATATAACGTGGTTCACCCCCAGTGTAGGGGCTACGTCCACAAACTATGTTTCATTCAACTTGCTACAAAACCATAGTTTGATCTGCGCACTCAGCTGCAGATCCCTTCAGTCCTTAACAGCCGCGCACACAGCAGCAGGCCTCTGCACACATAGCTGCAGATCTTTCCTTACTCTTCTTACAAAACCCTCTACGCACACAGCTATAGAGGTCGTCCACGCACACAGCTGGGACTTAACCTTTCCTTACATAATCGACCTTAGCTTCGCCTTTCTTTTCTTCACATCAAAAGCCTAACTTTTTCTTATTTACAAAAATGCCTATTTACACATCGCGCTATTACAAAACCATGGCTTCAAACCATGGGCACCCAAAACCCTAAACCCTGGATTTAAACCAAGGGTTTATTACAAAAATGGGTTCTGACTTACCCCGACACCCCTAAGACTATTTTGACCCATACCTCCGCTTACAAACAACCGCGGAGTTACCAAAACTAGTAATCCTTAGGGTACGCGTCCCAACAACCATTCCTTGGTATAATGAAAAGTATAGGGCCAGCTTACATTGTAGCATTTTACTATGCATATATGTTACATGTGTGTGGTCCCAAACCACCATATTGCCCCTCCATAGGGAATCTTTGGCTTCAAAGTGGGATATGGTTCTAGTTATGAAGTTAATTAGAACACTAGAAATGGTTCTTGGTTCCCGTGGTGTAGTTCAATGCAAAAAAGTAGGGTATTGTACCATAATGTTTGTCTATGCGGCTCATGAGACATCATTGTATCCCTTAGACACCACAAAAGGTCCTATAAAGGGAATCATTGTCATGTGATCAAGGTATGATGGCAATTTTGATTTTATTACATTAAGGATGGTTATAATAAGTTTAGACATGGTCCAAGGTCAAAATAGATAGTTTGAAGCCATATTGTTTTTCCTTTAGGACTCATGGACTATGTGTTGGCCCCATTCCATCAAATGAGCCTTTGCATATGGAACTATTGGCCTACAACAAGGTTATGGTGTCTATTTCAATATTTGTGATACCTTTCCTCCTAAGTTACGTTCAAATATTCCATCCTTACATAACCCTTCAAGCATACCCATAGTAAGTCAAATACCAAGCATAATGGTAATGTGAAGTCCAAAGTGACCAATGGGGTGAAGACAAAAAATCCACAAGGTATCACATGTTAAAAGGAAAACAAACTGCAAATATTTGGACTAACGTCATAAGATTTCAAACATTTGGACTAATCACATGAAAGTTGAAAAAGTGTGTCAACAAAATTGTATAATTTAAAAGCCACCCATTGTGAAGTCACCTACTAAGTTGTTATTCATAGGAACTTTATACAAAATTATTTAGAGACTACTTTAATTTCATATATGATAGATACCACCTTGGAATCATGTATGATAGATATCACCTTAAAAGACTCCCATTTCTCAACAAGCTCCTCATGTGACCTAAATACATATTACATGATGGCATCATTCTCATCCCCATAGTCCATTAGATTTATTTTGTTTCTCTCCCTAAAGATATAATTTCTCACCCAGTGATATCTATATATTTATAACCACCTCTCTCTTTCCCTTCACCTCCATGGATATTACCATGTCTTGGTAATGATGACCCTAAACCTTAGGTAGTATGCTTTGGAAATTCAAGTTCCATGTGGATTGGTGTGAAGGGGTCTACTGTTGAGGTATTAGGAAACAAATGTTATTATGTGAAGGTCAATGATTTAAGTGTGGTTTTGGGTATCTAGTGTTCAAAATTTTCATCATCCAATCGAGTAAGTATTACATCTCAACATTGAAGTGTGCAGTGCTTGCGATGGGTTTAAGGGATAGGATTTTTAATGGCTACGTCCAACCATAATTTCTATAAAAAACCATTAGTTATACCAAGTTCTAGAATGTATACACACACATAATCACTTTGCATGCACATACCTTAACAACATGTGTTTATGCACCTTGGTAGTGTATGACAAAAGAGTGTCAATCGTCACTAAAGATGTCATGAAAGTGTAAAACATGCAAAATATTTAGAAGCATTTGTAACCTATCAAAATTTTGGAGATCCCATTATAGCCAACCTCTTCATGGAAAACTTTGAGCAAAAAGCCTTGAACTCTACCAATCCGAAACCTGAATGGTGGTTCAGATTTGTTGATGATACCTTCCTAATTTAGGCTCATGGAGAGGAAGAGTTAGAAAAATTCATGGATCATTTGAATAACCAAACTACTTCCATAAAATTCACAAAAGGAGTTTGAAGAAAACAATGCACTTCCCTTCCTTGATACATTAGTTATTAGGAAACAAGATGGAGGCATTTCCCACAAGGTTTATAGAAAGAAAACCCACACAGAACAATACCTACACACCCTCTTGCATCATCACCCAAACCAGAAAATGGGGGTTCTTAACACACTATTCACTAGAGCCCTAAGGGTTTCTGATAATGATCACCTAGACTCCTAGCTTGAACACCTACGCAATTTTTTTCTTAGCAATGGTTATAACCTAGCTCAAATCAACAAAGCCCTTGAAAGAACATAGGTAAACAAACCTAAGGCTGCATCCAAAGAAAAGAAAGTAGGGGATCATAAGGCCTTTCTCCCTTACATTCAAGGGACTACAGACAAAATTGCTAAACACCTAAAAAATAAAAACATTGACTCAATGTTTTCCCCACCTAACAACACCAGGAAGCTTCTTAGATCAGTGAAAGATCCGGTTGACCCGTGTCTAAAAAAGGGGGTTTACCTCATTCCTTGTGAATGTGGTAAAGCCTACATAGGTGAAACAGGTTGGTCCCGTACTAGGGTTAAAGAACATTGTGCAGATATCCGCCTCAATAGAACCCACAAGTTAGCCTTAGCTGAACACTCGCATAACACAAAACACCCAATTAAAGTCGAGGATATGCAGGTGTTAGTGGAAGTCGACAACTGGTCACGGCGAAGGATTAGAGAGGCAATTGAGATTGTTAAAAACCCTAACTACCTAAATAGAGATGACGGCATGTCCATTAGCCAATCCTGGTTGCCTAACCTGACTAAGCCTATTAAAAATTAAAAATTAAAAAAAAAATTAATAATATTCCCTAAAATGCCTAAAAATGCCTAACTAGGTTAATTAATCCAATAAACCCTTAACTAAGACATATTTTAATTAAACCCTTAACTTCATTAAAAACAAGACTAAATATTAAGATTTAAATAATTGAAAGTGTAAATCTAATTAGGTTAAATGATAAATATCTTACATCTATATTTAAAACAAATTTTTTTATTAAATTAAAATTTTATTTTAAAATTTATTAAAATGTTTTAGTAAAATAAAATTAATTAAAAACTTCCTTAGATTAAAAAATATTTTAACTATTAAATTATAAACATTAATATAATTAATAAACTATCATCTATAAATATAAAAAATAAAATATAAAAAATTAATTAAAATAAAAAACTACTTTATAGATCTAACTATTGATTTGGTTCATTACTAATTAGGGTTTCCTTTAGTATTAAAACTTGGGTATTATATAATAAACAATAAATTTAATTAAAAATAAAATAAAATAAAATATTTTTAATTAAAATAAAATAAATTAAAACCCTAATTATATTTCCTTTAAACTAAACAAACCTTGTCGGCTCCTCTCAAAAACAACGGTTTCTATATTAATGCAATAATGAAAGAAGAACAATCCCCAGGCATCGATTTGTCCTAAATATGAACCACGTTTGGTTTGAAACACCAACAATTAACTTGCTTACCGCAGATTCTCCATTAGATGCCATGAATCTTCACTGGGAAATCTCAGCAAACCTTATATCTACAATGGCCATTAGTCTCTATCATAGAGACTTTCCTTCAAAAATAAAATTATTAACAAGCCTTGAACCTTTGAGCAACCCCAAAGGACAAATCTAAATATATAATAGATTATGAAATAGAATACATTAATATGAGACCCATACATTAATACGAGAGTCATAACATACATTAATATAGATTATGAAACAACATACATTAATAGAAACATGAAGTATTATATTTTAATATAATGAAGTATTTGTTATTTTATGGAACTCCTTGTGAAAACCCTATAATAAATGGTCATATTTATAGAAGATTTAGCTTAATATAACATGCAATGGAGATGGTTTGTATTTAGATAATGGATGTTCCTTGAAATTGCAGATAAGAAGGCTTGAAGATTGGGAACAACTACCTAATCCTAGGAAGGTTTTTGTGCATTTCTTTGGTACAAATGAAATGTAAGTGACACCATATCATAAGTCTGTTTTAAATGCCTAAATAATGATGGTAGTTTTGAGGTCCATTTCTTTAGCTTTTTAAGTCTTTTGTTATGGAAACTGGAAGGATAAGGGATTTTTTCCATTATTGCACATTGATTGAAGAATGAAAAAAATACAAAATATTATGCATAAGTAATTTGTTGTTAGTTTTGTCATAGCTATTGACATACAAAGAGGCCACTGTATTTCTCTAATCTTGTTAGTTGTCAATTCCTTTTTAATGCTAATGATTTTGCACCATATTATGAGAATAATGCTTAGAAATTATATTGGGTAGCTTGGTGCTAGTGTTTTTAGAAATGTTTAAAGTTAAAACATGTTTAATGTAATTGATTACTAAAGAAATATTTGATATACTATACTGTAAACTTAGGATTTGGATATTCAAAATGAAAAATGAGCTTTGGGTTTGTATTTCAAACCTCATTAACTACTGGATAACTTCCTTTGGTTATACTCTGGTCAAATAAGCTTATATGTGGTCTCTAGCATGTCAAGTTTGTCACCTTGGTCTTCAAAATATAGGATTTGGTTTTTATTTTACAAGTAGATGCAGGTTTTGGTTTATTGATTTCATTTTTTTATTGCTTCTTTCGCAGTGGTTTTTGTGCTCCTAGTGACGTTCAAGCATTCACCTCTTAGTTAAAAAATAAGTTTCCATCCAAATGTCGAGGAAAGGATAAAATTGACTTTACTCCATAATTCTGAGAACTAACATATGAGTGAGATATGTCCACATATGAGTGAAGTATATATTAGGTCCACATAAAGAAACAACAAGACCAATGTAAGAAAATCTTTCCATGCTTGAAATGATGCAGAGTCTCCATTGTAAATATTTACAAGAGGATTGAACACATTCAACCTAGATATATTAATGAGATGTATAATATCCCTCATATCGATTTTAATCCCAAGAATACCCTTTGATATTTAAGGAGCATGGTTCAAGCCATTGAAATTATGTTGGTAAATATAAGGCATGCCACTGGTGTCCTTGGTGTCTATGGTAAACAACCATTTCTTTGAATCAATGTTCTTCATCAGATTATCCCTTATATAATACCTCTGCACAAATAAAAGGTTGTGTGATGACAACAAATCCTTCATAACAAATTTGAGATCTTCCAAAAATTGTTCAATTAGGGAGGAATTAGTTGCCTTTAATACTCGACTTTATTATCAATTGTTAACTCATGTTATGCATATTTATGTAAGTATTTATCATGATCCATTATCATCTTGTTCGTAAAGTTATGTGTGCTTCATAGTGACCCATTTCGTTCTTTTAGGAAATAAGTTTTTCAAATAACTTGGCATCATCTTTAAAGGACACACACACACAAACACACATTTCTCAAAAATATGTATTGCTTTAAGTTTAATTCATTATACATCGATATGAAATAAATTATATAGTTTCAATACTACTAATTTGGACATATAACATGATAGGATTGGTTTTTCGATTGCAAAAATAATATATTCTACCTTATTTGGATAAGCTCATCACTAGGGGGGTAGTGGGTTAGTGGTTTAGGTTTTGGGGGTACTAGTGGGTAAGCATTCTATGAGTTAACATGTTAGTCTGTTAGGGGTTATACGTTAAGGTAAGGTATGTGGTTAGGTTAAGGTACGAGGTTAGGGGGTTATAGATTGAAGCTTCCAAGGTGCATGAATTCATTATATGGGGTGGGTGTGGTAGGTCCATGAGTCATCTAGATGGGTTGGTGGTGTTGGGTGTGTTTAGTTGTTTGCATTAATAAGAAGTGATTGAGGATCCAAGAAGTTGTTATCCATGTACAAAACCCATACACTTAATACCAAACTAATGACATCAAGGACCATGGGCCATGGAACACTACATAGGCCCTACATAAATAATATTTTCCCAACACAAGGTATATGGGCATGGATTGGATATTTAGTTAATAGTACATGGTCAAGGATTATAAGAACCATGTAATCCCCAATATATTGAGTATTCTTTCAACTACAAGTGGGGCATGTTGGTATTTTGAGATTTGTAACACCAATAATGGATTTATTATCCCCCACCCTGGTCTAGGGTTTAAATTTATGGCCTAGAGATGTGGTTAAATTAAAAAATGTAGGTTATTATATCATAATATTTGTCTATATGAGGTTCATGAGACATCCTTGTGTCCCTTGGACACCACAAAGGTCTTTCAAAGGGATCTTTCTCATGTGATTAGGATATGATGACCATTTTGATTTTGGCACATTAAGGATGGTTATCATGACATTAGATACAATAATGGACAAGTTGATTTTGCTCAAATTGGTTAATGTACTATTCATGTGTGCTTTATAACATGTTTATTTAGTGATTTTTTTTACTTTAGTGATGTAAGGATTATATCTTGTGCATATGTTATTATACAATTCTCCTATTCTTGACTTTTCCCTTCACATGTCCATGATTTCTATCTAAACTTAATATCATGAGTGTCATTTTTTAATGATGGAAAGATTCCATATCCTTCCATTCTTGCGTGGTGATACAACTACTCTATTGCTCCATGGATGCTTCCCTCTTTTAGGGGTTTACCATGTAAATGTCATTCTCTCAATAATTGTTGTGTGAATTATTCTTCATTGTGCACTCCTTGGTATCCACTCATGATTTCAACATGGTGTTATGGTGTTATAGTACTATGAACTTTTCTCTTTTGTTCAAAGGTTGAGTATCCTATGGAAATTATGGAGGTTTTTTTAATTGCATGCAAAATAATTCTATTTTTTTTTTGTATGGACAACCCTAGTAGAGATCTTAATCATGCTTGAATAGCTTTATAGAACCCTTGTTTTGGTTATGGAATCAGATCTTGGAGGACTTGTTATTAGCCTTTGAATATCTAATCTTATTTTTCATTTCAACAATATTTGTCCATTGTGGAGAAAAACCATGAATTCCACTACGTTTAAAATGTTCGTTAGATTGTGATTTCCCATTCATTTGGTTGAAAGATGATTTCATTTGCATCATATCTAAAGGTTTATGTTGTGGTATTCCATTTAAAATGGGTAAGTGAACTTTATTGATAAACATTCCTCTCAAATTATATATGTACTCTATATTGTTTTTTGGTCCATCATTTTGTTGTTTTATGATACTTTTTTGGTGTCTTTTCGATGTAATTATGTGTAGTGGTTATGTGATCTTGGAGTTCCACTCTTGGTTTTTTGGGTGCCTTCTTATGGTTACTAATAGATCCATTTGTGTTTTTTTTGGGAATGCTTGACCCATCTTGTGCACATTTTAAGGATTTTGGCCTCATATCCTTTCTTCTTTTCAATAATTGTTTAGTGTTCCATCTTTTTTGTGACCTCCAATGCCCTAGCCTTGTTCTCCTTAGCTTTGGCTACATGCTCATTTTGGTTTTTGGAACTCCCTTTTTTTACACTTCTTTGGTGTCTTGTGTATGGGAGCATTGTCTTCCTTGTGGGTGTATAAAATTGCACAAGCCCCTCCTCTTGTAGTTGTCATTATAACCTAGGTGCCTCTGCCCACATAATAAACTCTATCCACCACCATCACCAATGTTGTTATACGCTCTAAATTGGTCTCTTTATCATGGATACATGATAGGTGGTTGTACCTCTTTGAGCTCCATTTTTTAATAGTAGTCCAAAGAACACCACATTCTTGTGTCACTTATTTCCTTGAATAAAATCAAGGTTCTTGCAAGACCTAACTCTGCTATGTTGTTCATATTAACACCAAAAGTACATTAAAAAATGATTTTGTATGAATTTGATAAGTGTAGAATTCCTCCTACCCCACTAACACCTATATTATCTCAAGAAGCACCACCAACGAAACCAAAAGGATTGTCTTTTATCACCACTAAATATGAAACTACACTTACATTCTCATGATTATTTACTCAACCATAGTACATTGAATAACACCATCTTTGAAGTGAAATAATTCCTTGAAAAAGTGTGGCATTCTTTGCCAACCAAATTTCCCAACAAATGAACATCAATAAGGGATGATGAAATTTCCTAACTTCTTCAATATCCAACTTGTTTGGTAAAGCCTCATCTAGAAATTCCCCTTCACATCTACATCTTCCTTTTGTTAATTTTAAATATCATTCCATATCCCCTTTAAAAAAGGACATGATAGAAAAAAATTATGTAGCAATTTATTCAACTTGTTTATGGAGAGAGTAAAAGGCAGGATCATGCCATGATCTATTTTGTAAATTATCCAATGTTAATAATATTTATTTAAAATTAATTGAAGTAGGGTTCAACCTTGTAAGAATCCTTCATCTTATATATCATGCTCCATTTCCAAGGCTCTATTTGTTCGTTGCATACCTTATACTCCAAATAAACCTTGTACTCCCCTTCTACTTTGTTTGGGGTCCACACAAAAATGGATTTTTCTCATTTCATACAATATTCCAAAAAAATTGTTTTGTAGACTATTCAATCCTCTTTCCATACCCCAAACAAATACACTCGAAACTCTAACTTCTCAACATATTTCCACTCCACTTCCAACATTCCTTTCTACTCTCCATCAAACACATTAGAAATGTGGTATATATTCCATGCATGTAGGGAATGAATTATATTTTAGAATAAATTAAATTCTTTGAATACCATATTGAAGGATTTAATCCCACTCTCACCTTTTGACTATCACCAACAAGTCATTCCAAGTGATATCCCATGACATGATATGCCTAAGCCTTCATTAAATCCTTATAGAACTAGTTGAATCCTCCTAGATAATTCTTATTCATATTTGTAATCCAATCCTATATGATTACTTAGGGGATGTGTTTTCTCCTCATAACATCCTACCACATTAACCCCTACAAAGGAATCATTCACCAAATGTTTTTTGTTGTCAATGTTTTTGAGAAGAGAGTTAGTTTTTTGAACCCTTATCCTTATGATGGTTTGGAATATGTTAAGGTTTACTATTTTACCAATGGGGTAGTTTCCTACTCCCTCCTTCTCAACCACATACATCTGCATGCCTTTTAGTTGGTTTTTTAAATTATACTTTTCAAAATATCTAAAATGAAATGATTCTTTTAATAGGAAGTATACCCCATTAGCAATCACCTATTCCTATATAAATCAATTTTCTTTCAATATTCTCATATAACCATACCCTTACCTACAAACCCAAACACTTCCCACTGTCTTCAAAATATTTGAGTTAGTAAAGCAATAGAATTTGTAACTTTTAAAACAAAGTCTCTCTAATATGATGGAAAACTAGAGAGGACTTGTAGTTTATCATCATCCATGTAGGCCCATCATAGTTTGTTTGTGATTTTTGTAGCCAAAAAAATATATCAAATAAAATTTAACTATATTAGAGATTGAAAAAAAAAATCCCATAAAACTAAATTTAAAAAAAAAAATCTAAGGCACCAAATTTTGTGAAAGTTGCCTCCCTGGGTACACCTGTTGGGAAATGGATCTTAAGGGATTTCTTCTCTATGTTTTGTCTATAGGATATTATCTGTCTAAAGACATGAGGAAATGCATACTTTTAGTTTTCTTGAGCAGTCATTGGTTAAATGGAACAAGGCATTAACATAGAGGATTTATTCCTAGGAACATAATAGCTAGCTCAGTGATCCCAGAAACAGGCTTGCCTTATTACTTGAAGGGTTAATAACATGCATACAAGGGGTATGGGGACATGTAGGGATCAATGCATAGGATGGATAGACTCTTAAGCACTCAATCAAGGTCTCGAACAAAACTCGATCATCCAATTTAGGTGAAGGAAATAACCTTGATCATGTTATTCAATAAATTCTTGACATTGGTCGGGGTAGCTGGGATAGAGAGACCATGTGGAACATTGTGGGGTTGTATTCACCATATGGAGGCTGTATATCCTTATGAGGGTCATGTTCTTCCCTTTTTTTCCAATTTTTTTTGTGGGAGGGCCATGTCAACTTAGAGGGAGCATACCTGTTTGGAAACTATTTGGAGGAGGTTTGGGTCATTATACACCTACTAGGAATTTTATTTAAAGTATGCAATTTACCAAAAGTCTCAAATGTCAACTCTGGGTAGTAGAAGAAATATTTTACAACCATACAATATTTTCTACTTCTTGTTATTCCTATGGAGATATTTCTGAGTTTGTAGAGGGAGATTTTCCCTATGAAGGTTGCACTCAAATTGCAACTAGTCCATTCATTCCAGATCTGTTTTGTGGTGACACATAGAGGATAGACACAACGTATCTTCAATATATCATCACATTGAATTCCCATATCTATGATCACAAGTAAGAAATAATTATCTAGTTTATGTTCTATATTTGTTTGATGTTCATGAGTCTTTATATCCGTAGTTGCTGTATGCAAAGTTGCTTATTTCATGCAATGTACTAAGAATGTTGTTGGTGCATATCCTTTATGTTATCTATGAAAAATCACTTGCATATCTACCCCAACAATACAAAAATTTAAATCAATAGCAAACAATCATATCTTCCACAAAAAAAAATTATAACACCAATAAGAGGGGATAATAAGTGGTTTAAGAGCAATAGTGCCATGTGTTTGATGAAATCCCTAAACCATAAATTATTGACATTGGTGGGGGTAGTTGAGATAGAGAGACCATGTGGACCACTGTGGGGTCATATTCATCATATATAGGTCACCTCTCCTTATGAGGGTTGTGTTCTTTCCTTGATGGATGGGTGTTTTGTGTGGGAGGGCCATGTCAACTTCCTTGAGGGCACATACCTATTTGGAAACCATTTGGATGAGCATTGGGATGTTATACACCTATTGGGAATTTTATTTAAATTATTCCATTTACCTGGAGTTTCAAACATCAACTCTAGGAAGTAGAAGAAGGTTGTTACAACCATACAATATTTTCTACTTCTTGTTATTCCTACAGATAAATTTATGAGTCTGTAGAGGGAAATTTCCCTTGTGAATGTTCGAATCAATTTTCCAACAGCCTATTCAGTCTATATTTGATCCATGGTAACACATAGAGGATAGAAACAATGTATCTCTAGTAAAATACAATATCTTATCAATCAAAGTGTCATATGGATAACCCAAAATCAAGGAAAGAGTCACGAACCACCTCTTGGTCTTCTTTTAATCAGAGATTCCATAATTCTTTTAATTTTTAGTTATTCCTTAGCTAGGGAAAGTTTCAGAAGTTCTGTCTTTGATGGCCCATTCTCACGAGAAGAGGAACATTCTTTGAAATAAGAAATTGTAGATGCAATTCTTGAATGTTCTCTAGGTCTCAATATTCGTTTCCTCCATAGTTTATAGGGGGCATTAGAATCACAATGGAAAACCTTATAGTGACATAAGAAGGCCTTGGGGGTTCTAAAACTTCAGACCTCTTATATATAGATATAGATCCTTCAAACCAAGGTCTTGAGAGAGTACCTTTTGAGATACCTGTGTTCCTTGTCTGCATGGGCTCTCCCTCTCTTCCTGTGGGTAACAACGCCAGTGGTAGGTTGGGGGTTGTCTAACCTCACAGGAACACATGAAGATAGTCCTACTTACATTCCTCCCATTTCAGGAACCCTCCTGATATCATCATCGCTCTTAATTGCTGCAACAATTTTCACATTAGCTCAGCTAAAATTCACACAAAAGAAAGAATAATTGCAACGAAGAAATGCTAGGTACTAGCTTGGTTTGTCAATTTTTTGTTTTTACAAGTCTATATGAATATAATTAGACATTGAATCTAGATAGTACATTCTGCGTAGTAGGCATTAGAAAAACCCAGATATAATATGAACTTCCTCCATTTTGCAGAGTTATGGAAAGAATATTAGGATATTACAAATTAGAACACATCAAATATTAAAATACTTGAGACATTCAACCTTGACCTATTCAAACACATAAATAAACTAGAGTTCAGATATGCAACCTTGAGATTTTCCATCCATATTTCATATCAAAATCCATATGCAACTTTAATCTTTCCAACCCAAAGTTCATATCTTTCTCTATGATGACTTTTGATACAATATAAAATATTTCTCTATGTTGACTTTTTATTTCTTGTAGAATATTCATGTTAGAACTTGTTTTCCTTGTCATTGTATTCTGTACCAATATTCTAAAAATGTAATCTTAGGTACTGTATGGTTTGCAATTTTGGCAGGAAATTGGTGGTGGTTGTATACCTGGAAATATTATTGAAGATATGTTGTGCAAGTATGTTGATGGGAGCTTACCAGAGATGAAGACATGAAAGAAAGAGATAACTTGCATGGAAAATTTTCAACTACAGAATGCAATGTCAAAACTAGATACAACACTAACTAGGGATTCGCAGTGAAATGATAAGCCAGTGCTACAAGATCAAAATAAGGAATCTGTGCACTTTTATGATGTGTCTGGTCAGAGGTGTCCTCAACAGTTGATAGGAAATGAGGATCAACAAGTCACAGTCAAGGAAATGTTCCTGCATGAGTTAAATCTTTCACATCATTTAGACAAGAGGATCACATGCACGTGTAAGGTAAAAAACAAATAGATCTTGAGAGAGGGCATATTTCTTTTGAAGTAAACAAAGAAGTGGAGAGAACCAAGGACAATCAACATTCGATGGAACTGGATAATGATCAGCCAGATCAACAACACATGATATCTCAACACTTTTCCCAGCAACATGGGACACCTTAATTTCAATGGAAAAGTGTTGGTCAACTAGGTCTAAAGGGTCAAAAAAGGGATGAAATTTTCCAAAATATAAGATTGGTAAAAAGTTCCATGGAATTCCAAAAGGTAGAGCTTAGAGGTGCTTTGCAGTTAACACCCTTTTCAAAATTAGGGGAACTATCACAACCTCTCAGATCTGCAGCTGTGTCTACCGCTTCTCTTGGACCATCATATAACATGAAATTCTCTGCAGTAGTCAGGAAAAAGAGGGAGAAATGACCAAGTTTGACAACTCTTTCTACCTCAGTGACTGGAATCAATTCAAGTCATATTGGATTGGAGAATGAATAGGTCCAAACTTCAATGTAGTTTGGCTAGCATAGATCAAACTCTCTTCTTGGAGGCCCCATTGCAAGTAGAGTTGTATCAACTAGAAGTATTATTGATTTAGTAACACCTTTGAACATTAACAGTCCTTCCACTAGAACAAAACATATTCCTAGTTTGGTAGCTAAGGTAGATAAAACTTTTGCAATTTTCAATCAAAATAACTTAATAAGCATGTCGACCCAATTTCATAATTGGTGCCTATGTTTCAACATTCAATGAAACTGGATAATGATCTACAACCTGAGTGGAAAGATCAACAACAAATGCCATATTTGTGCTTTTCCCTACAACAAGATGGGAAAATTCATTTTCAATGGCATAGTGTTGGTCAACTAGGTGAAAAGGTTAGAAAAGGGGATGACCATTTACAAAAGAAAAAATTGGTACATATTTTGAGGAAACTCCATAAAATAGATGTCATAGGTTCTTCACAATCATCAGCATTTTCAAAATGAGGTGAACTATCAAAACATCTCAGATATACAAAAACTCCAGAAAACAAATGTTAGGGGTTCTTCACAATCATCATCGTTGTCAAAATTAGGTGAGCTGTCACAACCTATCACATCTGCAGAAACTCCAAAAAACAAATGGTAGAGATGCTTCTCAATCATCATCATTGTCAAAATCAGGGGAACTGTCACAACCTCTCACATCTGCAACTGTGCTTACTAGTTCTTTTGGACCACCATATAACAAAATGACAATACATGTAACACTTGGGAAACATAGGGAGGAAACACTAGCACTGTAAAGTGTGTCCACCTCAGTAACTTGAGTCAATTCAAGTCAAATTGATTCACAAAATGAACAGGTCCAACCTTCAGTGTCATTTGGAATGCATAGACCTAACTCTCTTCCTTAGTTTCTCACTACAAGTGAAGGTGTGTCGCCTAGTAGTATTACTGATTTAATGAAACCATTGAACATTTCTAGTCCATCAACTGGAACAACATCTATCCATAATTTTGTAGGTAATATTGATCAACCTGTTGCAACTCTTGGTCAAAATAAGCAGCTCGAGAAGATATCAAAATTGGTGTATGTAATTCAAAGGTATATCATCTGTCTTTTATTATATTACTATCTCTATGGGCTAAGAAGAAATGATGTTATTTCTTGGTTGCATGACATACTTTTGTTTGCATAGGTCATTTTGATGTTCACTATTGTTCTTGTTTTTCTCCAAATGAAACTACTATTTGAGATTTGTATTTAAATTTAAAATTATTCTTACGGTTCGGACTTGGGAGTGATTTGTTGGTAGCAGAAAATGACCTTGCTTGTGTAGTAATAGAGTGGTATCGACACCCTCTTTATCTAGTTTAAATCATGTGGAAATTCTTAAATCAAAGTCATATGAATTGACATAAGAATTGACTTGGCATGATGAAGAGTATGAATGGGGAAAAAACTTGGTAAATATGTAAAATTTCACAATGAAGTCACTGATTTTCTTTGCATGCTCCCCACATAGTATCAATATGCAGGTCTTTCCCTTTTGGAATTGAGGACTTTAATCACCTTGGAGAGTGGAATCAATTGATTGATAACATTAAATATAGTGGATTGTTTATACGAATTCTCTCAAGTGAAGTGATTGAATACATATTAGTTTAACACATATTTTCTGACTTTTAATTTTCTTAGTGTCTGATTGTGCTTGTTGTAAGGGGTGTGCCTTCTTTTTTCTCCACATAATATCAATATGAAAGTATTTTCCTTTTGGAATTGAGGACCTTAATCATTGGGAGAGCAAACTCAACTGATTGATAACATTAAACACAGTGAATAATTAATGTGAATGCTATAAAGTGAAGTGAATTGTCACATATTAGTTTAACACACATTTTCTGACTAGGAATTTTCTCAGTGCTTGATTGTACGTGTTGCAAGCGGTGTGCTTTCTTTTCTCTTGATTTAGTGATTTTGAACAAAAGATGTCCATATAACTTGTGGAATGTTTTTCGTACTTGTTTTCATGCCTTGTTATTGAATTTCTATGCTTATGATATCTGACTATATATCATGACTGAAAACTAGGACTTGCTTATTCTGCATAAAAAAAAAAATTAATTTTATTTAAAGAACAAAATTACGTTTTTTTGTATGCTTCAAAAGCATTACATATAGCTATGTGCAGTATTACATGACTCCAAAAAGAGTTTCTTACCTTCACCATACTGCATTTTATCTCAATGTTACATAAGAAAGCTAAAAACTCTCTTCCCACATAAGAGACACAAAGTTTCTACTTAGGGTACTCTATAACATCAGTACTTATCAGTATATTTTTTCGTTGTTTTGGTGTTTTGGCTGTTATAAGGTGATATGCCTCCATCTTTTACAAGTCATCATCCTGAATATTTAAATAGTGATGTTCTTTAGTATGATTAATATAAAACCCTTTCTGGGGTCCTAAATGTAATAGGCACCTCTTCTAATAACACTCTCCTTGTTATCACAAGTGATTTCTTTAATCATCTTGATCTACCTCCTGTTTTTCTCTTCTATGTGTTCACTTTTGTTTCCCCACTTCATTCCAAACATAACCCATTCTTCTAGAAACAATTCTTCTTTCATTTGTGCTGGAGGGAACGTACTCAATTCAAGCAAGTCGACATCTCCCGTGGTTGATGAAATCATCCTTTTTAATAAAAAGATGTTTGCTTCTCCCATTGGCGAACTATTGGATGCATTGTAAGACCAATTCTCTTATAGGGGGGAAATACTTTATGGGAAAATATTGTCATTGTAAATATTCATTTTTTTCACATAAATTCCTCAATTCCTAAGTGTCTTTTCATAGTCATATTTTTAAATTTGATAAAATCATAACGTCCTCTTTGACGTAGTCATAATTTTAAAAGCGCAAGTCCTGATATTAGTCTTTGTAACATAATATTACTTCTTATATTACAAAACATACTAATGTGGAATGTGTTATTTCTCCTGGCATTAGATATGTTAGTTGTGGGCGGGTTGGGTTAAATATTAAAATACTAGATTGTATAGCTCCTATAAAGAGGCCCTTTCCTTCCTTGTTTTTGCCAGTTGAGGTCTGCAGGATTTCTCTAGTGCAACTTCAAAGCTTTCCTTCTTGTACCTTTGATATATGTTTCCTATATTGTGTATTACTATTATGCTGCTGGTTTGGGTTATGTCCATCCCCCTCATCATTTTTTCCACTCATTTGTATCTTGTAAGCTCCTTAATTTTGTGATATAGGAATTCAACTCCCTTCTTTTGATTATAGTCTTTGAATATTTCTCTGTTGATTGATAATGTATTTATATTTGCATGGCTGTAATCCTTGTTAATAAAGGTGCTCGGTACATCTGAGTTAGTTTCTTAGGCCACATGGGGAGTTATGGAATCTAGGTAGGTATACAAGAGGGAAAATCAAAACCTAATCATTGTTGATTTCATTCTCCTTGTGTAGGAGAATGAAGGGTTCTCTTGCACTACAATTATCTTGTTATAGGAGTAACATGGATGAGTTATGGAACCATGTTGTTCCAATCCATGAGGTACACAACACGAATCATGGATTTCATACATTCAAATATCATGGGGAGGTTTGGTATCTAGCAATGGACTCTTCGAAATGATGCAAGACTTGTCCTTTGCATAAACAATTCATGACCAAGTTAGTACATTGCCATATAATTAATATGCATATTGTTATGTGATTGTTTATTAATGTTCAGGTGTTGCCGTTGAGAAGAATACTAGTCCACTATTGCATACGTTGTCAAGGGAGTGTGCTACTTTGTGATTAGGTCCTTCTACTATGCATCAATTTGATTCCTAAAGGACCATTGAATCTTGTGGGATTGCAATTTTAGATGAGAACACCATTCGCAAGTTCATGTTTTTGTGGACATATCTTTATTTCTTAAATATTGGAAAAAATTGTTGGTTAAAATTAATGTTATTTAATTCACCTTGATTTAATTATCGACCAGAGGACGTAAACTTCAAGCTGCTACACTATATGTCCGGGAAAGGTAGTTTTAATGCTCATGCTGATAGCAACTTAAAGAAATTATAGTCTACTTTCAAATGAAAATGAAATAGATGAAGCTATTAATGTATTGAAAGATCAAATGCTAAGGATTACTAGATCTGTTCTTAGAGAAAAGAAAATCAATTTACTGACCACTATCTTACTGACAAACTCAATTTAACCTATAGTAACCTACAGCAGTCTTTCAAAACAATATTGGACTATAGCAACTTTCAAAGCAATATTAAATTACAGCACTATGATTTATTTCTAGAACAAAACAACCTGCTAGGAAAGTAAATAAAATCTTAAGCTACAACAATTCTCATTTATCCTTCAGAACAATCAGCCTGTCAATAAAAGATCTTAGTAAATAAGTATGTTGAGTTAACTCTGACGATCTGATATCCTATCTAGGCATGCAACCCTTGTTCCTATAAGTCTGATGCTGAAATCTATATAAACACTTCTCAAATAATTGCTGAAATAAAAATTTGTTACCTCTTAACTCTAAATTATCCACACACAGTCTATCAAAAGGAAGGTTGGCTTGCTGCTACTGTCTAAATATACCCTGTTTGCGTTTTGTGCATACAAATGCACACAAGAGAATGCTGGGATTATTCAAAAAATGCTCACCAATGAATATTAGAGTTCTTCAAGAAATATTCACTTATTCTTGTCTATATATAGACTATGAAACTGGCGTTCAATCCTAGGAAATAGTGTTGTAGACTATGACTCTTTTCCAAACTTTATTCAATACCAAGAAGCATAATTCCAACTCCTATTTAGTCACCCATTCCAAAGACTGTTTAACAAACCCTAGATACTTTGTAAATCAAAATGTTCAAACCCTCTGCTACTGCAAATTCTTTTTAAATCCACACACTTCAATGTGAGAATACCCTACAGTCTGATAAACTCGACAAGTATTGGAACTATTCACTGTTCAATGTCACACTGCCAATAAAAGAAATGTGAAATTTCAGTCTATTCTCAACCCTCATTAAATCAATTCTACAATACATCAAATCAAAGTTACCACACAGTTTATCAATGCCATAACTATCAATAAACAATCCACGCTGAAAACCAAAAAAAACATTTTAAACCAAAGCCACTCCTGAATCGATTCTTACAGGCTAGATTGAATGCAAATGATGTCAATTAATATTCTGCAAATATAAGTTCCACTTCAACTCATCAATGAACAAAAACCATTAGCATTCCATAAAAACAGTGTCAAAGGATAAAACATTACTCTACTTACTGCAAAACAAACAATACTGAAGTACAAAGGTTTGGTGTTGAAGGTGGGCCCTGCCCTCAACGCCTAACAATCTTAAATCATAGCTTTAATGAAGATAAGCACTGAATCTATTGATGAAATAAAGTTTTACAGTCTTCTCTGAGTATCCATCCCTACTTAGGGTTTCAAGAGTCATTTTATACTGAAAATACAAAGTAAAATCGACCTTGAAACAAGGATCGATCCAGCTAACAACCCTACACCTATCTCGGCATATCTGAACCAAAGATGGGAGTTCAAATCCCTTGAAACCCACATACTGCTAAAGATGGAAAACAACAGCTCCTCAAATGAAGGACATCCACGAAGCAACACCTAAGTAAACTTAATAAGCATCTGGAAGGTGATGTGAATCCAAGAGAAATATCTCCATTGTGGATCGAATCCCCCAAATTGCTGGTTCAACTAGCATAAATCTTCCTTGGAGCGCCGAGACAAGCGTTGAGTCGGGTAGCAAAAGATCCCTGCATAGAAAATAACAAAGACTTATTACTTGACCTATCATTAAATGAAACTTAAAGGCCCAATTATATGCATAAAACAAGGCAAAGTAATGAATAAGTAATTAAAAATCACTTACCAAAGCCTAGCAATGTTGATCTCCCAAAAAGACATAATCATGTACAAACAAAACTAATTATTATTTGGTTCCATAAGACTTAAGCTAGATAATATTTTACTGAATAGTCAAAATAGGGGACCAACATCTCCCCCAGACTGAAGGTCTTGCATGTCCCTATGCAAGAAAGTTTCAGATGGACAAAATTTGAAACTCAAAGTAGATGATCAATCCTTGGATCCAACTCCAGAAACTGAGGTTGAGGTATTAAATTGAACTTGAACCTGAGGAGGAGACGGGGTAGTTTGTTGTTGTACATTAACCAATTGTTCAAACTGTTTATCTTTCTTCTTTAACTGTTTCCGAAGACTACGATTTGTCCCTGTAACCTCATCAACCAAAGTTTGTAAAGAAGCTACCTTAGCCTTTAAAATGGCATTTTCCTGCTTGATGAACCGATCCAATCTCACATACTCTTGCAACTTCTTTATCAGTTTAAAATTATTCTGCCTAAAATAATCAATTCCTTGAGCTAAAGTATCAGATCTATGAGATTTAGCAGACTTTGGACCTGACTTAGAAGGTGATGCTTTAGCAGACTTCAAACTAGATTTTGAAGGTGATGCTGCCAGCAAAGGTTCACTGACAGGACTTGACATTGTAGAATGATGAGGAGAACCAGGAGAATCAGAGTTATCATGGGCAGAGGAAGCATTGGATGATGACAATTCAACATGGACAGGCTCTTTACCCTTGGATTCCCTTTTTCCTTCTTTAGTAGCCATGCTGCGAGTAAATATTCTATTGGGTAAAACAAACAAGTTTTCAAGACCCTTATCTCCCCCAGACCGAGAGCTAACACACTGTCCCTTAGAGATTGGAGACTTCTTAGTATGTAATGGGGCAGGTTTCTTACAACTGTTAACAGCTGGTTCATGAGGGTAATCATGTTGGTGAACATAATTGTTTGCAGAGGAGGCTTTATCTACTAAATCAGGGATACAAGGCTCACCTAATGCATTCCCCAAGGATGATTTAAGATGAGAGTTAGATAGCTCATAGATGAACTATTACCATACCCGGTCTTTCTTCTTTAATTCAGCTAAAACGAGCATTTTAATAAGTCCATGATGGTAAAGATTGTGAGTGGGATGCTCTAGGTTCTTCCTAACTTGTGAAGCCATCTTACTCAGACTCTTCCAAAAATAAAATGGAAAATTCAGAAGCTTACCGAACTCAAAGTGAGCTAATAGGCGAAAATGACAAGATTTGTAAGTGGAGAATCGGCCTTCACAGGTAATCAGCTTGGTGATGATCATCAAGGAATTGTGAAATTCATCTCTAACCCAGAGCTTGGAGAATCCCTTTTCACCCTTCACGGCTAAAAACTCAGGTTTGAAAACACAGTCATAGTCTTTTTGTGGCAACCGAAAATTATTAAACCACCTATCCCCTGTGCATGGGAGCCCTGTAACCAATGCAATTGACTCCTCTGTAAGTGAAAACTCCAAGGACCCGACCTTGGCTATATGCCTGTCAAAACCCAAGGCAAACTGTAAAGAAACAGCATCATCGTGGCCTTATAAATTGGTTAAGAACGAATGCCACCCAGCCCGAATGAACATATCCTTGCATGCTATAAACTCGGGTATGGATAACAACTACTCATATGCTGAGGGTTCATGCTGGTCAAGCATGCTGAAGACAGGAAAAGAGAAGAACAATGAAATATCAGAGATATCAGACAGTCAATTTCGCAGGCAATGGAAAACTTCATCAACGTTTCTCTTCATTGGCGAGGATAAAACTAGAAACAGCCCGATAGAATTATGGTAAAGGGTGGTAATAATCAACAGACGTGGTGAGGACATCATTGTGAGCCGAAGTTCGTGCCATCCACGTCGCAGGGAATAATACCCATATTAGAACACGTTTTGATTCACCGTCACCGCATGGTGAGTTACGAACCCAAATTGAAATATATATATTAATGGCATAACTTATTAAGGATACCAAATGAAAAATAAGATATTACCAAATGCCATAAAGTAATTTACAAAGGAATGGTGTAATCGCAACTAAATAAATGCCAAAGTTATAGGGTAGGCCATAGCTCATCGAACCTTGTATTAAAAGAAAAAAACAATTGATAATAATCATAATCCTTAACAATTAGGACTTATCCAATCATGCGACATCCATTACCTTTACCACGCCAATTTTTAAATTTTTGATCTTGTACCCCATCCGGCACTCAATCCGGCACCTCAACAAGTTTAAAATACAGAGATACTTCCAAGCTGATAAGGATAAACAATAATTACCAGCATATGTTGAAGGAGTGATAATTACCAGCATTTTTAATAGCTGCAGTGCTATTAAAACAAATATGCTCAGAGCAGTGATGTTAAAACAATTAGCTTTCCCAAAATACACTACTCAAATGAGTTAAAAATACAAGTAAAATGGACTAAAGATTTACTTGACCTTCAACAGTTTTGTGACATAATTACCTCATTGCAAGGTTGCTGCTTCACCTGATTACACAGGAAACTAAACTGTGCTATGAAACCAATTTTTATTAACAATACAAAACAAACAATCAGGAACGCAGACTTCAATCAATCACCCTTACTCCTATGTAACTACAATTCTCAAACAATCATAAATGGAGACTTCATTCTTGTCATCCATACAAAACTTTTTCCACCAGGACATGTGCCACAAGACAAGAGGAATACTAACAGAAGCTAATGGGGTACTGGTCCACTTTGACTCAGCTTCACACAGGACAGTTTGAGTAGTGCAACAAACAGTACTGAAATTCTCAACTATGTTCAGGACTCAGAAAATATCAGGCATAAACCCCTTTTTTCACAAGAATCAGGTAACCCAAAATTTAGAGAAGCTGGAGATGATTATCAACTGGCTATCAACTGAATTTCACAAACAGCCTCCTTAAATTTTATTTAACCACCCTTATGACTTCTCTTTTACCTTTGCATAGGTACATTGTTCATATAGACAAGTATAGATGAGGCTTTTAAAGGAGATATTAGAGTCAGAACCCACTACCAGCGAGCCCGTTCAGTACTCCGGTGGGGTAACTGTAACATATAAGAAGTTTCTTCCCCAAGCAGATGCCCCATTGCCAACAGGAAAGTTCAGTACCCTGATGGGTTTGCCTGTTTATACCACAGGTCGGTACCCACTGCCAGCGGACCTGTTCAGTATCCCAGCGGGTTAACGTCTTGCACCCATTTTCTATCAGAGGCCCTTGTCCCAAGTTCATCTTAAAGATAAAGTTTATGATTTGCTCATGCATAGATGAGTCGGGGAGAAGCTCTGAAAACCATCTAGGAGTGGGATGGTATCAGAATTGGAATAGTATTCTTTGTACATGCCTGTAAAAATTTGCCCAGATGAATAACTAACCTTTGCAACTGTATAAAGTGAAAGTCATAAAGTGGCTACACAAAAATGTTTATATATGTATTTGATATTATAGAATCCAATAAATAATAACCACCAGACTGCCCAGTCCTGGATACCTTTTTCCAAAATGGTGCCTGACTTAAAAATAACTTAATGCCCATAACTGTTACTAAAAATAATTCCCTCGCTCCATCTAGTGTGAAACCAAGTCAAATGGTCCTAGCAACCCATAAGTTCATAAGCAAAAACCACTTTGGAAGCTTAAAGCACTGATAGAGGCAATGCCCAGTGGATAAGTACTCATAAGAATAACGAGGACAGTTCTAAAAAACCTGACAGCACACATATATTTACCTGATATAGACATTCTAATTACCAGTGCAACTCAGAAATTTACCAAATTAACACAGTCCTTTGCAAAAACAATCAATGGCTGAAAATAGAAACAATAACAAAAGACTTACCTGTTGTTTTTTTCAAAACATCATGAGCCTGAAAATAATATCTGAATCCTTCAAAAAGAAACCTAATAAAACAAATTCCTGTACATATATACAAAAACAATTTCATTGAATGTTACTGTGAGGAAGTGGGAGACGAAGAAGTCATTCCTTCACCTACCAGCTCTAGTCCAAATTGCTGACTCATGGTATGAATGAACTCTTGCTTAGAAAGAGGTTTGTGATATACCTTTAACCGATGTCCATTCACCACAAAGGAAGTTGGTTCTTCATCTATTGTCTTTATTTTGATAGAACCATTATAAAAAACAGTCACAATTTCATATGGCCCCATCCATCTAGTGTTAAGATTACCTTTGAAGTGTTTGAACCGTGAGTCAAACAACAGAGCCCAATCACCTTCTTCAAAAATTTATCATGCCACTTGGTCCGCTGATTATGTATTAAAACAGTTCGTTGGACAGCATCTTGTCTGATTTCATCAAGCTCATTTAATTGCATCAACCTCTGCTCCTGAGCTTCATCTAAATTCAGGCTCAATTGTGCAGCAGTACGAAAGGTCTTTACCTGAAATTCTATAGGAAGCAGAACCTGTTTCCCATAAACAAGCTAATATGGGGTATACCCTGTGGTATTTCTCCACGTAGTTTTGTAAGCCCACAATGCCTTTGGTAGCCTGTCTGCCCAGTCCTTGTGATGCAACTGTACAGTTTTGGTTAAAATGGATTCTAACACTTTATTTGTTGACTCCACCTGCCCATTTGCTTGGGTGTGGTAAGGAGAATATTTATAGTGCTTAATCCCATATTGTTCTGTAAGCGCTTTCATTGATTTAGAGACAAACTATGCTCCATTGTCAGTTACAATTCACGAGGAATTCCAAAGCGAGTAAAAATTTCTTCATAAATAAACTCTATGACTGATTTATCAGTGGCCCTCAATAGAGCTTTTGCCTCAACCCACTTAGTCACATAGTCTGTATAGACTAAAATATATCTCTTCTTCCGTGACATTGGTGAGATTGGCCCAACAAAGTCCAGTCCCCATTTTTCAAAAGGTTCAATTTGTACTTGGGCTTGTAAAGGAATTTGATCAGCAGCAGTGGGTCTCCCCATTCTTTAACAGCTGTCACAGCCCTGTACATATTTTTCAGCATCTTTAAAAAGTGTAGGCCAATAATACCCTTGATGTAACACCTTATATGCTGTCCGCTTGTCTGAGAAATGGCATCCACAGGGTCCATTATGATAGGCTTGAAGGATGTCATACATCTCATCCTCCCTCACACACCTCTTGATAATCAGATCTGGGCCGGTTCGAAAGAGGTCATTTCCTGCCCATGAATAATTGGCACTTTGTTGTATGATTCTTCGTTTTTCATAAGATGACAGATGAGCAGGTATTTTCCCTGTAACCAAATAATTGGCTATATCAGCAAACCATGGTGTTTTAATAGAAACAAAAAATAAATGTTCATCAAGAAATGTATCATCTACAGGAACATTATCATCAGCATGAGTCAATCTGGAGAGGAAATCTGCAACCAGATTTTCCTTCCCTGGTTTTTCAACTATGGTAATGTTAAATTCCTGTAGCAAAAGCAACCATCTAGTAATTCTGGCACTAGTGATAGGTTTATTCATTAAAAATTTAATAGCAGAATGATCAGTATGAACAAATACCTCATAACCAGTAATATAATGCCGGAATTTATTGATGGCATGAACCACTGCTAGAAACTCTTTTTCAGTTACTATATAGTTTAGTTCTGCAGGTGTTAAATTTTTACTGATGAAATAAATGGCATAGTAAGACTGGTTTTCTTTTTGTCCAAGCACTCCCCCTAAGGCAGTGTCTGAAGCATCAGTTTTTATGTGGAAGGGCAAATACCAATTTGGCCCCCGCAGAACTGGTGTTGAAGATAATTCTGATTTTAAGGTGTCAAAGGCTGTCTGACAGTGTTGATCCCAATAAAAACCACTGTCTTTGGCTAATAATTTGAACAGTGGGGCTGCTATCTTGGTAAAATTAGCAATAAACCTACGATAGTAACCCGAATATCCCAGAAAACTTCTAACTTCTTTTTGTGTAGCTGGTGGAGATAAACTAGTAATGATTTCAATTTTTGCAGGGTCTACCTTAATACCTTCTGATGAAATGTGGTGCCCTAAAACAATACCCTCAGTTAACATCATCTTACACTTTTCATGACTTAAAGCAAGATTTGTTTCTTGGCACCTAATTAAAACTTTCTCCAGGTTTATAAGGCTTCCTTGAAATCATTACCATAGACTGTAAAGTCATCCATATATATTTCCACACAATCATGTAATAAATCAGCCAAAATACCTAACACTGCCCTCTGGAAAGTGGCAGGAGCATTACATAGTCCAAATGGCAATACCTTGTAAGCATAAGTTCCCCATGGGCAGGTGAAATTAGTTTTTTCTTGATCCTATGGGGCTATTCTTATCTGGTTATACCCAATGTATCCATCCCGAAAAGAAAAATATTGTTTTCCTGACAAGGTATCCAAAACTTGATCTATGAAGGGAAGAGGGAAGTAGTCTCTGAGAGTTGCTTTGTTTAATTCACGGAAATCAACACATATTCTCCACTTAACTCCCTTCTTCGGGACAATCACCAACGGAGATACCCATTTGCTATCAGAAATGGAATAGATGAAATCTGCATCCAACAATTTTTGTAATTCATCCTTCACAATGTCTTTAAGCGCATGATTCATTATTCTCTGTGGTTGCCTTACTGGTCTAATATTTTCCTGCGTATAGATGTGATGAATGCATGTATCAGGGTGAATGCCTTTCATGTCTATATAAATCCAAGCAAATGTCCCAGACTGTGCTTTGAGTAAATTAACTAACTAATTTTGCTGGTCTTGAGGCAGATTTGCATTGATAAACAAAGACCTTCCTGGACCAATCTCTATTGGTATAGTTGAGGCTCCAACCTTCTCATCTATGAATAAAACTACTGATGATGAGGTGGCTGAAGGGTAGTACTGTTCTTGAAAATCTTCTGTGAAAACATTGTCTAAGTTAGAGAAGGACTGAGGGAACTCAATACTAGTGGTGGCTCAGATAAATTGATCTAGGATATCATCTTCAGTCTGGTGTTCCAGCCCCCTAGTTTGACTGATGGACAGTAAGGGTTTTTCCAAGTCCTCATCCCCATAAGGATTCTCTAACCATAACATGTTTTCCAATACAGGCTGTGCTGGGGGATAAATAATCAGGTTTTGTAGAGAAGTGCCATTTGATATAGTTAAAATACCTTCTCTGCAACCTATAAAGGCATTGGCAGTGGCTAACCAGGGCCTTCCTAATATAACAGGATGTTCCCCCATTGGGATTTTGGTTTGGAGTACCAGAAAATCCACTGGATACTCCCAAGAAGCTACTGTGACAGTAATGTCATCTAAGGCCCCCACAGGTTTGATTGTGCTCCTATCAGCCAACTCCAAAATAGTAGGAGTAGGTCCGAGGAGGTTATGCAACTAAAGTCTATGCATGGTAGTCATAGACATGACATTAATGGCAGCCCCCAGGTCAACTAGAGTGTTTCCTATTGCAATCTCATTGATGCAAATGGTCACCACTGGGTTTCCAGGATTTGCAAATTTTGGAGGTAAGGAATAGTCTGAAATATAATTGGAAAACTAGCCTATAACATGTATTGGGGGTGGGTCTTTCTGTTTTCGACCAGGTTTCTTTAAGCATAGTTCCCTTACCAGTTTTGAATAGATAGGGACATCTCTAATAGCCTGAAGTAATGGAATCTTGATACAAACATTTTTCAACTCATTTTCCAAATCAAACTGTGGACGAACCACAGGATTCTATATTAATAACCTCTCTGGATAAGGGGGGTTGTTATTCACTTGTGGATGAGCAGATGATTGGGAATGAGTTTCAAGGACTTGAGTGTTCTCTGAGGCAATCTGCACTTCTTCTTCCTCTGAAATCTCTTTTTCAGCGTTTTCTTCTCTAGTCTCTTTGTGAATAATCACTGCTGGAGGGGTTTTATTTAATGTCTTCCCAGACCTTAATTGTATTTCTTGTAAAGGAGCTGAATGGATTACGTAAGTTGGGGCCATTTGAATTTCAGCATTATGAAGAGCCTGGGAAGGTCTATTATTAGGGTTTGGAATAGGTTGAGCTGGAAACAACGTGGGTCGAGGTGGGTTTGGATTTTGATATTGTTGTGGAACTGGGGGTATAGGAGGAAGTGCAGGTGGTGTAAAGCCTGGTAATAACTGCTGCATATTTGGGGGCATTGGACAGTAACTAGGAGGGGCTGTTGATTGCGGTCCCCCATATGACTGTCCTCACCAGCCTTGCTACCATGGTTGGGTCTGATTAGGTTGAGAAGGCCAATTCTGCCACATTTGTGGGCTCCATGGCTGTTGAGATTGTTGCATGGGATAGTAATATGCAGGGTTTGGAAAAACAGGTTCTGGGTACATGTTTTGGGGTCTAGGCTGCCAAGGCCACCTTGATGCATATGGTGGATCCATAGGTTCGGCATTAAGCTTATAAAAAGCTTGCAGCTCTGGTAAATAAGGGAAATTGTTAGTTGGTTGTTTATCAGAGCAAAGAGCACAGACTGAAATGGTATTAAGAGGGCACTCTTTCAAAGGTTTTCTTTTTCTGCAGTTAGGGTAGAATATGTGTAGTGCTGCTATGTCCTCTTCCTCTTTCCGTTTCTTTGTTTTTAATGCATCAAATTGGGAACTCAAGGTGCCTAAAATGTCAGTTTTAAAATTTTCTAACAGGTTCCCCAATTCAACTCGTGTAATCCCACTATTTCCTGCTGTCCTAGAAATGCGGGAAGGACCTTCCCTTGTGCTTTTTCCTGCCTTGGCTCTACTCCTAGAATATTTTCTGCATAGTTCAGTAATCTCCTCAAAGGATTTATGAGATACATCACCTGAGGCCATCAGGTTGAGGATTTCCACATATTCATCCAGAATGCCTTTCAGAAAAAGAGTTCTGACTGCATCCTCCTATAAGGTATTATACTTAGACTTCTGCAGTACAAAGCAGAATCGTTCTAGGAAGTCCTCAAGACTCTCTTCTTCATGCTGTTGCATTTTAAAGATATCATGTTGGGAGTCTCTAGGTTAACAATAGTCTCGGTATTTTCTAAGGAAAGCACTCTTCATCTCTTCCCAAGTTCGGATGGTGGATTCCCCCAGGCTCATGAACCATCTAAGTGCAGAATCCTTAAGGGTGGCTGGAAATAGTTTTAACTTTTGTGCATCCTGTAGATAATTATAACTCCTGCATAAGATGTCAAACTCAAATAGAAAAGTATCCAGATCTTCAGTACTTTTCCCATAGAAGGTAGGTAATGAAGATGGTGGGATATTTTTCATACTGACATCCCGTGCAAGATCCAGAATGGGGAAGCCAAAATTTGTTTCAGTTCATCCCTCATGTTCTCCCTCTCCTTCCATCTGGTGTCTGGTTTCCTAATCACTCATAACAAGAGGGTTCCTAAACCAATTGACACCTAACCTGTCTCTTCTTGGGGATGGAATGAAATCCCAACAGTCTGGCCTAGGCCAATATTGAAGATTGAAAGGTAAATCTGTGGTAGATTCTACTTGGGAAACTACCAAATTCTGAGCGTGTCTGAAAAGGGAATTCAGTCCTTCTATGTTCACTGTGTCAACCAAGTTGGAATCTTCCTTTGGAGGTGAAGCTTGTTGGGTCTGTGGGATCTCTACTGAATGTAACTGTTCGCTGAGTATAACCTCAGTTCCTACTGGTCTGGTCCCTAATTCCACTGAATTTTGAGTGTTATTGTTTTCAATTTCATTGCTGGTATTCCTATCCCTAGGGTTAGTGAGGGGGGGGGTTTGTTTCCAAAAAGATCAGAATGAACTTTAATGAATCTTCCTTTACTATCTCTGGGTCTCATCAAAACAATTACTGAATATAATAAGAAAATAAATTGAAATACCTATGCTACAAATGGGTTTGAAGGAACCTGTTATAACAGATGCACAGGTTCGTCTTACCGCCCCTTCTCCTCCAATCTGCAACAACTAGTCACACCTAAAAATGCTGTGAAATTAAATTGCGGAGAGTAAACACACCAAAAATTGCAAAAAGAAAAACACACTTGAATGAAATTAAATTGCAAGAAAGTAAACACACCTTACAGGAAAGGTAAACACACTTTTGCAACAAAATAATTTAAACATGTGAAAAGGCAAGCATACTTATGAGAAAGAAACAACAGGGATTCGGGGAAACCCACTAAAGTGGATGTGTCAGGCTGTTACACCACGGGAATCCCGTAGTGAATTCGTCTTTGTGTCTTATCATTTCCCCTCCACCTTGTTGTGTAATGTAAAGGAAACCTATCTACCCCTAAATTCGTAGAAAATGAGCAAAATACCAGCTTACCTTGGAGCAACTCCCCGGCAACGGCGCCAAAATGTTGGTTAAAATTAATGTTATTTAATTCACCTTGATTTAATTATCGACCGGAGGATGTAAACTTCGAGCTGATACACTATATGTGCGGGCAAGGTAGTTTTAATGCTCATGCTGATAGCAACTTAAAGAAATTCTAGTCTACTTTCAAACGAAAATGAAATAGATGAAGCTATTACTGTATTGAAAGATCAAATGCTAGGGATTACTAGATCTGTTCTTAGAGAAAAGAAAATCAATTTACTGACCACTATCTTATTGTCAAACTCAATTTAACCTATAGTAACCTACATCAGTCTTTCAAAACAATATTGGACTACATCAACTTTCAAAGCAATATTAAATTACAGCACTATGATTTATTTCTAGAACAAAACAACCTGCTAGGGAAAGTAAATAAAATCTTAAGCTACAGCAATTCTCATTTATCCTTCAGAACAATCAGCCTGTCAATAAAAGATCTTAGTAAATAAGTATGTTGAGTTAACTCTGATGATCTGATATCCTATCTAGGCATGCAACCCTTGTTCCTACAAGTCTGATGCTGAAATCTATATAAACACTTTTCAAATAATTGCTGGAATAAAAATCGGTTACCTCTTAACTCTAAATTATCCACACACAGTCTATCAAAAGGAAGGTTGGCTTGCTGCTACTGTCTAAATATACCCTGTTTGCATTTTGTGCATACAAATGCACACAAGAGAATGCTGGGATTATTCAGAAAATGCTCACCAATGAATATTAGAACTGTTCAAGAAATATTCACTTATTATTGTCTATATATAGACTATGAAACTGGTGTTCAATCCTAGGAAACAGTGTTGTATACTATGAATCTTTTCCAAACTTTATTGAATACCAAGAAGCATAATTCCAACTCCTATTTAGTCACCCATTCCAAAGACTGTTTAACAAACCCTAAATACTTTGTAAATCGAAATGTTCAAACCCTCTGCTACTGCAAATTCTTTTTAAATCCACACACTTCAATGCGAGAATACCCTACAGTCTGATAAACTCGACAAGTATTGGAACTATTCACTTTTCAATGTCACACTGCCAATAAAAGAAATGTGAAATTTCAGTCTATTCTCAACCCTCATTAAATCGATTCTACAATACATCAAATCAAAGTTACCACACAGTTTATCAATGCCATAACTATCAATAAACAATCCACGCTGAAAACCAAAAAAAACAATTTAAACCAAAGCCACTCCTGAATCGATTCTTACAGGATAGATTGAATGCAAATGATGTCAATTAATATTCTGCAAATATAAGTTCCACTTCAACTCATCAATGAACAAAAACCATTAGCATTCCATAAAAACAGTGTCAGAGGATAAAACATTACTCTACTTACTGCAAAACAAACAATACTGAAGTACAAAGGTTTGGTGTTGAAGGTGGGCCCTGCCCTCAACGCCTAACAATCTTAAATCACAGCTTTAATGAAGATAAGCACTGAATCTATTGATGAAATAAAGTTTTACAGTATTCTCTGAGTATCCATCCCTACTTAGGGTTTCAAGAGTCATTTTATACTAAAAATACAAAGTGAAATCGACCTTGAAACAAGGATCGATCCAACTAACAACCCTACACCTATCTCGGCATATCTGAACCAAAGACGGGAGTTCAAATCCCCTGAAACCCACATACTGCTAAAGATGGAAAACAACAGCTCCTCAAACGAAGGACATCCACGAAACAGAACCTGAGTAAACTTCATAAGCATCTGGAAGGTGATGTGAATCCAAGAGAAATATCTCCATTGTGGATCGAATCCCCCAAATCGTTGGTTCAGCTAGCATAAATCTTCCTTGGAGCGCCGAGACAAGCATTGAGTCGGGTAGCAAAAGATCCCTGCATAGAAAAGAACAAAGACTTATTACCTTACCTATCATTAAATGAAACTTAAAGGCCCAATTATATGCATAAAACAAGGCAAAGTAATGAATAAGTAATTAAAAATCACTTACCAAAGCCTAGCAATGTTGATCTCCCAAAAAGACATAATCATGTACAAACAAAACTGATTATTATTTGGTTCCATAAGACTTAAGCTAGAAAATTTTATAATGAATAGTCAAAATAGGAGACCAACAAAAATAAAACATTAAGATAGGCCAATCATGGATATCGTGCTATGTTTGTGTAGTGCAAGTAAGGAAGAATAAAATTTACACTTCTATCAAAAACAGTCCAAAGTCCATGTGAATTTTATAGTTCCTAAAGTGATATTGTATTGTAGGCCTGCAATATATTTAGATTTTTTCTTTTAGATTATAATGGTAATGGAAATCATTTTAACTAGTAATTTAGTACATGTACAAGTTCAATGTAGAAATCATTAATATAGAATTTTTCTTATTTTAGGTAGGTTTTGTAGATGGCACGATCATGTTGATGTAGCAATGATTTTATAATAAACTACACATCAACAATAGAGTGGAGTGATTTTGGTGTTTGTAATATGTGGGTTTGAAAGATCAGGAACAAATATTTGAAGAATTTGAATGCTCACATCAATCAAAACAAGGGTTTTAATTTTACATTGATGGAAGTTTGGAATGTGAATTGTTGTTGATGGATCAATATTACAAGTTCGATATAGGAGTGGTTTATTTGATAAGTATTTGTTTGATTGAGACTTATGCATCTTCAATAACTAAAACTGGTAATATTGGAAGTGGGATTTAGGAGATTATCTGAATGGGTGCCATGGAAGGGTCTTCTCTACCATCTCTAGGCTATGTAAGGTTGATAGAATTAATTGTTGCATATGTACTTCCTTATGATAGATACAAATTTAATGTATCCACACTTTCATAGTCCCTTGCCAGGTACTATGTAGCAATTATTGAGGTTCTCGCTGGGGATGATGTAATGATGAGATGTGTAATAGATTCTGAACGGATGTATTTTCATCAAAGACCATACCCAAGACCTGATATGATTCATACTGGGGACCCACAAGACTGGAAAAAGACTTCAGTTTATTTTACAGATCCTCGGGTTTGGAAAGAAACGTTTAATTATAGACCTGATCAGACTCCAATAGAGCCAATAACTGGGGAAGAAATTCCTCCAGCTGGGTTGGTAGATCTCTTTTCTCTACTTGGGAAGGCTTCTTGTGACATACTGGATGCACTTAGAGGTTCACTTGAGATTAGGATTTTTTTTTTACTGATATTCTTGATAATGCACCTCTAAGAAATGGTGAAGTATCAACTTTAGTTTTTTCACTTTGTTGTCATGGAAGGTCAAATCTTTAGGGTGGGAATCAGGGGACAATAACCATATGGTAGGAGCAGATCCAAATGGAAATTTTTAGTGAGAATGAACCTTAGGTTGATAAGATTTTGTTGACTCCTGTGAGATTTGACAAACCAAGTTTACAAATTTGAGACATGCAAGGTCATTGGTTTCCTGTAGATGGGGATATTGGTCCACAAGATATTCTTCTTTACCTAGGACTTACTCTTTATCAATCTATGACAGGTTATATAAGTTTGACACTTCATATAACAAACATTGGAAGCTTGCAAGGAATATATATGGGAGGTGTTCATTAACCTTTAAGATTATTTCTTGGGCCTCTGCTATTCTACATTGTTCAGCAATGATAGTTGTGGGTCATGGTCTTGCAGGTCCATTTCAACAACCTATTGTTGTGCATGATTTCATGCAGAGAATACATCCAATGGATAAAATCATAAGCCAACATGGGTTCATGAATTTTTCTTTTCGAGTTCCCTTAGACGATATGTGTTTATGCCTTGATGATAAAAATTTATATTTAATGTTATGTAGTTTAGTACCATTGTAGCTTTATCTTCATCTTTTGCAGGTTCAATGAAAACTGCTATGAAGAGAAGAAAACAAATTCCCAGGAATAAGCCCCTGGAACCATCTAAAAGGTTGTGGTTAGATGATTAAAGGGTTATAAGAGAAAGGGTCAAGGAGATTGCTGATAGAAATGGTATCAAATTAGATTTATGTTGTCTGAGAGAATGGGATGAACAACATATCCCATCATGGGATAGTCCTCATGGAGTTGTACGTACTGAAATTGGATGGCCACCTGGAGTGCCATTTGTGCATCCTCATGATCTTCCTAACAAATCTAAGATGGCCCTTTTGGAAGCATATGAACCAAGTTGGACAACTTCACAAGATATAAAATTGGGTTTAATTTAATCTAGACAAGCACACATGCATGCAAATGCTTGTAAGTCTTGTTTCTATTCTAATAATCTAATTATTTCCTCTCAATTTATTCATGAATACTTGACTTGCTAGCTTATGATTGGATCTAGGGCCATTATCTACAACTAACATTTCCCTCTGCTCTGTAAGTTCCTACTAGCGATAATTGCTGATTGTTTTTCCAGCTATGTTATTATAGCAAAGTGTCAAAACCATATGATGTCCATTTTCCTTGGATAAAGTTGTTCATGCATGTGAAATAGATGTCCCCTTAGGCAATGGATGGTTCCAAATTCCATCATTGTATTGTTATATACCACACAAAAGAGTAGTTGCAAAGTGCATTGCAATCATTATAATTTATGGAAATCATATTTAGGAGAACGTTAAAAATAATAAGATCACTGTTCATACTGTAAAACAATAAATTCTGGATAAGTAGCAACAATTCTAGGCATGAAGACAACCATAAAATCCACTCCTGGGTACCACAGATTTAATTTCAGACCCTACAAGGACAATATATAGATCTGATGTTGTCTTTTGAAGTAGAAATTGTGACAAAATGGTTGAAACGAAAGTCCAAAACCCTTGAAACGTCATCATTTTGAGCCTCGAGCAGTCTTCTAGAAGCATTGTAGACCAATTTAGGGAGGTGATTCGAAGGAGAATATTCATGCTTTGTTTTCCAAAGCATAAAAAAAAACACCCTCCATCATATTCATAGATGAAATTGATGCTATTAGTGCGAAGATAGAAATTTTACAGAGGGAGTTGGAATGCCATATTGTGACAGCTTTTGACCTACATGGATGAATCACACCTTACAGACTCCTTCCCCAAGAATTTTAATGGACCAACTCATAGCTTTGAAGACTTGACTTTTGAAATTTTCATAACATATACTCAACCAAGAAGATATAGTCTATCACTGATTAGATACTTCCTACAATGAAAACTAAGGAATGTCCCTGTCCTTCCTAATTGCGCGTAGACATATTTTAATGATACAACATGTATTGAGGACATTCTCCATTTCAAGAGTGATAAATTTGAACCAATTAATTGACTCATGCCTCAAGTATTATTGAAACATGTCAAAATTAAACATGTTATAGCTGATTTTACCATACATGGTTGATCACATATTTATGGCCTTCCTTGTCCCTCTGCGGACTATTTAGACCCCATGGACTTATATTATAATTTGATGTTCCAAGTTCATCCCTGAAAAACACCTGTTTATTGTTGTATGCGACTTTTAAACCCATATTTGTGTGTACACACGAATTTTGATCTCAAACCTGCGTACATCGGGATGTGTGCATAAGTCCAAATAGTTTTGGATTTTTCCTGATAGGAGTCCGAAGATCCTAATGCTTGGCCTTCCATATGCCTTGATATCACTCGGATTTAACCCTCCATTACCATTTTGGAGTGCTATATAAGAAACCCCTTGGATACATTGAAGAGGAGGAATTGAAGAGCAAAGAAACTATAGTCCATTGTTGCCATAGTTTGCATATACTTGAGTCTGCATCCCTTTGTCCCTTTGGATCAATTTGTGTTCTTCCCAAGCTTTCCTTTGGATGTGAGCTTGCTATCGAGAGCTGGAGGATTGAGGTGGTGGAGGCCCAGGTGGAGGACTCGGTTTCTCCAGTTCATAGACATGCCGACAGAGGTTGTCACTATTGTAATCTCTGATTTTATTAATAGAAATATATTTTCCTGTCCAGTTATATGAATTTGAATATGAATATTGAATCCATGGATGTATTTAATTTCTTATACATTGGTGAATATGCTAGTTAGATTAGGTCTAACTCACTATTATAGAACATGCTTTTCTTGTTCGCTGTTGTTGAGAGAGAATTGCTAATGCAAGAGTGAATTGGAAATCTCAATGGGCATCTACTTCAATTGTCTGAAACAAGATACGATTTGGTATCCCTTAGTGTTAGATGTTTGGTTTCTCTTGCATATTGGGAAAGATTGATTTCTAGTGTCAAAGTTGTCTGTTGTGGTACACCCCAAGCCATAGAAAGTTTCTCTCTATAATAGAATTGGCGACCATACTGGAGATGTTCCTAACTGTTTATCTTTGGGGGTTTTTGGTATTCAATGTACTTAAATTTTTCTTGATTTTTCTATTTCTGTGTCGGGTCTAGGGGCATGTTTTCCTAGTAGGATTCTAAAGAAGTAAATTTGGTCTTGGCTTATCTGTTTGCCCTATTTTTATGCAATTTTCTTCTTGTATGCAGGTTTTGTAGCCATAGTCACGTATACATGCGGGTTTTCCTTGAACAATCACGTATATACGTTGTTTTATTGAGAACAGTTGTGTATGCCTTGATTTAGAGCCTTATTTGGAGGGTTAAGTGTTGCTGGGTGAAGTTTGATGCTTGCTGAGTCTTCTTTGATGCTTCTGGTGTCTGTATACACCCTCAGAGACTTCTTTTAGTTTAGTTTTTAAACTTTGTTCTTGTCATTTATTTATCCATTTTTTGTTTTGAGATTAGTGCATTAGGTCTCTTTTACCTTAGTTCCTTGCTTAGATGCTATTTGTGAGTGGTTGCAGGGTCTGGGGGTTGTAGAGTGATTTATTGCTTGCATATCTCATTTATTTTCAAAAAATACAAAAACATATTTCTTTTGCATCTCTATGCATCTCTTGCATTTTGCATTGGCACAGTACTTGGATTAGGTTTGTTTGTTCGTTTATAGTCATATTTTCATCTAGGAATGATTGCACTTACATTTGAAGGAAAAATTTTGCATCTCATGTAGTGGCATACCCTGTTCTTCATTCTACACATTGCACTTGTCATTTCTTGTTAGGTGTGCATATTTACTTCACTGCTCATTCATAGCTTCATTAGCTGCACGACCACTTCCCTTTGAGTAGTCACGACCAATTAAAATCAACGCTTAATTAAATGAATTACACTCTTTTCTTTTATAGGGTGCATCAACAAGGTTAGGTTTTAGGATCTTGGAATAGTTCATTGTGAGTCAATTCTTCAAGACCACTAAACAAAACAAGTAGGTGTCTGTCCAGGTGAGAGTGTGAAACCCTTGGTATAATTAGTGTTTGTTGAGCTGCAAAAATATCACATTTTATTCATCTTTCCTATACCATTTGTCACCTTATTCCTATCTTATCCTTCCATAAAACCATTAATATTCACCACTTTCATTATAAATATGGGTTTATAATTACTATTTTCTAAATCATTTATTTTTGGGTATTTTGAGTGAATTTGTGGTTAATTATTGAGAAAAATAACATATTTTCATTATAATTTAAAGTTGGGTGAGTTTGGTGATGTTTACGGGTTTATTTGAAGACTTTAACAAGCTCACAAGTGACCACCTAGCCTCAGATTTGAATTTCATCCTCAAGATGTGGGATTACTTCAAGGAGAAGATCATGGAAATGTGGAGAGAATATCTGATCCAATATTTGTTGAGATTTTAAAGGGATGAGTTGTAGATTTGTTGAGGATTTGAAGGGATGAGTTGTAGATTTGTTGAGGATTTTGAGGGATAAGTTGAGAGAATAGTGGATCTGTAATTATGATCAGTTATCTTGAATTCATGAATAAATAAGAGAGATATCTCCTCATTTTGGTTAGAGATCTCTCTAGTGGTTTGGAAGTAGAGAATAGTCTAGATTTAGTCATAGAATGGATTTCTGATTGTAATGGAGATTATGCTTTGATGCAAATCTTGTGCTCTTCCATGTTAATATAGATTTTCAGCACTTTCTCTTATGAGTTGTTATGTTTTTCTTATGAATTGTTAGTATAGATTTACCGTGAGCTCACAAGTTATTGTTGATTGCTTTATACCATTTTATTTTATGCAATTTCAGTCTTCGTTTATCAAGTTAATTTATGTAATTTCATGTTTTTTGCAATTATATTTATTTCTATATAATTTCCTGTTTTTATAACTTAGATTCAATTTCAATTTTAGATTAAGTTTAGCGACACTCTGCCCCTGCATATATTTTTATATGTACCTCACAAGTTTACGCTTTCTCTAGGTTGACAATTAAATCGTTGGAATTCTGTTATAATTTGTTTAAATATTTTCACCAACATTTTGGCACCGTTTTCGAGGAGGTGCTAAAAGGGATCAACGTTTAGATAGGTAGATAGTTCATTTTTTATTACATAGAAAGGGGGAGGAGAAACAGTAAGACACAATGATGAATTCACTACGGAATTTCCAGAATTTTCGTGGTGTAACAGCCAGGCGCATCCACTATAGTGGGGTGCCCCAAAGCCTTATTGTTTCTTTGTTTTTGCAAGTGAGTTTATTTTTCTGCAAAGTATTCTTTTATTTTATGAAAATGTGAGTTAATTTTTTTATGCAAGTTTTCTTTTATAGTTTTGTAGTGTAAAGCTTGGATTGATTTCATTTTTTGGCCGCCTTTATTTCATACTAACCTGCTTCTAATTTTGTATCTATTTGTTTTGTCTTGTACAGATTTTTGTGCACTTTTTATTTATGTTTTTGCACTCGTCTTATGCTACTGTTTTTGTGTTTGTCGTATACTCATTTTTCTAGTACTTGATTTGATTCCAGTAAAATGATTTTAGGATGAGCATAAGCTTAGAGTAGCTCACTCAGATCCTTGCAAAAGCCATGATATTTTCTTCTCAAGAAGAGGAGATCTTGATAGAAGCCAAAGATATCATTACCCCTCTTGATACAAACAAAGAGGAATCGACATTTGAAGAATCATGCATATCAAAAGGAGAACACCTGTTCGAACTAGATATTGAAGAGGACAAAGAAGGGATCTCGGGTGATCATCATGCAAACAAATGCTGCATCGAACAATGTTTTCAAGTAAGTACTAGGTTACATTGGTTTTGTTTTCACTTTTATTTTATTAGTTTTCATTTTTAGTATTTAATTTCCCACATTCCAGCATATTCTGAATTTAGTTTTTCAAATCAAATCTTAATCTTTGTTTACTCTTGTTAGATAGATGGTTACACTAGAAATTTCATTTTATGTAAATAAGTTTTAATTTTCAATTAAAGTAAAGTAGGTAGGTTTTAAGTTTTATTTCCAATTTAAAATTAGCATGTAGGATGTCTTATTTTTCTTTAATATTTTTATTTGTTAATTTTTTTTTTTCTAATAGTTTTAATTACTACTATTTTTAATTGTGTTAGGAATTAAAACTAATTTTTTGAGATCTAAAAAAAATTATGAAACTTTTTAGTATCTTTTCATTTTCATTTTCATTTTTCATTTATAAATTTTCTAAGTCATTCTAAGAATAAAAAATGCATTAAAAGTTAGTTTCTTTAAACTTATGAATAATTAGAAAAAATAAAATAATAAACAAATAAAAATAAAAATCTATATAGTCTTTACTTTAATTTCAACATGTTTTTGTTTTAGTTTTTAAAGATAAGATAAATCTAAATAAAATAAAAAATTTACCCTTTAATTTTGTTAGGAATACAAATTTCTAGTTTGCATCTTTTAAATCTAGAAATATTTTAAAATAGAATTAATATATACATATATATATTAAAATAAAATAAAAATTAATTAAAAAATATGTTTTCTTTTGGTGTTTTTGTTTTTATTCATGTTTTAAATATGTTTCTAATTCTAATTTTCGTTTAAACAATATTATTGAAAAATAATTACTAAAAAGGTTTTATTAAATTTAACTAGGCTTATACATTAACAAATTAAATAATAAACAAGTCCACTCACAAAACGTGCGAAACCATTAATCATTATAAAAAACATTAACAAAATAAATTTATAGTAAAAATAAAAACTTATAAAATATATACATATAACAAAATATTTGAAATCGTTTCCTGTAGCTCCACCTACAATATTAACAAATAAACATTAATGTAAAATTTAAAAATTATATAAAACAAAACCTGTAAACATAATATAAAAAATACATTAAAAAATAAAATTACAAAACACATAAATAAAATTTTTTATATAAAACAAAACCTACAAACAACCTATCATATGAAATTTGCAAACAATCCTTCATACGCGACCTGCAAACAGTCTGCCATGCGAATAGTCCTCCATATGAAATTTGTAAACATAATTTTTTCGATTGATCCGCAAATGAGAAAATAGTGAAACCTGAAGCTTGAAGCCTGCCCATGATTAAAATAGATAACCTTGAAGCCTGGCGAATATTGGAGTTGTAACCCTTTTGATGCAAACTAGAAGTTCCTTAAAATCTGCATTTCGTGGCTCATCTTCCGTAATTATTGCATAATTATTGCAGCGAATCAATCCTCTATTAGTTTATCTGGTACATGCAATCGTTACCTTTAATTGAGATTTGGTAGACGCAATGGATGTGTTGTCAGATGACTGCAAATTCTGTTATGTATTTCTTTGGTAGTTATCTTGGAAATTTGGCGATATGGTGGATCTGTTCCATTTTATTAACTAACAGCCAAGTAGATGGATAAATAGTCATTTATATCTTTAGTCGACTTCAATAACCCATTCAATCAGGTGAATTTCCTGCTAGCAGTTACGGGATCACCCTCTCCTTGGTTGTTTTAAACTATTTCTAATTCTTAGTCTCTGAAGATTTCAAGTCCAACCCTTGAATCCCATCGTCGTAACTTAAACCTGCATTCATAATAGTATCATTCTACTCATTTTGACTCATCAATGGAGGGCCTCATTTTGATGACAATATATGGTTCTTCGTTCAGCTAGGCGGGGAGAGTCAAATTGGGTATACTTTCTAAAGTATCAAATGGTTATGCCTGCGGTATTATGATGAAGAAGTAGGATGGAACACCATAAATGTTCTTTCTCGATAGCTTGAGCGAGGGCGGGTTCACCAACACAGAATATACATATGCCCCTACTCCCGTTGTTTTTTATTCTTGATTTGGGAATCAACCTGCTACATTCAGAACTGCACTATGAATTGGTTATGAATTAAGAGAACTGCACCTAACTTATGCTCTAGCCACCAACGCTGCTCTATCCACCTATAGCCTTATGGATCTAGTTAAGCTCCTACCCTCCTTGCATTTGTTTTCGAGACTGATCAATAAACTTGGTCTCCTAGTTAACACCCAAGGCTAACTGGCCTACTCCACCTCCGGAAAGTAAACACATCTCCAAATGCAAGCAATATTTCACCCCCCTGTTATCCACCTGAATGGCACCTCTCCGTCCGAGTGCTGATATTCCTCATGTTGGCACACAAAAGGACATTTATGGATTGAGGGTTGCCCAAAAAACTATAGATGGGCTTATTATGAACTACATTCATCCTCCATCCAGCTGGTTATTTTTACCCTTTAGCTATGTCAAGTCATGTACGCGACTCTCTATATATGCAACTTGCATGTTGTACGTGGGTATCGGTTGTTGCATCTCGCGTACAGATGTATACACGGGTTACCCTTAGAGCAACTCATCTGTCATACGCGAGTTTCCAGTATTAATACCCACGTACATGTCCCTTTGACATTAAAAATAAAAACATGCGATTACTTGAGATTAGTTAAGCACTTAACCTTAATCTCCTTAACTGTCTCAACCTCCTCAAACTTCGAAACTGCCTTATTTCACCAAGTATAAATATAGGCCTTGGGGAGGGTGTTAAGAACATACACTTGGAGAGAAAATTTATGCTGGTGGAGTTTATATAGAAGTCTTTGGAGCAGTGGAACTCAGAATCCTTTGGTTGCAGAGGAGTCCTTGTCTCAGGCGTTGGGTTGTAATCTAAACTCTTTTCATTATTGTTAATAAAGAGAATCCTTCTTCCATATGTGTCTTGAATGTATCTCATATATTGTGGTGTGATAAATACTTATGTTTCAGCATTTTGTATATGATTTATCTAACCTGTTTATATATATGTATCATCTTGTATTTGGAAGATTGATTCTTGACAGGTGAAGGAGAATCATCCCTGAAGGCTTTGGAGGAGAAGCAGAGTGGAAGAGGACAAGCTAGGATCAACCGTTGTGTATCGAGTGAGTCTTTTCTATCCTTCTATTCCCCTTACTGCACTCTAGAGTTGATTGCCTGCAAGTTTCTTAAGTATGTTGGTAACCCCAGACCTTCGGTTATAAGGTGTTTATTCCTATACAACAGAACTGGGGACTCCGCTGGGGAGCCCAGACTGTTGTAGGTTATTTCTGTCACCCTTGACCAGTATTTGCTTTGAATTTTGTGTGTGGTTTTTTATCCTAGTTCATACTTAGTACAATGTTTGAAAGTCTTGTGGATTTTTCTTATTTTTTGAGAAAACATTTGTACCTGTACGTAGGTTTCTCTTCTGCACAGTCGCATGCAGAGGTTTCCATACGTGGGTTGTTCTCTTGGATAGTCACGTACAGTACATGAGTTGCCCTTATATACAGTCGCGTACAAGCCTAGAAATAGGGATTTTTTAGGATTGGGTTTGATTGTCCCTCTCTTTGTGTAATTCCCGTTTGTTAGTTGGATTTCTTTATGAATACTGTGTTGTTTGTCTAAAGACTTTGGTGACCACACTTTGTGCTTTTTCAAAATCCCTTGGGTTTCTTTTGCTTGGATTATTTTCTATTTGCATGTTGAAGTAGCTTGGCCTGTTTGGGTTACAGGGTGAAGTGTCTCTATCCAGATCAGTGATCAGGGTCTTGGGCATTGTTTTTCCAGTATGCCTTTTGATAGTGGTTGGTGGTCACTTGCCTTTATCAATTTACAGTGATTTTTCTCATTGTGTACACCCAAACTAGGGTTCCTAGTCTTCCTTTATTGGTTGTTTCTTGGTTCTGTTAGCCTGCTTTACTTCAGTTTGTTGGTTTTATACAGTTGTTTAGATCCAAGTTTACTCAAGTATAGTGCATTTTAGGTGCATGGTAGAGTCTGAGCATTTTTAAAAGTGAAAAGAAAACATTGTCAAGCTTTTGTATTTTGCTTTTGCATAAGTAGTGTTTATTTCAGTTTAAAAATATAATCTCAAAAGCTACAAAAAACATAGGCTTAGTTTCTTTTATCGTTTGCATTCAGTTCATCAATGTATATTTATAAAAAAGAAAAAGAAGTTTTCTTTAATAGTCATAATTTGCTTTGAAAAATAAACCTTTACTTTTATTTATTTCTTATCGAGTCAAAAAACACCATAAGTACATCACTCCATTCCCTTCTGAGTAAGAAACAACCCTTTAAAATGAACGCATAATTAAAATTTAGTAGTAATTTTTGTTTTTAGGGGCCTTTCACCTACTAGCTTAGGCTAGACTTGTGGGATAGGAAGTGTAAACTTCCCATAAGTTTTAAAAATCAGATGTAGTGGACCTTTCTTTAGGTAAATATTTGAATTTATCGATTGTATTTGGAAAGCTCCTCTCAAACGGGAGTTAAGCACGAGGCCACGTGGAGGCTTGGACTGAGGAGATAACCCTCCGATTCCTTATCAAAGCATAAATCAGGACTTTTATGCATCTGGGGATTCTGTCCTAGACAGATTTTCGGGCTCAGCTACCCTGCCCATGCATACGAGTGAGGCTTGCGACTGTTCCCCCAGACTGTTGGTATAGCTAAGGTAGCCTTTAGTCTCTTGACATTTAGGGTTCATACCTAGGTAAACCGGAAGGCTATTTCTGGTTCACCTTGAACGGGCTTGGAAGGTAACCCTTGTTGAAAGTGTAGGAGGGCGGTTGGGTGATTCCTCCGCTTGTGCCTAAGAACCACTTCAAGGACGCCAAGTAATCGTTCATCAGCTTTCTTCGGGAAAGTATATCTTTCACCCTTGTTTGATTGTTTGAGGCTTTAGGATTTTTTATAGTGTATGCTCTGTGGTTTTTCCTGTGTTTAGTTGGATTTAGGGTGTGATTTGTCAAATTTTTAATCATGGAGGACCAACCTATTAAAAGGTCAAGAAGGTTGAGAAAACTTCCTCTTCTCGTCACATTGGAGCCTCCACCTCCACCCCAAAGGTGGAGATTGGACACAGACGGTTCATTTGAACCGGTAGTGATAGGTGAAGTTCTTGGTGAACCAGAACTGATAGCTAAATGTTTTGATCTTGATACAGTTGAGATAGAAGAATTGCAGACTGACGAGTTTGCAAGGAACTTTAACACCCCGTTGACTGATTTAAACGATCCTATGATCGTTCAGGTTAGACCTCTTGATTCACTTGTATTAGGTGTCCCTATGGGTAGGGTCATGTCTTCTGCGGAAGAAATTCCTTTTGTGTTCACCTCAGCCGTGTCGACTGAAGGGGTACTACCTCCCCCGATAAGTGCCCCTAGATCTAGTATACCTTCTACACCTTTCACTCCAGTGAACCGGGTGGTGCAACTGCCAGTTCACTCAAACGTAACAGGTACTTCTGGTGATATGGTTACTAGGATCCCTAGTATACCTATTATTCCTTCTTCCTTTCCATATACTACCCAGATCGGTCCGGTAGGATCCTCGACGTTTGTCCAAGGATTTCCTTGGAATGGGGGGCTGTAGAAGGAGCAAGTCGACATAAGTCGACTTGAAAGAAGACTGACTTAGTTGATCAACCGACTAAGTCGATGGACCGACCTAGTCGGTCGGCTGAGTAAACACAGTAATTAAGTCTGCTAACTAATAGTTGTGTCGGTTCACCGAACCGACAGGTAGTTATCTTGTAACTGTTTGTAATCTATATATATTAGGCTGTTGAGCCTCACAAGAACCCAGTTCAGTTCTTGGCTTTGTACAATCTATTGAGAATAATATAATCTGTTCATCCTATATGTTCTTGTCTCTTGTCTCTATGTATATTTCTGTATATTTTTGTATGTATTATGGGTAACCTTATGTGATCTGTGAGATTACAACATTGGTTCCGTTGCCGGTAGTACATAACTGGAATATATGCTCACATATGATACCAGAGCAGGAGATAAAGGACTGGTGGGAGCGTAAAATTGCTAACTATCTACAAAATTACGCACGAAGGAACAGATTGTCCATCGGAGAAGCAAAAGCCAGATTTTTCACTGAGACTCACGAAAAGTTTGTCGAATCCATCCCACACCTGCTGAAGCAGCTTTTGGATGAGAAAACCAGACAAGACTAAAGAAGAACAGTTGTTCTAGAAACTGATCCGAGGAGGACGTACAAATCTATCGGAGTGGATCGAAAAGATAGCCGACGACTTCTGTGGAAACTGTCCGACAGAAATTTTTCACAGAATTTACTGATCAATTCTTGTGTTCCTTGCCGACTTTGATGTTCAAGTTTTTAATAGAAAAAGGAGCAGGCCATATTGTCGAAGCTCGACCACTATTACGCGAACCACCCTCAAATACTAACTGGGCGGAGAAATAGAAGCAGTGGGAAAAATTCATTGCTGAAAGCGAGTGGGAATACTTCCTGAGCAAATAGACAGCAATATCTGAGCTTTTTAAAAAAGCGTCGGGTAGGCTATGGGGGGGTAGCTGGTCGTGTGTCGGAGAGGGAGCATGGTGGATACCAGTAGACCAGACTTAAGCCAGTGATGAACAGTCGACCGAAGAGGAATTGATAGTATTGTATGAAAGTATGTCGGACATTAAAAGAATCGAGAGGGACGAATGACAGCAGAGAATGGAAGCCAGACGTGAACGAGCCGACGAGCTGCGTAGAGAACAAAACCCTAGGGAGACCAACCGAGATGAGCATCCACCAGAGTCGGGTCATGACCGACCAGAAGAAGGCATGGAAGAAGAAACCGGCCCTAAGGATGAAGAAGTGTGGATAGAGCAGTAAGAAGCTCTCCAAATAACGACTCCCAATGAAGTAACCCTGTCCCCAGTCAATCCACATCCCGTAATACAGACTATTATTGAAGACGACCTCTGACTGAGAGCTGGTGACATCACACTCTGGAGTCGACTCGGTGATGAACCGTACCCGGGACGACACCTGGTCATACGCCGACTGGTCAAAGGGAACTGGGTGACCTTTCAAATGGCACCCTCCTTTTGCAGTATCCACTTGCTCCTGCCGACACATGAAGGAGCACCCCCCCCTGCCACATACAACTTTCGAAGATAACCAAGAGTCAGACCTGAGCACGCAAAGTGACAGTGGGTCATCGAGAAGACAAATTATCAACAATCCACTGTACTGCGAGAAAGAATCAACCACCGACGGAGGCACAAGTTCCGTCGACCAAAACCCCATCGTCACCCCCACAGGTTCGACTCTATCATCGACCCCACCTCTTTCACCCCCACCCACACCTCCCACCCCACCAACTTCAGAGAGTAGTGAAAGTGACTCCGACATGGGTCACAGATCTGCTCAGATTCCCCTTTATGAGGGCGACGAAGACCCCAGATGACATTGTTTCGTCTGTGAGTCGATATGGGAGGCCAACAAGGTAACAGAAGAAGATCACCAGATGGCCCAGTTCGCAGGAGCCCTAAGGAAAAGAGCTCTAACATGGTATATGAAATTTTCTGAACGGCAGCCCAGAGCAACAAAATCAGAGATAAAAGCGCAATTCCTATCATTTTTTAAGACCCTAGACGCCAAACACCTGGCCGCTAAGAAGCTGAAAACGACATCACAGAAGCCAGGAGAAACAGTCCGCGACTACGATAAACGATGGAAGGATCTATTGAGCCAGTTAGACTATACTATTGACGAAAAATTACTGATTCAATGGTTCCTTGCAGGACTCTCACAGAAGGTTCGCCGACACATCAGTCTGGAAACTTTCAAGTCGTATGAAGATGCACTGACAAAAGCTCTACAAGTCGAGATGGATGAAGATATACCTGCCTATCCGACCGACCACCATTTGGAGGAACAGCTGGAAAATGTGCAGAAGTCCCTGAAAGAGCTCACACTCAAGAACCAAGAAGTCTGGTGCACTAACTGTTCAACAGCCGGACATTCCAAAGATAATTGTCGACAGCAATTCAGCCGACAAGATGTCCGTTTTGTGCATACAAAGGCATTTTGCGACATTTTCCAGGAACGTGGAGACCATTCTACAGCCGACTGTCCTTACAATATGAAGAATGGAAAGGCTTCCTGGTGTGCTATCTGCGAAACTGCAAATCACAACACGGCTGACTGTCATCTTAACCTGAAAAATAGACAGAACTACCAGGCCGTCTACAAGATGAATGCAGTAGCACAGAGTACGGAGCAAAACAATAACAACACTCAGAACGGGCAACGCAATGATGGCCGATGATACGAACGCCAACATGACAATCGACGATAAGGGTTTGGAAGAACAGGTCGATTCGTTGGGAATCGCGAAATAAGAAGTCGTCGACCCACACAATGCTTTATTTGTTACAAAGAAGGGCACAGATGCGCAGACTGTCCGTACAAGGACAGAACTGACCTCAAATTTTGTACACACTGTGGAGTAGGCGATCACTCCTTGGAGGATTGTCCTACCATGTTGGAAAAAATTAGCAATAAAAAGAATGTTAATGTCTTGTCTTGTGTCTAGAAGAATGATGTCATAACTACCAAGAATTTGCACATTGTCACTCGACAAGGCACCAAAACTGGGCGTGATAACCCTCGGATTAGCAAGATCACACACACAAATACATACCCTGACCCTAGCAAGGAAAAACACACATACCAAGAAGCTACACACATATTTCAAAACATTGCACAGCAAGAAGACAATATTAACAGTCGACTTAGCTCGACCCAACAATTAACCCATCTCATTCAAACAGACGAATCTGTAGGCCAGTTCATTGATTTATTGCATCAAATCAAAAACACTAATCCTGAGAAACAAACTAAGAACATTTGTAGCCTAAATCAAAAAGACAAAAATGATGTCGACCCACTGGTCGACCTAGAAATTGAAGGATACCACATACGACAAGTAGTCCTTGATTTTGGGTCTCAAGTAAATATTATGACCAGGGATACATGGGAACAAATGGGCAAACCTCGACTCTATGAGTCAGGCATCTACCTAAAACTGGCCGACCAAGGTCTCATTGAACCCATTGGGGTTTGGAAAAATGTAGACACAACCATTAAAGGCATATCGACTAAGGTTGATTTTGAAATTATTGACCCTAAGGAAGGATCTAGCTCCTTCCCAGCCCTTGTCGGTCGACCTTGGGGTCGAAAGATGAAATCCTCTATCTCCTTAGATAAAGAAAGGATCAAGCTAAAAGGAAATGGCCAAAAAGTTATTGTACCCATTAACCCTTCCCAAGGAAAGCCTTGGATAGAACCTATTGATGAGGAAGTTGATGTTAGACAGCTATACCAAATCCACAACAATACTGACTATACTGAACCAAACATCTATGGGGAACTTCACTTAGGTAACCAAGACTCAGTTGGTTATAATTCAGATGCTGAACTATATGACTGGGAGATAGAAAACTATGAAACACAAGCAAGAGGGTGCTGGACTATCCAAACAGTACAGAAAAAACCCACCCGACAGTGCTTTATAGTCTCAATTATCCCCAAGATTTTTGAGAAAAAAATAAGAGAACACCCTGCCTTACAACCGATCAACGAAAACAGCAGGCAACAACCTAGGTATAAGGAGAGGGAATCCCCAGTCATGCATGTCGAATAAGTGTCTAAAAACGTTGGAGAACATGGCCGACTACAGAGATTAGTAGAAACCTTCACAGGTCAAGCAGCTAGATGGTGGGATACCCATCAGAAAAAACTGCAGACCTGGACTAGTGCTGCAACTTACTTTGTTGAAAGGTTTGGTGGAAGGAAGTTAACCTCACAAGAACAGATCCCTATCTTCACCCAAGGACAAAACCCAGAAGAACACATCAAAACCTGTGAAAAAGAGTGGAGAAAACTTGGACATAAGGATGAAAGAGCCTGGCCAAACTTGTTTCCATCAACCCTAGATGACTTACCTAGCAAATGGTATAAGATGGAGGAAGCTAAAGGTGAAACCTTTTCCTGGAATGAACTAAAAGAAAATTTCATTAAAGCCTTCAACTTTATACCTAAAGATAAACAATTAGTCGAGCCAGCACAACAAATTAAACATTTCATTCAACCGACTAAAACACACCCTTCCAAAGACCATCGACAAGTCAAGAACTGCAATAGTATTCACATAGGATCAAAAGTCGAGTCGACCCGATTACAATTGGAGAATGAACACACCGAAGGTAAAAGCTTCAGATGGAAATCAAGCCATGCTGAAACAACAAAAACAATCCACTTAGTGCTAAGGGTCGCGACTACCGATAAACCCAACCTTGACCGAATGACTGCAGCCGACTTCCCTGCTACATTCTCACAGTTCAAGGAAGGAAGTCGACAGATCAATGAAGCTAAAGCTCCAGAATGGTTAGATGCCAAAGTAAGAACTAAGGAGGTAGATATTTCAAATGACGACCGACCAAAAATAGCCAAGATTGGTGACTATTGGAATGAACAACAAACTGCTGAAATAGTAACCTTACTTAGAGAATTCCAAGATGTCTTTGCAAGGGACTATAAAGATTTGAAAGGGTTAGTTCAAGAAATGGGAGAGATGAAAATCGACACTAAAACTCATGTCCGACCTGTCAAGAAACGGCCTTATAAACTAGCTCATAAGTATAAGGAAATAGTTAAAAAGGAGATCGACAACATGTTGGAAGCACGGATTATCTACCCTATCGACCAGTCGGAATGGGAAAGTCCCATGGTCGTACAGCCTAAGAAACATGACCCGACCAGATTAAGAATCTGTGTCAACTTCAGGGAACTCAATAAAGTCACACTGACAGATACATTCCCCACACCTTATGCTGATGAAATCCTAAATGAAGTTGCAGGACATGAGTGTTATTCATTTACAGATGGGTTTTTAGGTTATAACCAAGTACCCATAGCAAAAGAGGATCAAAAGAAGACAACATTTGTTTGTGAATTTGGCTCTTTTGCTTATAGGGTTATGCCTTTTGGACTAAAGAATGCACCTGTAGTGTTCTCCAGAATTGTTGTAAAAAATTTCCAGGAATACATCTACAAAACCATGGCAGTCTACTTCGACGACTGGACTATTTATTCCACACTAAAGGATCACTGCACATGGCTCCGACTTATGCTGGAAAGATGCCGACAAATTCAACTTTCCCTCAATATTAAGAAATGCATCTTTATGACTCCCATAGGCATACTTTTAGGACATATTGTCTGCAAAGAAGGAATCAAGGTTGACTTTGCTCAAATTAAGATTATTCTTGACCTAAAACCCCCAATAAATCCTAAACAAGTTAGGGTCTTACTTGGTCATACTGGGTATTATAGGAAATTCATCAGACACTATTCTGATATGACTTACCCCCTAGAAGAATTACTGAAGGACGATATCGAATTTAAATGGACAGAAGAATGCCAGATCTCCTTCGACAAATTAAAAAGAAAACTGGTTGAAGCATCCATACTTAAATTTCCAAATTGGTTGACCAAATTTCATGTGCATATCGATGCATCAGGAATAGCAATTGAAGCAATCCTGACTCAACCAGGAGATGATGGGATGGATTACCCTATAGTTTACAGCAGTCGAAAATTAAATAAGGCTGAAAAGAACTATTCGACCACGGAAAGGGAAGCCCTAGGAATGGTATTTGCACTTCAGAAGTATCGACACTACCTATTAGCTAATCCCTTCATATTTTACACCAACCATCAAGATTTGAAGTACCTCGTAAACAAACCTCTTCACCATGGGAGAATTTGTCGATGGCTACTTCTCTTTCAAGAGTTTGAGTTTGAAGTAGTGGTTCGACCAGGAAAGCTCAATGTCGGATCTGATCACCTATCCCGAATCGACACAGGCGAAGAACCGACCGGAGTCGACGATGACTTGCCGGATGCACATCTATTTCGTATAGAAGTAGTACCAGAAGAGTTGGAGGAGATTGCTCAGTTCTTAGAGACAGGTCAGGCACCAGAAGGTCTGAACACTAAGAAGAAGCAAATCCTAGCTATGAAGGCTGCTCCATACAGTCTCATCAATGGATTTCTATACAAAATGGGGTTAGACGATGTTCTTAGAAGATGTGTACTCGACCATGAACGAGAGAAAATCATGCATGAAGCCCACTATGGACCTGCAGGAGGACATTTTCAGGCCGACACAACTACCAAGAAAATCCAACAGTCTGGATTATGGTGGCCGACACTTCATAGAGATTGTAAAAACTTTGTTAGTCGATGTGATAGATGTCAACGACTCGGTCGACCACTGCCAAGCACAGAAATGCCCCTGATCTCTGTAAACCCGAGTCTCACTTTTGAAATTTGGGCTATAGACTTCATAGGACCATTTCCTGTCCCAACCAGACGATTAGGTGCAAGATATATTATCACCGCAGTCGAGTATGTCACTAAATGGGCAGAAGCAGAACCTGTCGAAACCTGTTCAAGTGAGATAGCTGCTAAGTTCATATATGAAAACATCATTACTCAATTTGGTTGTCCGCTCACTTTGATCAGTGACCAAGGGTCTCACTTCGTTAACAAAACTATCAAAAATTTAACTGACAAGTTTCACATCGACCACCGACGTAGTACAGCATATCACCCCCAGTCGAATGGTGCAATTGAAGCTTTCAATAAAACACTGACAAAAGGATTGACTAAAATATGCAGTGCCGACAAGGATGACTGGGATGAGAAAATTCCTGCAGTTTTATGGGCATACAGGACAGCCTACAAACGGTCGACTGATCAAACCCCTTTTCGACTGGTATATGGCCAAGAAGCAGTCGTCCCTCTTCACTTCAGACAACAGGAACCTATAGTTGCACAAATCCTACATGTCGATGTCAAACAGGCCAGTAAGGATCGACTCTTTCAACTTAATAAGCTGGAAGAACACAGAATTATGGCCATCCAACACCAGGAGATTCAGAAGCAACAACTGAAAGCATGGCACGACCGTAATATCAGGAACAAGAACTTGTCGGTCGGGGACCTTGCCTTACTGTATAATAGTCGAGTTAAAGGCAAACCTAAGAAACTTCACACAGAATGGATGGGCCCCTACATTGTCGAAGAAATACATCCCAATGGTTCAGTCCGATTAAAAACATTACAGGGCCTGGTATTTCGGAAGCTTGTTAATGGAGCCCGAGTTAAACGATACAAAAATAAAAATAAAAAAATCATATAACGACCGTAACTGTCACCAAAAACCTATAAAAAGTTAGAAAATTCCACAAAATCAAAACCGTACAATCATAAACAATCAGCATGACAGCGAATCACCCCTCCTACAACCGACATCACTTTCACCGACCATCTTCATCGACCATACATGCCGACCATGTTCACCACCGACACCGACCGTCGACCTCGAGAGTCACATCACATATTAATGGCCTCGAGCGCCGAACCAGATCCCCCATATTGCACTCGAGTATTGCAGTTGGACTGTCAAGTCCGCCATTAATACAACCAGTTCGACACTCCACCACACCCACGCCTATAAATAATGGACTGCCCAAGGTTCATTCACCACATCCATTACACACAGAGCACTTGTATTCTCCGTCGACCAAAACCCACGAACCCTATTCAGATTCTGACCAGTCCGACAGTGTGGCACCCAAGCTTACCCGCGCCGCGGCCAAGGAAAAAGAGTTGCAGGAAGAGGACACACCCTTGGTCCAAATATTGAAACATATCCAAAACGCCAAAATCCAGGAGGGTCCTTTCCAGAAACTCTGGACAGAAATCCAAGAGTGGGCCTTTGTCGATAGTAAAATGACCCAAGCCGCTGAGAAAATCCGAAATAGCTCTATCCTCCAGTACCCTAACGCACCACTGATGGCAAGCTTCGGTGGGATGAAGGAGGCAGCGGTTCAATTCATCATCAGTCGTTACCACAACGGCCGATTCTATTTCGACCAGCCAATGGACATCACTGGGGCGGTTATCTCCAAACTTACGGGTCTGTCGAATGAAGGAAGTCCTGTACCTATCGGGATAAAAGAAGGACTCGTCCAAGAACTCACAGGCACCCCGACTGGAAAAAAATCGAAGGGACTAATGATAGGCCAGATCGTGACAAGAATGCCACAAATTGTGGCTAAAATCATCGCCGTCACCCTTACCTTGGTTGGTCGGAGCAGCGACCTAAAACTGGAAATGTTGGAGGCGGTCGACACAATTGCAAAAAACGGACGTATTTACAAATGGGGCGACTATGTGGCCGACATGGTCAAAACCATCTGTGAATGCTGCCAGGAAACGAGAGGTATTATCAAATTTCCCTCCCTTATTATATGGATTGTTATGTACCATATCTGTCCGGAAGGCAGTGCAGTCTTCCGGGAGCCCACAAGGTTTGAAATACATAGGTTCAAACCCTTTTCACAGAGAGGAACCCTGCATGAGCTGGCACAAGTCAAAGTCTTTCTAGAGACTTGGTTCCAGCACCTGAAGGTCCGAACGACAAGGTGGAGGGTGCCACAGAACATCCGACGAAACCTCCCAGCTCAGTCTCACATCCAGTTAGCTCTCGACCATACATCAGTATGGTATATGCGAGGTCAAGACCCCAAAGCAAAGGACCTCGACTACTACCCAATAGTCGAATAGATCTTTCGGGAGTTGAGTCGACAGGCAGGCACAAAGGTACCAATTCCAGCAGCTGCCAAAGAGGTCGACTTCTCTATCATCGAGCCTCTTACAGACCAAGAAAAGGAGGAGGATTATGAGTTAAATTTGTACATCAGCACTTTCGTGTCGGAGGATACTCCGACTGTGACCACTAGTAGGGTGCACTTAACAGTGAAGCATCCGACTGCACCCGTAGTGGACCCCCCATCGACAGAACAGGCACAACCGACAGTACCACAAACAGCTCCTTCGGCGACCGAGACTGTCGACCCAGCTCGGACTCCGACAGGGGAAGTCGAGGAAGACAACCCTGAATATGCTGTGTCTCGGAGCATTATCAAAAAATTGGCAAAGGAGATAGCCGTTTCCAGAAGGAAGGTCAAGCTACAGAAAAGACAACAAGGCAAGGGTAAGCGTAAGCTTGTCCTTGCTGACTCCACCGACGACGACGAGGAACTAGCAGCAGCAACACTCGATATTGTTGAAGATGCCCGTGCTAATAAGGTATCTGTTGAAACCCAGTTTCAATTCTTTATTGAAGTAGGAGCTCTGGAGGGTCGACCCAAGAAAGCCAAAACTCAGTCGACCCCTGAAAATGTGGTCGACCTTGTGTCGACCCCGCCACCTCCTTCTCCGACACCTGTCGTCGAAGAACAAGTACCCGTAGAACATATGGAGGCATATGAACAAGCAATCCCAGAAGGACTCAGAGCCAGGGCCAGCACGGACGCTGAACTCAAAGCCTTCTTTCAAACGCTACCTGGACTATTCAAGTCGGCACAAACAATACGGACAACAACACCACTGAAAGAAAGCAAAAATATATATGCCCAGCAAACAACAGTATTTACAAGGGTCCACGACGGTGGCGACATATCAGGGCATGAACAGACCTTCACCGACTACCAACTCCCACCGGAAGAAGACATTATGTCTTCCGACCAAAGTTCACAACACACTTCTCCATCACCACCAGGATCAGGAAACCCTCCATCCCCACCTTCACCACCATCATCTCCACCACCTCCACCACCCCCTGATTCACAGCCAAAACCACCATCATCTTCACAGCCGGAAGAGGACATACCACCTCCTCAACCACAAAAACCCCTGACCAATGAACCACCCCTTCAGACACAAGCACCTTCGACCTCTGTTCCACCTTCCACTTCTGCAGGTCCTCAAGACAAGCCAACAGAGCAGCAAAAGGAGACCACAGAACCGACCTCTACTACTACAGGTACTCAGGAGCACGATGCTGACAAACAAAAGAAACACACAGACCAGCATCGACCATCCAGGCTATGGATAAGTTTAAAAGATGCAAGTTCGTTGACCGACATAGAGGTCGGCCAACTACTAAACACCCTAGCAAAAGAAGCAAAGAAGAGGACACAAACAGTAAGGAAACAACTCAGGGATAAGGAGGATGAAGAGGTCGAGTTTCTCGGCAAGTGTAGGTCTCTTTCACAAACTGTCACCCCAGGACCGGTCGAAACTGCAACGGACCGACCACTCGAAAGGGCGTATCAGCTGTTTGAAGGCTTGGTGTCGACTATCCAAACACATATCCAAGGGACTAGAGCAGAACAAAAGGAAGAGACTGCTCGACTGCTCCTGACCCAGCATACTGCCTTTTCGGAGGCTTACAAACTTTTACAGGACCATATGGAGGAATCCATTGTTACTGAAGAAGTGCTAAGAGATTGGCCGACTCATTATGGGCAGGTCTATCATCAGAGTAGGCAGACACGACAAGGCATTCAGGCCTTGGAAAGTCGGAAAATGACAGAGGTAGAAATGAGGTAGACCCTTGAAGAGCAGATTGTGATGGAGAGTAGCAAGCTGCAAAAACTCGAACGAGAAGCTCATCAGTGGGTATAGCAAGCCTTACCAAACTTGGAGAAGGTTGACAACATCTGTCCGCAGATGAAAAGACTCCTTGATACCGCCGAAGAACAAACCCAATTGTTGGGCCCTAGCATGGAAAATATTGCAGAAATGCCCATGGCCGAAAAGATGTCGGTATTATCAAGTGTAACAACTCTAACAATTGACATCCAGAAAGCCCTGCAGACATGGACATATTTCCAGTGTCAACTTGCCATCACCGCTCCAACCATCGTCGAAGTGTGCGTTCAGAGATGACCGACCATCCGACTACATAGTCCTCACCAGGAGCAAATCTGAAAGGTTCGACAGGACTTCATTTTTGTACTTCCCTTTTTCTTCGGGATGAAGAAATGTTTTGTTTGTGGGGGAGATGTAGAAGGAGCAAGTCGACATAAGTCGACTTGAAAGAAGACCGACTTAGTCAATTAACCGACTAAGTCGATGGACCGACCTAGTCGGTCGGCCGAGTAAACACAGTAATTAAGTCTGCTAACTAATAGTTGTGTCAGTTGACCAAACCGACAGGTAGTTATCTTGTAACTGTTTGTAATCTGTATATATTAGGCTGTTGAGCCTCACAAGAACCCAGTTCAGTTCTTGGCTTTGTACGATCTATTGAGAATAATATAATCTGTTCATCCTATCTGTTCTTGTCTCTTGTCTCTGTGTATATTTCTGTATATTTTTGTATGTATTATGGGTAACCTTATGTGATCTGTGAGATTACAATAGGGGCACACTCCCCCATCTAGTCCATATGTATGTCCATCATCTTCCTATGTAGGAGTACAGTTTGGGAGCAATACCTCTTATGTCCAAAGTTTCCAAACTCCAATTTCGGTTCCGTTTACGAGCTCTCCCTTCTCGTTGTTTAGCGGAGGGATACCGACTCCTGTCTTTCAGACCCCTATTTCTATGGGGACGGCCTGAACTTCTTATACGGCAGCCCCCCCACACAATACTGTGGCTTATGGATGGAATCCATTTCAGAGCAATCTCCCCACTTCGCAACTGGTGGCAGGGGGCAACCCCACTTTTACTCCTGGGCATTCGGGGGCAGGTCCTTCTAATCCCTAGGTTAACACATTTAGTACCCCAATTCGACCCAAACTTCGGTTTCTGGAAACCTTAAATTTTCCAGATTTGTCAAAATTGATGAATGACCCGGTGAGGCATGACCCCTTATGGCCACCTGTTCCCACCAAATTGCCATCGGACATCCCTAAGTTCTAAGGAAAAGTTGGTGAAGATCCTGGGGCTCATGCCACCACATTCCATTTATGGTGTTCTTCGAATTCGCTAAATGAAAATCTAGTTAGGTTGAGGCTATTCCAGAGAACCTTACCAGGTATCGTGGAAAAATGGTATATTGAATTGCCTTCTGTTGCTTTCAGTAGTTTCTGGGACTTGGCTAGTGCATTTCTTAGCCACTTTTAGCTTCTGGTCCGATATGATTTCGGAACGGACTTGTTGTCTACCTTTAGGCAAAACAAGGCTACCCACATCTTGGATCACATCCAAGAGTGGAGAAGGAGAAAGAGCCTTATAAAATCCACTATCCCTCCTGAGTTCCTTTTAGAGTGGTTCCTTAAATCCCTGTTGCCCTACATATCTAAGGATGTATCCACCTCGGGAGTGATGAATGAAGAAGAAGCCATTCTTAGGGCCCAACAACTGGATTTGGATTTATTCACAATCTAGGATCTTGTACAAGATTATCCTTGAGGCACCGAGGCCTACGCATGATGTGGAGAAGCCTAACCCTAGACCCCATGCCGATGGTGTGGTTGGGTCCATCAACTCTCCCACCATAGAGTCTTTGGCTAAGAAACTTCACTAGTTTCCTGTCAAGGAGTCTACGGTGGAAGCATCAAAGGCTTCCCCCTCCCCCCAGAGTGCAAATTTTTTTGCACAAATCTCTCAGAAGGGAAATCAGCAGCCCGATGGGAAGAAGAAGAAAGGAAAGAAGGGAGAGGTAAATCAAAACAAGCAAAAGCCCACAAATAATGTTGATGGGGGCAAGAAAGAAAAAAAGAAGGTCAAGTTCCTGTGTAAGTTGTGCCATGAGGACCACCTTACTCACCTTTGTCCCCTTATGGATCAAGCCCAGAAGTTGTTTAAAGCTCAACAATCGGCTGTCCTAAAGGATCCTTTTCCCCAAGGACAGAACTCAACTTCAGCTTCTAACATAGTAGGGGGCACTCAAACTACCCCTAACCCAAACTATATCAACATGGTTCAACCTTCGACTTTGTTGCAGACAAGGAACAAAAATTATGAGAAAGAGACTCTTGAGAAGGGTAAAGCTGTAGGTGAAACTTCTAACCCTCTCACAATAGAGAAGCCTGCTAAAACTATGCCAAAGATACTGAAAGGTGTCTTCAAGAAGACCTTGCATAACCCTAATGCTAGGGCTGCTTCAAACTACTCCGTGGTTGAAGATTTATCTCAAACCCCATGTGCAATGTCAGCTTTATAGGTGTTACAGAGTTGTCCCGCTCAGCGGGATGCCCTCCTAGCAGCTTTAGGCAGCATGGACTCTTCGAGTCTCATGGCGAAATTTCATTTATTTGATGTTAAAATTCACCTGCCTTACCATGTAGCCTTATTAATAGATGTCGTCCATGGTGGTAAGACCATTTGAAGGGCAGTTGTTGATGAGGGTGCTTCTACATGTGTTATGTCCTTGACCTGTTGGAAAGCTCTTGGATCCCCAGAACTAGTCCCATCAAACATTTTGCTTACTGCTTTTGATGGAAGATCCTTTCGTTCGCATGGTATCCTGTCGGCTTTTGAAATTAAGTTGGCAGGCAAAGCAGTGTCTGTTGAAGTAGAAGTGATTGATGCTCCTTTAGACTACAATCTGCTTCTGGGAAGGAGCTGGACTTATGTGATGTCTGCTATCGCATCGGCTGTTCTTCGTGTAGTGGTTTTTCCACATGAGGGCAAGTTGATTACTATTGACCAACTTGATTTTACCCGAAAAGGCCGTTTAGAGTCTAATGAGTCCACTGTGCCATTGGTTGATCAGGTCAAACCTGCTGCACAGAGCTTGGGGGTTGGAATGTACACATCACTGATGGGCACATTTGATCTTCCAGCCCCGGTTAATTATATTGGTTCTACTAGTGTTGGGAAGTCCTTAGCTACGGTTGTTGATAGGACTGATCCTTGGGTTCTCCCAAACCCCCACGAACTAGAGGTTCCCTTATCAGTAGTGGAGGTCGCTTATCAAGCTATCACTCAAGCCACTGCTAATCTCATTCCAGATCCTCTAACAGTCTCGAAATATTTGGAAGAAGTATATTTGCCCGTATGGGTGAAAAACTCTTAGCATTCTATAGATTTTTTAGACATGGTTTTACCTTCCGATGAAGCTATTCTAGAAGCCATGAGTGGACGAGAGAAGATTTGTGAGGATCTTCATCATCGATCCTATTTTCTCCCAAAACTAAGTAGAATAGAAAACCAAGAGTTTCGTTTGAGACTATCAGAAGATGTTGATATACCTATCAATCCCTTGCCTATGGAAGGAATGTTTTCCGAGGGGAATATGGAAAATATTTCTTCCACTATAGCCATTAACATCTCTGTAAACTATGATGTCATGGAAAACATATACATAGGTGCAACTTGCTCTCCTGAAGAGATTTCCATCTATACTGCCTTGTTTAAGGAATTCTGCGATGTCTTTTCCTGGTCATATGAGGAGAGGCTAGGCATAGATCCATCGATTGTTGAACATGAAATCTGAACATATCATGATGCTAAGCCAGTTCGACAAAAGTTAAGACCCGTTAACCCATGCAAAGCGGCGGTTGTGAAGGCAGAAGTTGAAAAGCTGTTGAAAGCCGGTTTTATCTATCCCATAGCTTTGACTGAATGGGTATCCAACCCTGTTCCTATTGATAAGAAGCAAGGGACTATTCACGTTTGTACAGAATTTAGAGACCTCAATAAAGCCTGTCCTAAGGACAACTATCCCACACCATTTATAGACCAGATCATAGATTCCTGTACGGGAAGTGAGGTGTTTTCGTTTATGGATGGTTTCTCCGGATACAATCAAATTCAAATAAAACCGGAAGACCAACATAAAACTGCTTTCATTTGTCCTTGGGGTACCTTCGCGTACAAGAAAATGCCCTTTGGATTGAAAAATGCTGGGGAAACCTTTCAACGGGCTATGAACTTTTCTTTCCATGACATTAAAGCCATTTTCGAACCATACCTTGATGATCTTCCCGCACACTCTCGTAAGAGGATTCAACATCCAGATCATTTACGGTTGATATTTTAGAGATGCAGATATTATAAAATCCGCTTGAATCCCCATAAGTGTGTATTCTGTGTCGATTCGGGAAGATTGCTCAGGTTCATTGTCTCTAATAGAGGCATCTAGGTGGATCCTTTGAAAGTTGAGGCCATTATAAATCTGCCTCCTCCTCGTACTCTCAGGAAACTTCAAAGCCTGGAAGGAAAATCTAATTTTCTTCGATGTTTTATTGTTAATTATGCCAAGATCACTAAAGGTTTCATGTGCCTGCTCAAACAGGACACCCCATTTGTATGGGATGAAACCACACAACTTGCTTTCGAGGCATTGAAAAAAGCTTTGCTGTCGGCACCTTTATTAGGTCCACCAGATTATTCTAGGGATTTTATATTATATTTGGCTGCGTCGGAGTCGACCATTGGGGTAGTACTAGTCCAGGAGGACGATAAGCTTGTATAGCATGTCGTTTATTATCTTAGCCGTGCTTTGGCCGAACCTAAACTTAGATACTCCCATGTTGAGAAATTAGCCTTAGCAGCTATTTATGCTATGCAGAGGTTACGTCACTACATTTTACTGAGGACTACAACAGTAGTGGCGGATGTGAATCCGCTTCAATATGTTTTATCCCGATAGATTGTTGGGGGAAAATTTAACAAATGGATAGTCATTCTCCAAGATTTTGACTTGGATTTTCAGTCTGCGAAGTCTAAGAAGTCCTTAGTTTTTGCTGAACTTATAGCAGAATTTCCTACTGAAGAAAATGTAGCCGTTGAAGATGACTCATTCCCAGATGAACACATCTTCTTGATATCCACCTCTGATCCTTTGTATGGGGATATTCTTATATATATCCATACTTTGAAGTATCATGCAGCTTCCTCGAGGGAGGAACGACGTAAATTATGCCTTCATGCCAAGAACTACCTCATTATAGGAGATACATTATATCGACGAGGGGTAGATTCCGTTTTGTGTCGTTGCCTTACCCACGAGGAAGCGGACATTGTCCTAAATGATTCCCATAGTGTAGCATGTGGAGGTCATTTATCTGGGTTAGCAATGGCCCAGAAGATATTACGTGCTGGTTATTTCTAGCCCACGATCTTTAAATATTGTGTGGAAGTAGTGAAGCGCTGTCATCCATGTCAGCTTTACACCAGGAAGATGCGGTCACATCCTGCTCTGTTATTTCCCGTTGTCTCGGTAGGCCCCTTCATAAAATGGGGGATCGATTAAATGACATGCAACCCAGCCTCGGCTGGGGGGCATAAATACATCATTATCGTTGTTGGCTATTTTACGAAATGGGCAGAGGCAATGCCTACTTTTAAAGTTGATGGGGAAACAACATCTTTCTTTGTATTCAATCATATTATAGCACAGTTTGGTATACCCAAAGTGATTGTCACTGACCATGGCAGTCATTTTCAAAATAACATGCTGACGGAACTGACTACCATGCTCAGATTCAGACAAGAGCATTCTTATCCGTACTATCCGCAAGCAAACGGTCAGGTCGAGGTTGTCAACAAGACTTTAAAAACTATTCTTAAACATACAATTGATGCATCTCATTCTAATTGGCACATCATGCTATACCCTTCTCTTTGGGATTACCAAACTAATGTCAAAACTGCTATGGGTTTCTCCCCTTTCCAACTCGTCCATGGAGTGGAAGCAGTTACTCCGATTGAGTGTGAAATCTCGTCTCTAAAGATAGCCATTCATGTGTTACCTGATACGAATGAGCTTGAGGAACATCTAGTACATTTAGAACACCTTGATGAACAACGTAGAGATGCGCTGACTGCTAATCAAGCTCATAAAAATAGGGTCAAAAATCAGTATGATAAATCGATCAAACCTAGGGTTTTCTCTGAGGGGGAACTTGTCTTGATTTGGGACCAAGATAAAGAACCTCTGGGGGCAGGAAAATTCATGGCAATGTGGTTAGGACCTTATGTCATGTCGAAAGTTTTAAAGAAGGGAACATATGAGTTAGTTGATTTTGATGGGAATAAGCTTCCTGAGCCTAGAAATGGGCTCTACCTGAAGAAGTACTATGCTTAGGCTTAGCACTTTTTCTTGTATTTTTATTGTATGTATTTTTATATACATTAGGTTGTCAGTTTTGTTTTTTATACTATCTGCTGGTTGTTGCATATGTCTTATAAAAGGTATATAGGATTCGCTGACGGTGCCAGCCGTCACACTTGTAACCTAGCCTCGGCAGCATGGGTTATCTATTCTCCCTCAGGACAGCTTGTTGCCACGGGAGGCGATTGTCTAGGTCCTTCTTCTAATAATGTTGCTGAGTATAGGGTTGTAATTGAGCTCCTATGGGATGCTTTGTCATGTGGCATCACCCAACTTGAGGTCTATTTGGATTCTCAGTTGGTGGTTTCCCAGCTCAATTATCAGGTACGAAATCCTATTTTATTACATCAGTTCATGCACGTCAATTTATTGGAAAGACATTTTTAGGTTATTACTTTCAATCATATTCCACGAAATCAGAATTCATTGACTGATGCATATGCTAATTACATTTTAGATTGGCATCTCACACATATTTTATAAAAATATACAACACACATATGAAAAAAATGTGTAAATAAACTGACACAAAACATCAATATAAATATATATATATATGTGTGTGTGTGTGTGTGTGTGTGTAAAATATCTGTCCATAGATAGGTCAGGTCTGATCCTCAGATCCCGTCATATACAAAATGTACAAAAATGTGGATCATAGTCCATCAAAATGTCCTAGACCTAAGCTGGACTTCCCTGGTCACTAGGACCACCTTGGTCCCCATGATCTCTATGCACTCTGGCTTCCTCAGCCTCCTCGGCTTCGGCAGCCTCCACCGCCTCTATATATACGAGCACTGCTCTAACCACTCATCTGAAAAGACGTAGCCAAACCGGTGGAACTCCAACTACGAACTCTTGCATGGCAGTCATGATATGCTCTATCCGTAAGGTAGGTACTCGTTGGGTCAGCCGGGCTAGCTTCCCCTCTAGCACCATGATCAATCCTGGATCCTCGCTTATGACAGGACGAACAAACATGCGAGGGTGCCCTTCAGGGCGGACGGGTCCAATATCTGCATTTTGACACATTTATAGGATTTAGACTTGTACATATGTATATATCTATCATTTTAAAATTCATAAAAATTTGAAAAATGATAAAAATTAAAAATTATTTACCTAGCTCTCCCCATGCTCCTCCTGGAGGGAGGACAAGGTCGGGGTTACCTCTAAAGTCCATCCCGGCATATGGAAACTGCTCCAGTGCTGGTAGCTGTCGTTCCCACCAGGTATAAAAATCATCATCATATAAACTATGTACTATATCTCCTCCTCCTTGATGGAGGAAGATTTCTCCCCACTTGCTCAGCCTCGGCTGACGTGGAGATCTAACCAGTAGAGGTATAGCAGGACTCAATGCTGGTACTCTCTCTCGAAGAAGGCCACTAATATGCTTGCATAGACAAAAAAATTTCGCCTTCCTCTCTTACAATCGGATAGTTGCCTCTTCATGATAGGGACAAATCCCAAGCACCAATCATAAAGAGCACCACGAAATGAGTCCACTGCCAGCCTCATTTGGTTCCTTGTGGCCAAATGTAAAGATGAGGATCCTGATATCCTCATGATGGTGTTAGCAAGTACCTGTAGCGTAAAGTCACTGATATGTACAACTGGAATGCAGGTCCCTGTCTTTTGAGTACCCGGTGTGAAGAATACATCTATGTAATTTTGGACACTTAAGGGGTCACCGCCCCTGCCAATGCCCTCTAAGTTCACCGGTGCCCCTTGTCGTGACAGCCCGGTTATGAAATATATGTCTTCAGTGGTAATCTCCAAGGTTTCACCCTGTAAGTTGAACTTCCCCAAGTCATGATCCCAATAATTTACCATGAACTCAAGTATGCGGACATTGGCCCACATGGGTGATGTGCAAAAGAATTTTAGTAGCCCGCTTGTGCACAATGCATGTATAGTGGGCACACTTTGGAGCGCCGCTTGATCCATTATTTCATGCTCCCTTTCCCTCCATTCTAGAACCATCTTTTACCTAGCAAAACAAGTAATTTGATTCAATTATTCCATACCAAAATTCAAATTTTTTGCCTATTTTAAGTCTTTTATCCTTTGCGTAGCATACGCGAATGTATAGTTAGACATGTCATGTACTGTACGCGACTGTCTCATCAAGGAACTCATGTATAAAACGTGTGTACGCGAGTTCTCATACCGGAAACCCGCGTATGCGCTGTGCTATAGTTCAGGATGCTTTTAAATATGGAATTCAGACTCAAATTTCATAATTGCTTGAATCAAAATGAAGAGCTCAGGGTGTAGGCTAACCTGGGACTGGGGGATTTCAATTTCGTCAGTTCAATTGTCCACAATGATCGAACAAAGGTAGAAGGTAAAACTTACTTTTTATGGCTCAAAAGTTCAAATGGTGAGTTTTGTTTGATTTTTCAACTATCTATACAAATTATATTTCTTTATGTGGGTCTTTTTCTATAGTTTGAAAATTCATTTGGCTAATACCATATTTCTTTGTGCCTTGGAATAGGTTTTGTCATTATTACAAATTGTTGTTGCTCCAATAGGGTGGTTTTGTCATTTCCAATACTTTTTGGCATCTTTATTCAATCCACATTAACCTTAGTATTCAACATTTTGCCACAGACTATGGTATTTTAAGCCATTAGTTCCTTGTTTTTATCATTGTTCTTCCGTGGATAGGACCCTTTTTTCATGAGTATCCTTCTTATATTCCTATCTCATCTTTTGGTACTCATGCCGTAGGTGTTTCAGGTTTAGGGGTATCCTCTTAGCTATTTTTCACGCCAAATTGAGCTTCTTTTGAATCTCTTTTTACAAGCTATCCCTTTATAGGACTCCCCGCCCTTATGGAGTTTCTTTAGGCCCAGGTCTGACTCCTTCAAAACAGACTTGACTACTGAGTTAACTCATCCGTTCAAGCTCATTAAGAATATGTGAGCGGGCATCCGCATTGGTGGTAGGTTATCTCTTTCTCGGACCATGCGGAATAATACGAGAAAGGATCACTCTCTTTTCTTTTGAATTGAGAAGAGTATTCTCAGGTATAGGTTTATCACTTTTCCGGACCTGAGGGACTAAATTTACGGAAAAGGAACACCCGGTTTGAGCTTAGTTTTCTCTTTTTCATGCTCTGGACCTAAACATGAAAAAGATTCCGAGTGTACTTTGTGTCTTTGTCATGCTCGTTAAACACTTAAGAACAAAGCAATGATTTAATTGTTGTAAGCCCCATTTCTCGTAACCAAATGGATCTTTCCGAGTGATCTTGATTTCCTTCACACTCATAAAACTCAAGCTATTTTATGTTGTTCTGGAAGGAGCGTTGGGTAGGTGGTAATTTAACCTTTTTCGGACCTCCCTGACTAAGTACGAAAAAGGTTCACCTTTTCTTCTTTGGAAGTTAAGAGAGTTCTTCTGTGGTATGTTTTATACTTTTTCGGCCTCAGGAGACTAAATTGGACAAAAAAGGACCCCCCTGGAGTCTTCTTTGGCATTTTCAAACTCTCTAAATGTGAAAACACCAGCTGAGCATGTACTAGTTCGAGCTCATTAAATCCACGAATCAGTGACACTATCAAGCATTATTTTCCCATATTTTCAAGCTTGTTAAAAATGAAGAGGGAACCGAGTTAACTTTCCTGGACTCGTTAAAATTTAACATGGAAGGTAAGGAAGAAGTTTTCTCTTGTTTTTAGTAATGGCAGCATGTCCTCCTTGAACATAGCACTCTTTGTTTTTCGCTATCCATGTTTCAGTGATTAGTTTTCTGTTCAGCTATTACTTTGAGTTTCTTACTCCTCTTGTCCATTATACCTAGGGAATCTGATCATGTCTCCTACATGACAGATAGGTCTAGTTGTTCTATCTATAAGTTAACCATTGCCTTGGGTCATCTCTGTGTCATGCTCATTGTTCAAGGACTTCACCCAATGTTTGATCTATAGCCTGATCCCATCATTGTTATGTCTATTATCTATTGTGTATCCCTTCTTTTTCCTAGTTCCTAGTCACTCTTGTGATCCGTTGGAGGATCTATTACCTTCCTTATCATAGTATGGTTCCGTTTCAGTATTTCCTGATGACGAAGACCTAGAGTTTTGACGTTTGTACCTCAGGATTCACTTTCATCATTGGTGGATTCCTTTGCTTCAGTTGTCAATTATCCCTTATTGATTGACAAACTGTTGAATCCTTTCCATGTTTGACTTCAGCTTACCCTTATTCACATGGCTTGGATTGTACTGGTTCTTTGGGATCCTTTATTAAGACCTTAGTTCCTCACCTATGGACTAAGTTACGCAAGATTATGTTCTATTCCTATACACAACTTCCAGATCTTTGAAGACTCATCATTATTGTATATTGTGGCTTTGATCCACCTTTGTAATATACGTGGTTTTCATACTCATATCATATGATGTACTCAAATATTGTAAAGGAGCTAGTGTTCCAGTAAATTGAACATAGTGTCCTCAGATGTAACTTTGTATATGAAATTAGTATGGATTTGTTTCAGGTACTCTCTCTGCTCCATTGGATTTTTGAATTCTCCAAAGAGAAATATTATAATGTATTTTGGCCATCGTTTCCCTCTGACCTCACACATTAGGGGGTATTTGTTATCCACCTAAATGGCACCTCTCCGTCCGAGTGCTTATATTCCTCATGTCGACACACAAAAGGACATTTATGGATTGAGGGTTGCCCAAAACACTATAGATGGGCTTATTATGAACTACATTCATCCTCCATCCAAATGGTTATTTTTATCCTTTAGCTATGTCAAGTCATGTACGGGACTCTCTATATATGCAACTCGCGTGTTGTACGCGAGTATCGGTTGTTGCATCTCGCGTACAGATGTATACACGGGTTACCCTTAGAGAAACTCATATGTCATACGCGAGTTTCCAGTATTAATACCCACGTACATGTCCCTTTGACATTAAAAATAAAAACATGCGATTACTTGAGATTAGTTAAGCACTTAACCTTAATCTCCTTAACTGTCTCAACCTCCTCAAACTTCGAAACTGCCTTATTTCACCAAGTATAAATATAGGCCTTGGGGAGGGTGTTAAGAACATACACTTGGAGAGAAAATTTATGCTGGTGGAGTTTATATAGAAGTCTTTGGAGCAGTGGAACTCAGAATCCTTTGGTTGCAGAGGAGTCCTTGTCTCAGGCGTTGGGTTGTAATCTAAACTCTTTTCATTATTGTTAATAAAGAGAATCTTTCTTCCATATGTGTCTTGAATGTATCTCATATATTGTGGTGTGATAAACACTTATGTTTCAACATTCTATATATGATTTATCTAACATATTTATATATATGTATCATCTTGTATTTGGAAGATACAGGTGAAGGAGAATCATCCTTGAAGGCTTTGGAGGAGAAGCAAAGTGGAAGAGGACAAGCTAGAATCAACCATCGTGTATCAAGTGAGTCTTTTATATCCTTCTATTTCCCTTAATGCACTCTAGAGTCGATTGTCTGCAAGTTTCTTGAGTATGTTGGTAACCCTAGACCTTCGGTTATAAGGTGTTTATTCCTGTACAACAACCCCATCTTCCACAATTCACCAATTCGTAGAGTGAAACCCGGGCAATAACACCTTTTTTATTAATAGCGGCCCTGCACAAGATATTACAAAATAAAACCATAGTACAGGTAGATGTCGATTATGAAAAGAGAACCACCATTCATTAATAAGAAAAATGAGTAATAAAATAAAGATAACAGAATCTCCCCTTTTTATTCATGGATCAATAAACTCGCGATGATAAATAAAAGCATTGGAACCAAATGATTTATTGGTATGAAGGTTGAGCGGCTGGTAAATTCAAACGTTAACTGTGTTGCTACGATAACTCTCAATCGCTACGATTAACCTAGTGTAATTTCTTCTCCTTTCTTAATTAAGAGGATAAGGCGGAGCCAATGCTTTATCTACTTGAAACCAAGTCATTTTCCCACCAATTTGCCACTACTTCTTCTCTTCTATCGAATTCTAATGCAAGAATCTCTGGCAATTTTATTACGACCTGGTGATTTGGTCTTGAAGCGTGTCGATCTTATGGCAGTCAGTGCATTTTCCATGATACGGAGGACACCTTATAATTCAATGGAAGCTTCTTCATTTATATCTTCTGAATTCGTTACTACATTGAATACTTCACTACTGTCTTCCGTAAGATCTCAGAACTGGAAAACAACTTTAAAGACATGGTATTCTCTGCACTTTGTTGGGCATTTCTGTAGCAATGATTATTTGGGATTTGTGTGATCTGTTTGTGTGGCTAGAAAATTGCGATGAGACACCTTGGCAAATTTTCTTTTGCGGCATTCTCTTGAATGATTCCAATTGATTAATAGTGTGAACACAAGGCAGAAGTATAGTTTCACACATGCGTAATGTTTGTTTGTAGTTTTATTCATTCTTTAAGACTCAATAAACTTAAAAAGACAAACTAAGCTCATATTTAAAGAATGCGAATGCATACAAAAAAAAATGTAAACTTCGATTACCTTAAACTTTCAAATATGTATAATGTAAATCCAATATAGTGGTTTACAGAATGTAAATCAAATAGAATGGAGTTAATTCGTTGATGTGGAAATTCTATAAAAATGATGGTTCTTTTAATTATGGAAATTCTATAAAAATGATGGAATTCATAATGGACGACACCTTTTATAAATAGGGAGACAAGAAGGATGTTTAATGAGAAATGAAACTTTAATATAATACTTTAAACTAAAGTATTACAAACATCAAATTTCTTTTAACTAAATATAAATCTCACCCATATCTAAAATTTCAAAAAGTGTGTCTTCACCTTTATAATAAAATATTTCATATTTTTTTTCTTTTTATTTTTCAAAAGAATTAACTTATCTTTATATTTTTTTAAATGTATATGAAAATTAAGTGCTTATTAATTATTATATAACAAAATGGTTATTAATTCACAATTGCACTCACAAACCAAAATTTGGTAAAATAATCATTGCATCATAATAATTCATTCAAGTAAAACCGAAGGACATGATTAACTCAAACAAGATTAAGTAAGATTAGGAAAGTGTTTTTCATCAACTAGAGGGCCAAAATATGTCAATGACAAAGATCACCAAAACCACTAAATATCTATGTAATGAAAACCAAGCCGAAGAACAAGCATCACAAAGAACGAATGACCAAGGAAAGAGAGTCTACCAAATCAAAAGAGAGAAAATGAAGGAAAACCAAATGCTAAGTATTTACAAAATTCAAATGGAGTCCCTTTATTTCGTGCAAAATCAAGGGGAGTTGTTGGGTGCCAACACCATCCCAATGAACATTAACCTGCGGTATAGTGGCTTGAACACAGTTTGCAGTCAACACATGTGGTAGACTTACTCAATATGTCACTAATGTTAATTAGGTAGTAATTAGGGGTTAATTCAGGTTAACTAAGGGTCAATTAAAATAAATTACAACTTGGATTTGCAAAGTTTCATTTCATTGCTGTTTATTTATTATTGTTTAAAAATTAACTAATAAACATTAGTTTATATCTATATCTATATATATATATCTCAAAACTAAAAACACAATTTTTTCTATACTTTTTATACATAATAAAACTTTATATTTATATATAAACTTATCAAAATTAAACCCATAAAGATTGTTTTTATAAATAAATAAAATATAAAAATATATAAAAACAATAATAATAAAACATTATTATAACACAAAAATTAAAAATATATATTAACATTTGGAAAATAAAAAAATATAAACATAAAAAAGTAATCCAAGAAAAACATAAAATAATTAATAAAATTAATATGCGTCTTTGAAATAGAAAGCCTAGCTGCTGTCGCAGCCAAGCCTTCTTCTTAATTTTTATTTTTGCATAGTGGGACCTGGCACATCTTTTGTTTGGGGGAGGTAGGTGTTTGTTTCAAACTGTCCAACTTGTCAATTGTTCGCACACTCTTCTCTAATCTAGATCATTAAGATAGTCTCCTTTTAGAGGGGTCAACCACTGAAAGGGTCGACCCTCTCTCCCTATTGCGCAATCATTACATAAAGATGCATTATGATGTAACAAATCTGATGTAAAAGCTTACATTAGTATTTATATACATAAAAGCACATAAAATATTTTTTTTTTGTAAATAAATGAGATTTAAAAAATATATAAACAAAAACAACTTCAGAAATAATAATAATAATAATAATTTAAAAACTAAAAACATATAAATAAATAAAAACATTAGGTAATAAATAAAATCATAAAATTAAAATTATAAATGAATTTGAAATCTTCTCAAATTTTATGATTTTTGCGTTAACTTGTTTTTGCAAGTCACTCAGAAATATGTTCGACAAGAAGGGTTGCCATTTTCAGGTATGAAAGCATTTCATTTATTTTCTTTGATTTGGTTTGTTAAGCACATATTTTTTTGTATTTTCAATGCTCTCACAAGTTGGTTGCAGGGAAATACTAACATTTTTTGAAAATTTAAAGACGAACAAATGGCATGTTGAAATAATTTCCAAAATTGCAAAAGATTTTCAGAAAAAATGTTCCATTGAAAGATTGAAGAAGCTGAATTTCCACCATGTATGTCATGACATTCTGCTGTCACAAAGAATCCTTTCAGAAACCAATTGCGCCATGTCATGATTACTTACCATTTTTCCTTCCAATATTACTCGTCATCCATGCCAGAGTCTACTTTTCCTTGCCTTCTACATAATAACTTCCCACATGCCTACCTTTCTAAGTCACACACATTTTCCTCATTTTCAGTTTATCTTTTTCCTTTTGAATAAAACCATTCAGTTTCCTTTCCATGACTACATTGTTTTGTTATCCCTACCATAAAAACTGTTTGATCCCCATATCTTTTATTTAGAGTCCTACCATTCATTATGTACAACTCGTGTTGACTGATGTGGGATTCCTTAGGGCCCACCTTTCAACAAGTCTTTCCCCATCAACCTCAGCACCTTATCTGGGATAGAGACTAGAGTTAATCTTTAGTACCTTAAGTCTTGCATGCCTTAATGGCAATTTCTCTCGCTGACAATAATGGGAATAAATCAATGTCCCTTGATCGTTAGATCTTGCGAGTGGCTCGACATCAGCTCATTTATTCTCACTTTACACAATGTACTTAGGTACCTTGGCACTCATTGACATCAATGGTGAGATTGTCTCGCATTGATTAACGACATTCATCAATGGTCGGTAATCTAATGATTTGTTTCCATGTTCGACATCGATACATTTATTCGCATGGTAAGAATTGTAACATCAGGTTTTGTAGCAGCTGAAGACTATATACTTTTCATGACATCATCAACATTTTTACAGCAGCATACTTCAGCCATATCAGAGTACCACAATTTTACTTTCAGCTCTCATCTTTTACTTCATCCAACCAAGCAGCAGTTCAGATCCTTCACTTCTCATTCTATGATTCAGTAGCAGCAGCAGCCACATTCCTATTGTATAGTTCATCAACTTTTTGGGTAAGTGGAGGTATGTTGTTTTCTAATCTTTAACAATGTAATTCCTTAAATGCTCGAAAATGAATGAATTTGGAAAATTCCCTCACTACATTCCCTTTCTCCTTTTTATAAACCTAATACATCTTAAGTTGGGGGGAGGGGAGGGGGGGTGGGGGCTATTCAGTATCATTTGACATAGTCATCATCTCATTTACCCTTAATCAACATGTTTGTTCCAAACTATTCTATATATATTGGCATGTCAATTCATAATATGAAGAAAAGTATTTCTAATACACATTGATGGTTCATCATTTCTAATGCATAAATCTTATATATTGCAGCAAAAATACAAGTAAAATGAGCAAATGTTGTTAACACAAGAACCAACATTTATTATACTTGAGATTGTCACAAAAGAACCAGCCATAAGAAAAATCGTTGCCACTCATGCATTTTAAATCATGGAATGATTTACTGTTACATACCATCATCATGTATATCCTAGCTACAAAGCCAAGACTTGAAAATAGAATCAATGCATAGTTGCATGAGGACATGCAACCAGTCAAGTTGGGGGGGCTGTTGAGCCGCAAAAAGACCATATTTTATTCATCTTTCCTATACCATTTGTCACCTTATTCCTATCTTATCCTTCCATAAAACCATTAATATTCACCACTTTCATAATAAATATGGGTTTATAATTACTATTTTCCAAATGATTTATTTTTGAGTATTTTGAGTGAATTTGTGGTTAATTATTGAGAAAAATAATATATTATCATTATACTTTAAAGTTTGGTGAGTTTGATGATGTTTACATGTGTATTTGAAGACTTTAACAAGCTCAAAAGTGACCACCTAGCCTCATATTCGAATTTCATCCTCAAGATGTGGGATAATTTCAAGGAGAATATCATGGAAATGTGGAGAGAATATCTCATCCAATATTTGTTGAGAGTTTGAAGGGATGAGTTGTAGATTTGTTGAGGATTTGAAGGGATGAGTTGTAGATTTGTTGAGGATTTGGAGGGATAAGTTGAGAGAATAGTGGATCTGTAATAATGATCTGTTATCTTGAATTTATGCATAAATAGGAGGGCTCTCTCCTTATTTTGGTTAGAGATATCTATAGTGGTTTGGAAGTATATAATAGTCTAGAGTTAGTCATAGAATGGATTTCTGATTGTAATGGAGATTATGCTTTGATCCAAATCCTGTACTCTTCCATGTTAATATAGATTTTAAGCACTTTCTTTCTTATGAGTTGTTATGTTTTTCTTACGAATTTTTAGTAAAGATTTACCGTGAGCTCACAAGTTATTGTTGATTGCTTTATACCAGTTTATTTTATGCAATTTTAGTCTTCCTTTATCAAGTTAATTTATGCAATTTCATGTTTTCTGCAATTGGACTTATTTCCATATAATTTCTTGTTTTCATAAATTATATTCAATTTCAATTGTAGATTAAGTTCAGCGACACTCTTCCCATGCATATATTTTGTCTGTACCTCACAAGTTTTCACTTTCTTTGGGTTGAGAATTAAATCATTGGAATTGTGTTATAATTTGTTTAAATATTTTCACCAATAGTGTTTCTAAGGATGCTCCTATTACACAGTAGTTAAGCATGAAGAAATGCACACGATTGTGATTGGGATGACCCCTGGTCACTTTTTGTGAGCACCGGAGATATTATTTGTATCTGGGGGCCTTTGAGGTATGTCCAGTGCACCCTTGGGGTACCGGTTTGTGATTTTAGGATTCGGGATTTGCTATCCTAACCATACAGTCGATCCCTCCTGTGACTGTCACCCTGAGCATTGATTATATTAAGGTGACCTTAGTTTCCTTACCTAGGTATTGAGGGGGTATTTACAGATGTTTTCCTATAGGTGTCCTAGCTAGGTAGGGGTCAGACATCACCGTCTCTATATGCGTTGAAGCTGAGGGCCACTATAATTGGTTACACACCTCTGCTTGTTGTGTATGGGAGTCTCAAGCCTGTCCTAGGAGAGACATACCTGCTTCATTCCAGAGGTCATATATCCTACCCTTGGTTTGCTTGTGATTTGACTTTATATTTTCTTAGGTGTATGCTCAGTGCACGTTAGATTGCTTAGGGTTGCATAACTAGATCGAGTATTTTCTTTCTGTTGATTCATTGTGGATTCGGGTGCGGAACCTCGCCATTCTCATTGTTTAGAAGAACTTCCACTTGTTGAAATATTGTAACTTCAAAGAATATTCTATATGTATCTTTTTGTGGTCTCCGATGGTCCTACCAGGAGAACCACTTGTATTACTTTGTACCCCGATGCTTCTAATCGGAAGAACTAATGAGAGTCATGAGGTAGTCCCCTCTAATTGTAAAGGTGGGTCATTAGTACCACAGTGTGGTTACCCGAGCCTGCACGTGTAACTCGATCCTACATGTTGAATTTAATTATTAAAGTGAACAGATGAATATAAATACAGGTGTGGTGCTCCTCATTTGGAACACACACTCTCACTTGTGTAGCGCATTAGTGGAGAAGGAGGAGGATTAGGCTTTGATCTCCTTGTTGTTTTTATCTTTTATCTTTTGGGGCATCTATATTGAGGAAGCTTTTGCTGGGTTTTCCCAGGATAAATCTGTGTTGTTCTTGTGATACTGTTTCTCTCAGTGATCCTGTTTATATGCTTTTGTTATGAAAATGAAATGAAATGCTGATGTTTTAGCTAAGCATATGAAAAATTAACATGGTATCAGAGCTAGCGTGAATAGCACAGCTTTCACAAGGTGAAATAGCCCTCTCTCTCTCCTTGGCATAAATTAGGGTTTCGGGAAAATTTTTGAGTTTCGAAAAACTGCTTACATGAAAAGTTGCTCCCTCCCAGAGAACATATTTTGAGCTTGGAATCAAGGTATTTGGGTGTGTGAGTCTTTGGGAAAGTCAAAGCCTAGTTTGACAGATGCACCAAAAAACTGCTGAACCAGAAAGCTGCAGAAGCTGAATCTTGCAAGTCTGATTTGAAATGTGAAGAATTGAAATCTCCAGAATCCAAGCACACCAGTCAACTCATCTCATTCAAGCGCATCTCTTGGTAAGGTCAGTTTCTCATTCTGCAAAATTTCAATTTTTTGTGATTTTCTATCAAGATGGCCCCAAGCACTAAGCTTGAGGACAAGCTAGAAGGCATATAGAATTTCCGACCATGGAAGTACAGGATTGGTCTCATTCTCCAAGAGAATGATCTTGATAAGTATGTCAAAGAAGAAGTTTCAGAACCTGAAGAAGCTGAAGCCAAGGAGAAGCTCAGAAAGGATATGATTAGGGAACAAAGGATTATTGTTGATTCCATCAAGGATCACTTGATCCCTCAAGTGTCTTTCAAGAAGACTCCAAAAGAAATGTATGATGTTGTTTCCAGAATGTATGAGGGAAGAAACATTAACAAAAAGATGAATCTAAGAGCTCAACTGAAGAGCACCAAGATGAGTCATGGAGAACCTATCCAAGACTACTTCACAAGGGTATCTCATATCAAAGAGAAACTAGAAGCTATAGGAGATAAGCTTGATGAAGATGAACTAGTTATGACTGCTCTCAATGGTCTCACTAGACCCTAAGAGTCCTTCATCGAGATGATGTGTGCCAGAAAAGAAAGCATGAATTTTGATGTGGTATGGGAAGACTGCATTCAAGAAGAGACTAGAGTGGCAAATAGAGAAGCCTTACTAAAGGCAGATGATCAATCCCTAGCCATTCACACCAAGAGAAGAAGAGTTCAAACAAATTTCAGGAGAATAAATTTCAAGGAGTCTCAACCTCCCAGAAGAATCCAAAGGATAATAGAAACTCCTCCAAGTAGAGACTACTCTGATTTTCAATGTTTTCATTGTGACAAGAGAGGACACATTGCCCGAAATCATCCCATAAAGAAGCAAGAATATAGGAAGAGAATCAACAACAACAAAATATATCATGCTCATCTAGCAGAAGATGAAGATGAAGAAGAAGAAGAAGAAGGACCTCCAAGAAAGAAAGCAAGAGAAGAAGATGCGTAAGAGTATGTACTATTCTCTGCACTCTCTGGGTCTGTAACACTTGTAGAAGACACTTGGATTATTGATAATGGTGCTTCAAAGCACATGACAGGACAAAATAAAACTCTGTCCAAACTTGAAGAAAGGATCTCTCTTCATAAAGTATCCCTAGGAGATGACTATCAATATTCGAGCAAAGGAGTTGGTGACGCAAGTTACAAACTTGATTTAGGTAATCCCCTAAAGATGAAAGATGTATTATATGTACTTAGTATAAATAAGAATTTACTTTCTATATCAGCTTTAGATAATAAAGGTTTCAGAGTTGCTTTCATAGATGATCAAGTAATCATGTGGCCCAAAGGAAAGAATATTGAAGATGCAATCATCATTGGTGAAGAAGAAGGAGGCTTGTATAAACTCAAGGGGAATTCAGAAACAACCTGTGTGCATGAGTCCACTGACCCTAGTGAACTATGGCATAGAATGCTTGCCCACATTAATTACAAGGCTCTACCTCATGTGAACAAAGTAGTGACGGGATTACCAGACATGAATATCAAGCATGAAGGCATTTGCAAAGGATGTGCGAAGGGAAAGAACATCAAGAATCCATTTCCAAAGAGTGAAACAAAGACAAAAGGTACATTGGAATTGATTCATTCAGATGTATGTGGTCCAATGTCTTCTACATCCTTAAGTGGCTTTGAATAGTATATCACATTTATTGATGACTTCTCAAGAAAGACTTGGATATACTTCCTGAAAGAAAAAAGTGAAGTATTTGAAAAATTCAAGGAGTTCAAAGCCTTGATAGAGAATCTTTCAGACAAGAAAATAAAGACACTTCGATCAGACAATGGTGGAGAGTATACCTCAAAATAATTTGAAGCTTTTTGCAAATATGACAGAATCAAGAGGGAATTAACTACTCCCTACAATCCTCAACAGAATGAGGTTGCGGAAAGAAAGAAAAGAACCATCATGGAAGCAGTGAAGACAATGATATATGATCAAGATATTCCAATGCATCTATGGGTAGAAGCAACAATAACTACTGCGTATGTACATGATAGAATATCTCATAGTGCTCTTGGGTTCAAGACTCCAGAAGAGATGTTCACAGGAAAGAAGCCTGAGGTAAGTCACCTCAAGATATTTGGCTGTCCAGTATATATTCATATACCAAAAGAGAAAAGAACCAAGTTAGACCCTTCCGAAAAGAAGGGGATATTTGTTGGATATTGTGAAGTATCCAAAGGATTCAGAATCTAGATTCCTAGATTCCATCACACGGAAATCAGTCGAGATGTGACATTCGATGAAGAGGTAGCCCTCAAGAGATCTAGGAAGTGCAAACATGAAGAAGTGTATGAAGAAGAGACACCTCCCAGAAATGAAGAAACTACATGTCTCCCTAAAGATGAAGCTCCTGAAGAACATGACATGGCAGAACCTCAAGAACCTCCTGTGATGGAGATATCAAGAAAGAGAAAGCCTGCTTGGACAAGAGAAATTATACGAGAGGCAGAAAGATATGGAGCTCCTGAAGGCTCCACAAGGGAAAGAATGAAACCTAAGAATTTTTCCAACTATGTATCCTTGATGTGTGATCTTGTAGATCAAGAACTTACAAACTATGAAGAAGCGGTACAAGAGAAGGAATGGGTAAAAGCAATGACTGAAGAATACCAGTCAGTAATGAAGAATGATGTATGGGATATAGTTTCCAAACCAAAAGGAAAGAGTATAGTATCCTCCAAATGGATATACAAAATAAAGCATGCAACTAACGAAGGTATCAATAAATATAAAGCAATATTTGTGGCTAGAGGTTTCTATTAGAAAGAGGGAATTGATTATGAAGAGACATTTGCCCCAGTAGCACAGTATACTTCGATTAGAGCTATCATGGCACTTGCATCCATGATGAAGTGGGACTTACACCAGATGGTTGTGAAAACAGCCTTCCTAAATGGTGTGATTGAAGAAGAAGTATACATAGAACAACCACAAGGATTTGAAGTTGAAGATAGACATACTCATGTATGCAAGTTGAAGAAGGCCCTGTATGGCCTAAAACAAGCTCCTCGAGCTTGGTATGGAAGGATAGATAGTTTCTTGAAGATCATGGGCTTTACTGTTGGGTGGATGGGGCAGACCCAGGTTCTTATGCTTTTATCTTCACACCAACAAATAGACCCACAGTGTTGGCCCTTTTGGCAACAACCTACGAACAGGTTGCAGTCTCACCTGAAACAGCTATGGGGTGCTGCAGAATCAGGTTTCTGCAGGTGAAAGAGGGATATTACTGTACCTTTATCCTTAACAAAGAATAATTATACAATACAGAGCTTCGACATTCACTTAAATAGATTCACAGTTTAGATAAAAAGATAGTTTCTTGCTTAACCCTTAACTGGGAATTCACAACGAAGTTAATAATTATCAATTTATATTACTTTTTCATTCATCCACTTATCAAATGCATAAAACATAACAGGAACAAAATAAAAAGAACCACCACAACACAAGATACACGTGGTTCACCCCCAGTGTAGGGGCTACGTCCACAAAACTACGTTTATATTCAACAATTTACAAAACAATGCAGTTCTGATCTACGCACTCAGCTGCAAAACCTTTCTTCCAAAACCATCTGTGAACTCAGGTGCAGAGGTCGTCCACGCACTCAGCTGGGACTTAACCTTAAACCCAAAAATAGACCTTAGCTTCTTCGCATCACATCATCATAATAACACAAAAGCCTCTTTATTTTGACTCCTTTACATAAGTGCCTATTTATACAAGTGCACTATTACAATACCATGGGCTTAAACCATGGGTACCCAAAAACCAGGGGACATTTACAAAAGGAGGGGCTTCGACCCAACCCCGAAGCCCCTAATACTATTTTGGACCACAACTTCTCTTACAAGCTTCGCACCAAAACCGCAGAGTTGCCAAAATTAAGGACCTTCAAGGTCCAAGCTCCAACAGGCCCCTAAGACTCACCAGTGTCCCGTCCCGGGACACTCTGCTGCTTTTCGGGTACAAGAATCTTGTTGGAGAAGATAGTAAACTGCTTGTTGAGGCTGCACATGATATATTCGGTTGCTTTCTCTTTCTCCACTATCTCCTGCAATGTTGCTATAGATGCTTCGTTGGCCTTTTCCTGTGCAAACGCATCATACTCCTTTAAGACTTTGAGCTGGTTGTCCGCAGTAGTGCTCAACTCTAAGGGCTCGTTAATGAGGGGCTGCACAGATCTCACTAACAGTGTTTCTTTTCTTCTACAAGACTCCATTTCTCATTGGATCTCATTACTATGCTTTACCTTAAGCATATTCTACATAGGAGGCAATGTCTTAATTTCTGCTTTTACTGTATCCAGCTCTGTCTGTCGCTGCTTGATGGTTTCTTGCAAATTTTCTAGTTCTGGGTTTTCCTACAAGTTTGTCCAGGCCTCGACACTTTCGTCTAGCAGCTTTGATGCACTACTCACAAGATCTAAGATCTTCGTTGCTGAGGCCTGAATATCTCTGAGACGTTGTTCCCTGACCTCTGGTGGACTCTCAGGAATGAGGTGAAGCTGAAGCTCCGCAATATGGGCCTCATGTTTTGCTTTCATATTCTCTATCTAGCTTCTAGATTGTTGTGCATAGTCTTTCAACTTTACTATTCTTTGCTCTGGTTCTTCTTCAGCCTGCATGTCGAAGTCAGGGAGACTTCGACACGCCTCATCCAACACTCGCGCTAGTGTGGCCTACTTATTTTCTATTTCCCTATTCTTCTATTCAGCTTCTTTCAACTGTGCTACGAGTCTCTCACTCTGCTTCATGGTATTCTCTAACTACATGTGTGTGTAGCTATCTCATTCTCAGATCTCCTTCATGAGTGCCAATTGACAAAAATGTAGCTCTGGAATAGAAAACTTAGTGTAATCTATCTCAACTATCATGCTTACCTACGATCGAGATGTTGCGTCAAGTATTATAAGAGCTGCACTTGGTACTTGTTCTCTATTGTTTCTGGCTGGCCATTATCTAGTATCTGGCTGCGCGCCTACTGGGGCACTGCTTGTTGCAGCGCCAGTTGCTGTTCTTTCTGGTAACGCCTTAATTTCTGCAATTCGTTGTGCTACACCAGTGAGCACATCAAGATGTTTAGCTTCAAACTTTGCCCATTTGCTGGATAATACCTCTGTAGACTTCGTCAGAGCCTGATCAAGCTCTTCAATCATCAAAGCAAGCTCTTCGATGATATTCTTTCCCTTCGATGCCTTAGTTTTCTTTCTGGGTTGAGGCTTAGTAACTTCCTCCACTTCTGGGGTCTTGCGCTTATCTGGGCGATTAGGGTCTGAAATGGTCTTGACTGATTCTTCTTCTTCTTCACCATTTTGCTCTTCGTCTTCTCCATCAGCACCATCATCTCCACCATGGTCACCTTCGTTCTACTGTGACTCATCTTGTTCTCCGCTCTCTTATAGTGGGTCATTCTGCTACGGATGGCTAGGACCTGTGCCCACATCTGTTACTGGAGGGACTGGTATGTCGGGCCTTGTTCCTGCATCCTTCATCCATTCAGCCGGCCACTACTGAACTACTGGGAGGATGTCTTCCTCGTTCACCATGTATGGTAACTTCCACCATGTATGTTTGTTATCTACGTGGGCTTGGATGAAGACATTATGCATATCAGCCTTGAATTTGGCCACTCCAGTATACTGAGAAAATAGCTCATTACGGAGCCGCGGTGTTTTCAGAATCTCAACTGTAATATTCAGCGAATAGAAGGTGAACATGTAGTTCGTCATCTACTACAAGTCCTTATCCTGTGAAATCCAAAGAGATGCCTACCTTTCTGTGCCAGGAATCTCCGGAGGCACATCAACAAACTGTGCCTCGGTAGGTTCTCTCCATCCTACCAGTGCAATAAGCACTAACAACCATGAATAATTAAACGCTCTATCATTCTCCTGTGCATCGCGGACATCTGCAAGGAATTCTCTAGCAATGTACTCTGTCCATTTGTAACTTAATCCTTCGGCACAGTTAGCAGCAATACTGACAATTGGGGCAAGTACTTCATTAGGTCTGCACTTCCTCACTAATTTGCATGCTAGGATATCTGCGGTGTAGCGACTGTTCTGGTGCCGAATAGTCGATGTTTGATACCCTCAATTTCTTTTTGTCAAACCAAAGCGGTCCTTAATGTGCTGCGCCAGCTTCGTATCTTCATTCTTTCCAACAAATTCAATCCCAGGATCAGGCCCTTCCTTTGGCAAGCCTGTAATCCTATAAATTAGCTCTCCATCAATAGCAATTCTCTGGTTTCCTATCCATAGGTTCCCATCATGCACCAATTCCAATAACTTCTTGACCATCGCGATAACCTGCGGCCTGCGACCAAAGTGGGGGACATTCAGCATATTCAACAAGCCAGCTTGCTCCAAGCCAGCAGCCCACTATTTTACTTCAAGTAACGTCATTCCAACCTCCTAATAATGGACGGAGTGCAAGTATTTACCAGGTGCAAACTGCAGAAACTTTTCATGATCATTTGTATCGTGGTTTGCGTACTTGAGCCGATCTACTCTTCCTGTCATCGTTCCGACCAACTTCAAACCCTGTGGCAGTGAAGGGGTGAGCAACATGAACTTGACTGTCCACCGAGGTGTCTTAACTCCTTATCGAATAGGCGGGAGATATGGTGGACGCTGTGATGCAACGTTCTCATCCTCACCGAAGTCTTCGAAATATTCAGGTGGGAGATCTGCTGAACCAAGAGGATTCATCTGAATCATGGGATCCTCCAGTGTCTTTCCTGATGGTTTGTGCCTTTCTTCATTCCTCTTAGAGAGAAATTCTACCTTAAACTTCTTTCTGTTAGATCGTGTCTGCATCGGTTGACTCGACGCTGGGGAAGTCTCTTCACAAGGTGCAAATGCAGGCAGGTTCCTCATAAAGTTCTGGAGACCCCTCTTTCTGAAATCGCTCAACAATTGCTTGATTGCACAATCAGCTGACATGGAATCAACTGTGAAACTCAAGAAAATGCGTAATGAGAAATACACAGGCTTGGGTGTCTTCTTATAGGATCCAACGGCCAAATATGCCATAACTGTGCATTAAAGACACCAAATCTAACCGAGCAGTGGTAGATCTTGTCCAAACGGTGCTAGATTTCCCAAATACGTCTATGGATTCGACCAAAATATCATCATTATAGGCAGTTAATGCAGTTAACGTACCGGCGCCGCCAAAGATGACTTTGTCCAATGGTCAAATTTTAAGCTTCGACGCACCTTTCTTCTTTGACACAACCACTAACTTCGGCTTCACCATAATAAGGACCTTCGACACAATATAGACCTTCGACACATCCTGACACAAGATTCAACAAAATTTTGAACTTCGACCCACGACAAAATTTCTTCCACAACCTTCGACACTTCGTAAATTTTGCAACAATCTCCTGAAGCTCTGTGAGAATAGCTTCATTATAGTCTAGTACCCAATTGCAACTGTTCTTTGTACTTAGACTCTTCTTCTTGTTATTACTTCTAATCAAGGGGTACAGGCCCGTCCCTATACTTCTTTAATCTACTTCCATTCACCATGGAAGGAAAAATTTCTCCATTCAATTTAGCTAACTGAACTGCACCACCATCGGTAACTTTCTGAACTATGTATGGTCCTTTCCAATGTGTCTTGAACTTACCTAGGAACTTCATGAATTTACTGTCATACAAGAGCACAAGATCACCATTCTGAAAATGCTTCTTCTTAATGTGTCTATCATGCCATGCTTTTTCTCTAGCTTTCTATACTTGCTGCTGAAAACCTGCAATGAATCTGTCTTCTTCTAGTTCTAGTATCTTCGCCATCCTTTCATGCAACATGGCTGGATCATCCATCTCTGTGAAGGCAGATGTTTTGAGGCTAAGAACAATGTACTCCATGGTCATAACTGCTTCTTTTCCATATACCAGCCTAAAAGGTGTGTGGCCTGTCAACTTCTTGCAAGTGGTTATATAAGCCCATAATACTGCTAGAATTCTAAGATCCCAATCATTTCTGTTAACATTGCAAACCTTCATCAGAGCGTTCTCAATAAAGGCTTCGACAGTGACATTTGCTTGAGGATGGTAGGTGGTACTCTTCTGATGATATACTTGAAATTATACGGTCAATGCTTCAATAGTCTTATTCAGAAAATGTGATCCTTGATCACTCATAAGAATTCTAGGACACCCAAACCTCGACAAGATATTATCAAATATGAACTTCGCAGCTGTAGCAGCGCTACAGTCCTTGACTGGTTGAGCTTCGGTCCAATGAGTAAGGTAATCAGTTGCTGTAATAATGTATCTTGCTCCAGATTTCTTTGCAGGGGGATTGATTGGTCCAACAAAATCAATAGCCCACTTGTCAAATTCTTGTAAAGTTACCTGTGGAACCATAGGCATCTCATCCCTCATGGATGGTTTTCCTATCCTCTGACAGATATCATAGATGTGGCAATACTCTCTTTCATCCTTATGAATCGTAGGCCACCACAATTCATCTAACAGAATCTTCTGTGCCCTAGCTTTTCCTACATAATGACCTCCTGCTGCTCCAGAATGTGCCTTAGCCAGAATCAATGGCTTTTCATGCTCCAGGACACATCGGCACAGTATTTCATCTGGTCCCATCTTATATAGCTATCCTGCTATCAAGGTAAAGTCAGCTGCTCTAACCACCAGCTGCTTCTTCTGCTGTGTTGTCATCTCAGAGGGTGCAAAACCTGTAGACAAGTACTGAACAATATCCTGAAAATAGTCATCAACCATCTGGATGGAAAACAACTGGGCATCAAGAAGACCTTCGGCCAAACTAGTGGGCTCTTCTCCTGACTCGAGCCTTGACAAGTGGTCAGGCCCCAGGTTAAGTCTTCCAAGCTTAACTCTGATCTCAAAGTCATACTCCTGAAACAAAATCATCCATCTACATATCCTTCCACCTAACACAGGATTGTTAACCAAATACTTCAAAGCAGAATGGTCAGTGAACATCTTAAAATGAGATCCTAACAAATTATGTCGAAATTTCTGCAAGGCATAAACCATAACTAGACCTTCTCGTTCTGTCGTAGTATAATTCTTTTCTGTTGTGGACAATTTTCTACTTGCAAAAGCAATAGGGTGATTAATATTATCGTCACCTGACTAAGCCAATACTATACCTAAAGCAATGGAAGATTCATCGACATGAACATGAAACTCCTTACTCCATTCAAGGAATACTAAGATAGGGGCAGTTACCATCTTTTCTTTCAAAATATCCAAGCTTTCATGACATTCAGGTGACCACTCAAACTTAATACCTTTCTTTAATTTCTTTTCCATAGGGGCTGTAATCTGAGCATATCATTTAATGAATTTCCTATAATATCTAGTATGACCAAGCGTAGTGCGATGTTGCTTAACAAAATTCAGAGGTGGCAAGTTCACAATAATGGCTATCTTCACAGGATCCACCATCAATCCTTGCTTGCATACAATGTGACCTAGCAGAATTCCAAAAGGTGCACAAAAGAGACACTTCTTCAGGTTCAATGAAATCTGATGCTGTCTACACTTGTCCAGCATAAGTCTTAAACTGGATATATGATCTTTCAATAAGCCAAATATAGTCCAATCATCAAATTAAACTTCCAAGAACTTATGAATAAATTCCTTAGATGCAGATATGACTACTCTGGAAAATATAGCAGGTGCATTCTTCAATCCAAAGGGCATAACAATATACTGAAAAGATCCCATTTCTATAGCGAAGGTTGTTTTATGTCGATCCTCTAGAGCAATTTTGATCTAATGGTAACCTAAAAATCCATCAATGAAAAAATACACTTCTTGACCTCCGACATTCTCTAAAACTTCATCTGTAAAGGGAGTAGGAAAAGGATCATGTAAACATGCATCATTCAGCTTCCTCAGATCAACACAGATTTTGATTTCTCCCTTGTTCTTCTTTTCTTGTACCACCATAGGGCTGACCCATTCGGACTCTTCAACAGGCTCAATGATTCCTGCAGCAAGCATATTATCTAGCTCCATCCTGACTTTTTCTTTATACTTAGGGTTCAGCCTATAAGGGCGTTGCTTCATAGGCTTCGCATCATCTTTGAAAGGTATTTTTATCACTCCTATATCACCAAGGATACCTTTCATTTCTAATAACTTCATCGGAAATAATTCCTAATGCTCATGGAGGATTTTAGTCACTTTGCTAACCATTTCTTCGTCCCAATAATCTCCAATGGTGGCGTACTTAGGCATTTCTTCTGATCCAATGTTTACTTTCCTTGTTTTCAAGGGCTAAGTTACTTCAGGTGATTCGACTACTGGTCCATGTACTTCACAATTTCCTTCTGACTCAGGAATATTAATGTTGCGAGGGTCATCATCTTCATCAATGGTGAGGTTATACCATTCTACTGCATTAGCTTCTTGTTCCTTCCAATCAGGTTGGTACTCGGCTATTTCTTTATCATCAAACACCTTAGTATGGATCAACTTGATAGCTGCGTCCAAAGCAGGGCAAAGCTCATTAAGATAAAATGTGAGCACAAAACTATCAGCAAGGCTAACCCAACTTACAGTACCATGGTGAAGCTCCACCTCCGCATACCAGTTCTTTGCTATAGGTTCCAGAGTGTGTACAAACTTGTGTACCCATTCTTCACAAGGTACATGCTTCCATGCTTCATAACACTGCTCCAAATGTTCCTGAGGGCTAGTTTTACCATTAAATCTGCTTCGTACCTCTTGAGGTTGATCCATGAATCTCAGGCAAAGAAAATTTTGACAAGCTCTCCAACTATGAATATACTTTTTATGACCATTCCACCATATGGCAGCTATGGCTCTGAATATTGAATCTAGAGTCTCCATTTTCTGTGAATCTGGTACTTGATCTGAGAATTGTACAATAAAATCTTCTGGGTCTGTCAAGCCATCAAAAGTAGGTAAGATTCTTGTCTGTGAGCCAACCCATCTGATAGACTTAGTAATTCTTGCACATCGATGTCCATGTAGCTCATAAAGTCGATTCTACCAATTCTCTAGGCCTTCGTCTGAACCAGTCATGCAAGAACTGTCACACTGCCAATCCATTATACCTTCAGCAGTAGGGTTAACATAGTCTTCTTCTTTAGCTGTGATGTTGTAAATATGATCCAAAACATCCTGATCTTCATCTCTGACTGGCTCTGTATACCTTTCTCCTTGAGAAGGGTCCAACAGTACTATGACTCTCAATCCTTTTCCTTCAAAAGTCATCTATCTATTCTTAAGTTTGATTACTGCATAATTGTCTAGTGCCCATTCAATTCCTAGCAATGCTAGATAGGGGTTGCTATCATCAATTATTTCAATGACTTCAAAATCTGCTAAGGTACTGACTCCATCAATATCCACTGGTACACTAGGGAATCTTCCCAAGGGCACAATCTTCTGCTGATTGGCTAATCTCAACTGTATAGGGGACCATTCAAGTGTAGGTTTTCCCATTTGTTCCCATGTCTGCTTAGTTAGGAAATTCACTTCTGATCCTAGGTCTAAAATGATATCAGTCATGTCATAATCTCCTATCTGAGCATGCAATCTCATTTCTCGTCTAGTCCTTCTAACTCGATTAACAGTTTTTCCTCTATCAGAGCTTCGCTGAGGTTTTCAAGACTCAATAACTTTCTGTAACTCATTCAAAGCATTCTGATTTCTTAATAGCTTCATACAACTCTGTAAAAATGATGTCAGTGTACTTACTTGATCCGATGAATCTTCTTGAAACTGTAACTGTTGTTGATGTTGTTGCGTAGTTGCTACTGATGTTCTCAGATTAGCAAATTATTTTTTAGCTTCTATAAATGTTCCTTTTTCTCTTCCAACATCAAAGGATGGAATTTTCTCTGGGGTCTTACGGACCCAAGCCTCATCAGGCTGTTTCCCCTTATTCTGCACCTGTGTCGTAGTTCCACTCCTTGTAACAACGTTAATGGTTGGGACAGGTCTTTTCTCTACAACAATCATCTGAACATTTTGAGTAGGAGTTCCATTTCTTTCTTGTATCTTGGCTATCAACTGTGGGCATTGCTCAATCACATGATCTATTGCTCTGCAATATCGACATGTCGTAGTTGGGTTCTGCACTCTCTAGCTACATGTCCTACCTTATTACAGTTATAGCAAATAATCTGGCCCCGTCCTCTTCTAGGCATACCACCACGACCACAACCTCTGAAATTACCTCAACCTGGTGTACCACCACGGTAACCATATCCATCATTTCCTTGTGCATCGGTTTGTAACCTATAAGCATAATAGGTTCGCTCTCTCATGAGGTCAAAGCTGCGACATTCATCTTCATTGTGTCCAACCAACTTACAGAACTTGCAGTAGGGATTCTTAGGTACTTGAACATATCTCTGCAGCAGATAGCAATATTCAGGTCGATGCTGACCAGTTGTTCTATATATCTCACAATATAGGACATTAGGGTTAAACGAGTTCAGTACACCAGTATTCAAATAATTTCTTAATGCAGGACATTGTTCTTTGTCATGACATTCTGTCTTACATCATGTACACCAAACCTCTTCTCGAATAGATTTCCCTTTTTTCATGTCACGAAGCTCCAAAGCCATTTCTGCTAACTGTGCCTGTATCGGGGCTATTCCGGAATTATCTCCAGTAGGAGTTGTTTCAAGTTTCATAGCAATTGCCAATGCCTCTTGCTGATCAGCAACCTTCTGTTGCATAAGTGGAGTCCTAATATGAGGCAATAGTGCTGCAATGAACCATTCTTTATGTTGTTCTGGTCCAATAGTGAAACTAACTTGATCCAACAAAACCTTGAACCTCTGATCAAAGTCCCACACTAATTCACCTCGCTTCTGCTGAATTTATTTCAGTTCAATTATACACTGTGACTCCTATTTAGGATTCTTGAATTCTTTGATCATTGTTTTTTAATATCATCCAAGGTATAGTTCTAAGTACTGGAAAACTTCATAAACTAGGTCAAATCTCGGTCTCTGAAAGAGGTGACCAGTTGCGCTCTTCTTGTATTTTGATCCATAATATTCTTAGCAGTCCAAACAGCTTCGCATAAGAACCAAAACTACTCTAGATCCTCTGATCCATTTCCTTTAAAGATTGGGAGCTTGATATCATCATTCACATGGGCCATAGTGAATCAAGGGGGAGGAGGAGGGGGAGGAGGAGGAGGAAGACTGATAACAGGGGGAAGACTGGTAACAGGAGGAAGGGAACTTACTAAGGTAGATTGACCTGCAACAGGACTACTCAGGATAGGGATAATTTCAGACTGCGAACGGTTCTCAGAGATAACAGATCTTCGCTCTGGAGTTATAGGAGGGTTTCCAACAAAAGGGGTTTCTTCAGATTTAGAGTCTTCTGGACTTAATGAGGTATAATCGGTGTTGTGGCCTAGGATATAGGATCCAAGAGTTCTCTTGTATGTTTTACCATTGTGAAGCAAACCACTTTGCTTGTCGAAGTCACTTTCGCTTCCAAACATAGGTTAATAGCAATAAATCTAGCAATCTGATTGGATAAGCAATATGCCTTTCTCAGCTAAGAGCATTTTAATTTTCAGATTTAATGAATTTAGGTACTTACCCCTTGGTCCTTTGAAAAACTGTCTTTCTGCTTCACTGAAAGAAGTATGTGTGTCGATGGTGAACTCCATCACAAATGCTTCAAAGGTTCGCATTGTCCAGAAGTCAACAACTCTTAATACCACATTGTTCACACTTTTCAACAGCTTAATTCTTTCTGGGGTCCAGTCAAGAGACAGATTTTCTTTGAAGTTTGTATTTCTTTCCTTCAACCTGGATAACCACTGGTGCAATTCTATGTGGATACTAGCAAAGAAAATTTCATAAATATCAGTAAAAATGTACCTTTGCAAGAAGTCGTCTGAGCTACGACAAGGGTCCTTATTCTCTTGTTCAGCAATTTTCAGATAAGTATCTTCAACCTAGTCACTGATTTATTTTACTGAAGGCCTCCAAAACATATCCCTCTAGGTATGATGTAGATCCCTCTTGAAGCAGATACTCGTTCAACCGGAAACGGAACCAATTTGTTGGGCGGATGGGGCAGACCCAGGTTCTTATGCTTTTATCTTTGCACCAACAAACAGACCCACAGTGTTGGCCCTTTCGGTAACAACCTGCGAACAAGTTTCAGTCTCACCCGAAACAACTATGGGGTGCCACAGAATTAGGTTTCTGCAGGCGAAATAGGGATATTACTTTACCTTTAGCCTTAACAAAGAATAATTATGCAATACAGAGCTTCGACATTCACTTAAATAGCTTCGCAGTTTAGATAAAAATACAGTTTCTTGCTTAACCCTTAAATGGGAATTCACAGCGAAGTTAATACTTAGAAATTTATCTTACTTTATCATTCATCCACTTATCAAATGCATAAAACATAACAGGAAAAAAATAAAAAGAACCACCACAACACAAGATATACGTGGTTCACCCCCAGTGTAGGGGCTATGTCCACAGAACTACGTTTATATTCAACAATTTACAAAACAATGCAATTCTGATCTACACACTCAGCTACAGAACCTTTCTTCCAAAACCCTCTGCGCTCTCAGCTACAAAGGTCGTCCATGCACTCAGCTGGGACTTAACCTTAAACCCAAAAATAGACCTTAGCTTCTTCACATCACACCATCATCATAACACAAAAGCCTCTTTCTTTTGACTCCTTTACATAAGTGACTATTTATACAAGTGCACTATTACAATACCATGGGATTAAACCATGGGTACCCAAAAACCAGGGGACATTTACAAAAGGAGGGGCTTCGACCCAACCCCAAAGCCCCTAAGACTATTTTGGACCGCAAATCCACTTACAAGATTCGCACCAAAACCATGGAGTTTCCAAAATTAAGGACCTTCAAGGTCCGAGCCCCAATATTTACCAAGACTAAAGCTGATCCTAACCTTTACCTCAAGGTTGTTGAAGATGAAACTATCATCCTACTACTATATGTGGATGACCTATTCTTAACTGGGAATGAAAAACAGATCATGGACAACAAGAAGAAACTCGCATAAGAATTTGAGATGAAAGACCTTGGGTTAATGCATTATTCCATAGGTCTAGAAGTATGGGAAAATTCAGAAGGAATATTTCTCAACCAGGGAAAGTATGCGGTAGAGATAATGAAAATATTCAATATGTTGGAATGAAAAGCCATGGCTACGCCCATGGACTCCAACTTGAAGCTGTTAGCTGATGACTCATCATAGTTAGTGGATGTGACTCAATATAGATAGATCATTGGGTCATTATTGTACTTAACAAATACCAAACCAGACATTTGTTTTGCTGTGAACACCTTGAGTCAATATCTTGTTCAACCAAGACAGGTTCACCTTGTAGCTGCAAAACATGTGATGAGATATTTGAAAGGAACTTTAGACTTTGGTCTATAATATGATGGTAGACATGAGTATAGATTGTATGTCTATAGAGATGCAGATTGGGATGGAAGTATCTGAGATAGAAAAATCACATCAGGTGGATGTTATAGTCTGGGATCTTCTATGATTTCATGGTTTAGCAGAAAACAGTCCAGTGTTGCTCTAAGCAAAGCCAAAGTAGAATACATAACAGCTTGCTCTGCTAGTTGTGAAGCCATATGGCTTCAAAAGTTGATGTCAGGATTATTCAACCTAGATTTGGATACTGTCGTGATTCTATGTGACAATCAAAGTTGTATAATGATGACAGAGAACCCAATATTCCATGACAGATTGAATCACATAGAAATCAAGTATTTCTACATTCGAGATATGATATAGAAGGGAGCCATAAAGCTCCAGTATGTGAGTACTAATGAACAAGTTGCTGATGTGCTGACGAAGCCTCTGTCTCGAATAAAATTTGAACACTTTCGAGACAAGCTTGGTGTTGTTCAGAAAGATCTTCCTCGAAAGGGGAAGTAGTGATGTTACAATGGGATTGTATCATCCCTGGGATCTTACCCTAAAGTGATCCGGTGACCTTGGTCCTCGAGAATGAAGAGGGATTGTATCATACCAGGACATATGTCCATAATAGATTTAGTGACCTCGGTGCTCCAAAATGTGGCGGTATTGTATCATCCTTGAACCTTAGTTCAGAATGGATCTGGTAACTTCGGTCATTGAGAATGTGGTAGGATTGTATCATCCGTGAACCTCGGTTCAAAATGGATCTGGTGACTTCGGTCATCGAGAAGGTGGTATAATTGTATCATCCGTGAACCTCGGTTCAAAATGGATTCGGTGACTTCGGTACTCAAGAAAATGGTAGGATTGTATCATTCGTGAACCTCGATTCAGAATGGATTTGGTGACTTCGGTCATCGAGAAGGTGGTAGGATTGTATCATCCGTGAACCTCGGTTCAGAATGGATCTGGTGACTTCAGTCATCGAGAAGGTGGTAGGATTGTATCATCTGTGAACCTTGGTTCAGAATGGATCCGGTGACTTTGGCACTCGAGAACGTGGTAGGATTGCATCATCCTTGGACTTAGTCCTAAAGTGATAGGGACTGATTATCCCGTAATCAATTCGGTGACTTCGGTTGTCGAGAATGTGGTGGGATTGTATCATCCCTGGACTTTAAGTCCAAAAGTGATCCAAATACTTCTTTGTCTTTGTACTATGGATTGCAGGTTGTTGCTGCTGATGATGATGTTCGTGATCAAAATATCAGAGTGTGATGATGATGATGTTTCTGATCGAAAGATCAGAGTGTGATGATGATGATGTTTCTGATTGAAATATTAGAGTGTGATGATGATGATGATGTTTTTGATCAAAAGATCAGAGTGTGATGATGATGATGTTCCTGATCGAAAGATCAGAGTGTGATGATGATGATGTTTTGAAGATAATGATGTTTTGATGATGATGATGTTTTTATGATAATGTTTATGATCGAAAGATCAGAGTATGATGATGATGATCAAAAGGTCAAAGTGATGAAGACGTTGTTGCTGATCGAAAGGTAAAAGTGTTGATGATGATGTTGCTGATTGAAAGGTCAAAGTGCTGATGTTGATATTGCTGATCGAAAGGTCAAAGTGCTGATGATGATGTTGCTGATCGAAAGATCAAAGCACTGATGATGATGTTATCAATTGAGAATTCAAAGTGTTGTTGCTGTTAAAGATTGAAGATGAAGACTAAATATGATGTTGTCGGTCAAAGTGTTTCTATTGTTAAAGATGAAGATGAAGACTATATGATGTTGAAAAGCTTCCAATTATTTATAGATGTGTTACCCTGATGATGTTGATGATGTCTTCTATTTATCTCCTATTATTGTTATTGTTGATGTTGTTGTAGAATACCCTTTTCGTTAAGTGGGAGTGTTGAAATATTGTAACTTCGAAGAATATTCTATATGTATATTTTTGTGGTCCCCGATGGTCTTACCGGGAGAACCACTTGTATTAATTTGTACCCCGATGCTTCTAATCGAAAGAACTAATGAGATTCATGGGGTAGTCCCCTCTAATTGTAAAGGTGGGTCTTTAGTACCCTAGTGTGGTTACCTAAGCCTACATGTGTAACTCGATCCTACATAATTAACTCGAGCCTACATGTCGGATTTAATTATTAAAGTGAACGGATGAATATAATAGAGGTGTGGCGCTCCTCATTTGGAACACACACTCTCACTTATGTAGCGCATTAGTGGAGAAGAGAGAAGTAGCTGGAGAAGGAGGAGGATCAAGCTTTGATCTCCTTGTTGGTTTTATCTTTTATATTTTGGGGCATCTATATTGAGGAAGCTTTTGCTAGGTTTTTCCCTTTAGGGTTTTCCCAGGATAAATTTGTGTTGTTCTTGTGGTACTGTTTCTTTCAGTGATCCTATTTATATGCTTTTTTTATGAAAATGAAATGAAATGATGATGTTTTAGCTAAGGATATGAAAAATTAACACCACCTTCTATGTCTCGTCCTAATTTTGGAGAGAGAACTAGAAAGTTTGGGTGGACTCATTCTCACTTTGATTCACACACCATGGGTGACCATGAGCGTGAGATTCTGGAGATCCCTAATCTTCCTGACCGCATATGGGAGGATGAACCTGCAAGCACATATGGGACTTTAGTATGGTCTGGTTGTCATTCGCCTGGACCATCACATGAATATTTTTCATGATTCATAGATTCCACACACCCTAATCATCGGTATTGGCTTCCGAGCGATGAGACTCGCCACACATCCACTAACACTAGCACTATGCCTGATATTCCTAAGACCGGTCCAACAACTCATGATGGATCGGGTGTTGACCTTGGTGTTGTGGCTAGGGGCACTTCCATTCCTTTCTAGGCGGAGAGGTTTGGTAGCTCTAGTCACATTACACCTTCAATCCCTGCGGTGGAGGTTTCTTCACACACAGACCCTAGACCTAGCACTAGTGTTCCCATTTGGAGACCAAAACCTGGACATGTGAATATTGGGGGCACAAGTTATATTCCTTCACACATTCCATCATCTTCAACACCTATCCCTTGAAATGTTTTTTTGACAATGCATCCTCCTCCTAACTCTAGTGGGCCTCTGGGCCAAATTTCTATTGTTATCCATGTCCGTTCTACTTCTGCTCATACCGTAATGTCATAAGGCCATGTGCATCCTTATGTGTCAACAGGACATGTATCTTCCTATGGACCATATTATGGACATTCCCATGGACCATATCATGGTCCAGCTTATGGAACCTCTTATGGACCTTCCTATGGACCATCTTACGAAAAAAAAATCAACCTTATGGATCCGAGTATCAACCCATGTACCAATATCCTAATTATGGATTTGTAGCACCTCATTCTCATGGTACTCCAAATTACAATGCTTCCATGCAACCCTTTATGGGTCAAATGGGAGGAGGTTATTATCCCACTGGACAAGGCCATGGTGTATATAGCAATCAGCCTTATGTGAACAAGTCTTATCAGGGAGCGTGAAACCAACCAGCTCAACCTAGACTCCCTTTCCTTGCGACTTTGAATCTACCCGATTTGCTAAGATTGAAAAATGATCTCGTATCTGATGAATCGGCATGGCCGACAGTCCCTACGAAGATTCCTTCGGACATTCCAAAATTTGAAGACAAGTTGGTGAAGATCCTAGTGAGCATGTCATGGCCTTCCATCTTTGCTTCTCTTCGAACTCCTTGAATGATGATTCTATTCATTTGATACTATTTTAACACACCCTCATGGGTCCTTCTATGAAATGGTATATAAAGTTACCTGGGGGGAGTTATACTTGGTTCAATGACCTAGTGATGACTTTTCTGGATCACTTCCATCTACCTGCGCATTACGATGCTGGTATCGAACTCTTGTCAACATTTTGGCAAGACAAAGCCACCCACATTTTGGTAAGACAAAGCCATTCTAGAAAGACAAAGTTAGGTACGATGCTGGTACCGAACTCTTGTCGACATTTTGGCAAAACAAAGCCACCCACATTTTGGATCACATTCAAGAGTGGCATAGATGAAAGAGGTTAATTAAAGCCTTTATACCACCATAGTTTCTTCTAGAATGATTCCTCATGTCGCTGTTACCCTACATCGCGAAGGATGTTTCTACATCTGGAGTTCAAAACAAGGACCAAGCTATTTTTAGGGCCCAGCACTTGGACTTGATCTATGCTTAGTCTGGGATACTTTATGAGATCATACTGAATGCTCCACATTCCAATTTTGACCCCAAGTTTAAGCCTGGGCCACATGCCGATGGTATTGTTGGATCCGCAAGCACCAAACTTGCGGATTCAGTTACGAAACAAGTGAGCTAGTTATCTCTTAACCAATCTGCGTCAGGACAAGCTACGACTTTATCTCTTCCTACCCAATCAGTGGATGTACTTTTAGTGCAATCGTCGAACCCAAAAGGTAACCAACAACCTAGAAGAAATAAAAATAAAGGAAAAAATAATAGTAAGGGTGGGAATACAAATGATAATGATAACAATGAAAAGAACATAAATAATGCTGGGGGGGTCAAGAATCCTAAGAGGAAGGTCAAATTTGCTTGCAAGTTGTGTAGGGATGAACATCTCACTCACTTGTGCCCTCATCTGAAATATGTCTCGAAGTTCATAGCATAAGGCCCATCTGTGTTTACAAATCCTTTACCAAATAATAAAAATATGAAATCAAGGGTGGTGGATCCTGGAAGTACATCTAGTGGAACTCAAAACCCACCAGATGTCGCTAGTGGCCATGGTTGCATTAACATGGTGAAAGCTACGAATGTTGTGACGCATGAGAAATACTATGGTACGTCACAACTAAACCTTGGGAAAGAACTTGCTCCACCTGAGAGCTCTTTGTGAATTGAAAAGCCTACGGATAAGCCTGAAGCTCTGTCTCACATTCCTAACGAAGTCCTAAAGCACTTGGGGAACAACACTAATGCTCGAGCCTCCAAAAACTATTCAATTGTCGAGGATTTGGGCCAGACTCCTTGTGCAATGTCTGCATTAGAAGTGCTTCAGACTTGTCCTCCGCAAAGGAAGGCCTTGTTGTCTTCTCTTGGGGTTGGTGATGATAGCTCTCCTTCCATGATCAAATTTGAAACTCATGGAATCCATCCTCTCTTTCCCTACTATGTTTCTCTTCTGATTCACATAGAGTATTTAAACCACACCATCAAGCGCACTGTGATTGATGAAGGTGTTGTCGCTTCTGTGATGTCTTTGGCCTATTGGAAGGGATTAGGTTCTCCCAGGTTGTCTAAATATTAGAACATGTTAACTGCTTTTGATGGAAGATTGTTTCAGCTGCATGGTATACTTCCTTCTCTAGAGGTCCAATTGGGTGGGAAGACTATTGCGATCGAAGTTGAGTTGGTTGATGCGCCCCTCGACTACAATATTTTGTTGGGTAGGAACTGGATGTACAATATGCAAGCTGTAGCCTCTTTTCTATTCTAAGTGGTTTGTTTTCCTTTGGATGGGAAGATCATTACTATTGATAAAAAATATTTCCAGAATTTGTCTTTAAAAGCATCATCGGGAGACTCTATCCTGATTATCGATCATTCTCAGCCGAGAACTAAGAACGTGGGTGTGGGCATGTATCCTTCTCTCATGGGACCTTTATTTGTCCTGCGCCTATTATTATGATTGGGTCTAGTATTGATAAGGATTCGACCTTGTTGATTTCAGTCTTGTTTCACACATCTCATATGGAGGATCCTTGGATTCTTCCTTCACTGAGTACTCCAAGTGATAATTCTATATCTGCCAAGACAGACATGTCGTTTCCTGCAACATTAGTGGTGTATCAATCTAATCTTGATCATGTTGTAGAGACTAGTTCTTCCTGTTTGCAGATGGAGGAGGAGGACCCTTATGTGCTGCTTGCTTGGGAAATAGAGTCATCTCACTCTCAAGACTTCCTTGATGAGTGAGAGTTGCACCATAGATCGTATTTCCTTCCTAAGCTTGATCGTTTATAGTGTGATGACTTTAGGGTGGTTCTAAGTGAGAAAGTTGGTAGGACCATGGTCCCATTAAGTTCTCCTAGTCATTTTTCTAAAGGGAACATGGCTAACCTATCACCAACAATACCTATCAATATTTCTCGTGTTCATGGTAAGACTGAGAACTTGTACAATGGGGAGGATTGTTTCCCTTATGAGATTAAGGAGTACACTAAGCTGCTTAAATAAATTCATGATGTTTTCACTTGGTCATATGAAGAGATGATGGGAATACACCCTTTCATTGTCGAACAAAAAATCAAAACCTATCTGGATGCTAAATCGGTTTGACAACGTTTACGTGCCATGAATCCTGGAAAAGCACCCGCTATTAAAGCAGAAATAGAGAAGCTGCTCAAAGCTGGTTTCATCTATCATGTTCCCTTAGTGGATTGGGTTTCAAATCACATTCTAGTGGATAAGAATCAGGGAAACATATGAATATGCACTGATTTCCATGATTTAAATCAAGCCTGTCCTAAAGGCGATTCCTCTACACCATTTATTGATCAATTTTTGGATGAGTGTGCGAGAAGTGAGGTTTTCTCCTTTATGGATGGATTTTCTGGATATAATCAGATACATATTAAACTCGAGGATCAACATAAGACTGCATTTATTTTTCCTTGGGGAACTTTTTCATATCGGAAGATGCCCTTCGTCCTTAAAAGTGCTGGAGCTACGTTTCAACGGGCCATGACTATAGTAGGGATTTCTCCCTTGCTACAGGGCAGGAATGGCTACCTTCCATATATAGGATAGAAGGATAGGCTCCTGGATGGAAATGCGAAAAGTAAAAGCAAAAACGAAACTAGATAGTAATGAAAAATAACAAATAGAGAACCCCTCTGCAAACATGGTTAGGGTTCAGCTCCAATAACCTGTAAAAACATATCAAAAAACCTGCAAAGAGAACATGGAAACCTACAAACAAGCAATGGGTTAGATAAAACCAAACAAACAAAAAAAATACACATGCATACCTTCTCTTTAGTGGTATGGGCCACCATGCGCTCGCTAGGAGAAGCACCTCTCTCTCTCTCTCTCTCTTGGCAATGGAGGAGCTATGGCTCAATGGGAGAATGAATGGATGAGAGAGGGGTGTGCATGGATTGAGAGACAAAGGGTCTCAAGGCATCCACAGGCAGCATAATAGTATGGAAAGGAGAAGTGTTTTGAGAGTGACCCCACCCCTCTATTTATAGCCTTTTTGGGGATTTTTAGGGTTTTAAGCCCTTGGTTGGGGCTTTAGCCCCTTTTTGGGATTTACCCCTTCCACCCTAACTTTAGCTCCTTTTGGGTTCTTAGCTCCTTTTAGGGATTTTAGCCCCCTTTTGGAGGCTTCAGCCCATGGGAGAACTTATTTAGGATATTTTTGGGCTTTTAAAGCCCTTTTGCTCATTCTTAAGCCTTTTTGAGGTTGTGGGGATCTAATGGGGTGAAATGAGGGTCGTGTATGGGTGTCCTTGAGTGGTGTAGGCCATGTAGAGATGAGTGAGGAATTTTTTGGGTTAACAGATTGCCCCCTGATGTGTGAGGGTAGGAGCTCATTGTATGGCTAACGGACATCATATGATTTGCTGCAAAGAGGTGGTGCTTTCGGGGCAGGGGCATCGTGGCTTTTGCTTTTTGTATTAATATGGTTCCCATCAATGGGTGAGATACAAATAATGTGTGAGATGTATATGGACGAGGCGGGAATCCCCATGCTCGTGACAATGTCAAAATAATAATGTGATCTATGCTCTATAATACAAGAGTCGATCATATACAACTGATGATACAATAAAGGTTGCCTCAATTAGAGGTTGAATACAATACTAATCTAAAGAACTGATACATTGGACCCATGGCATTCTCACGGAATGCTATATCTTCATGACTGACATCCTGCTGGATCTGAAATGGTGCACAACTATATGGACTCACTGATTGAGAGTCAGAGTCTATGTGGTACAAGTATGTTGCATCAATCATAAATCTACATGGAAGCAATGCTAGGGCTTCTGAACACTGTCTCCAACGCAACCCAAAAATCACAGGGGACATAACTTGCTTAGGTCCCTTGAATAGAATTGTCAATGTGCTAGAGTCAGGTGACATCCAGGGTCTTTAACCAAATACTGCATGGACCAATATCCTGTACGAATCTCAACGGTGCGATGATGTGGCTGGAGTAGAGCACGTGACAAACAACCATCCCGAGAGGCACTAAGGACTCCTCTCAAGTGGTCCAAGCAACTCATCAATGAGGTTAATGAATATAGGATATAGGGACCTCTGGGTCTATCCTCTGGAATATGTGTGTTTTTATCGACAGAGGGAGACCTACCCCAGGTCAAGGCAATGGTGTTTCCTTGACTAGAAGCGTGAGGGAGATAACCAAAAGATGTGAGACAGTATACGGACTGACCCACTGAATTGGGGGGGGGAGGGAAAGATTTGAACAGGGGCAAGGGGAGTGTAGTAGAATCAAACTTCCTTTGTTCAGAGTATGATGGCAGGGCAGACCAGGCAGCAAATGAAACTGACTCATGGGAATGGGATCATAGCTGTAATAATGGGCATGTAACTGCAGATGGGAAATACTTGGGGGAGGTGGACATTTTTGGTATTGATGGGATCCAAAAAAGACACATTGCAGAGTACTCTGAACAAAGGCAACCCAAAGTGGGAATGCTACCAAACTATTTTATGTGGGGTGGTGTCTAGGGACACCGTTGTGGTACGATCTTGTGGATTTTTGGTGAGCCCGAGAAAGTAAATGCTCGATGGTGCTTTCAATTTTAGAGAGTCTGAAAGCACAAAGAAGACTCCAGTGGGGGCCCTTTTTTGTTGGTAGTCTCCTGTTCCTGAAAAAAGGATAAAGTATACATAGGAGAGCTCACCCATCCTATAGGGGATGAGATACTTCTTTACTGTTGGTATTCCAATCAAGACGAAAAGGGTTAATCCTATATTGACTAGACGGTCATTTAGATAATTTTATGAGCATGAATGAAACCAAGTTTGCTTGGCAATATTTTCTTGATGAGAAGGCTAGAAAAGAGCTTAACGACAACCCATGGTAAGATTTTTTGTAAAGTGCAGCCCCTCTTCCCGAGAAAGCATAAAAGTATGCAGAGGGGAACGGTCTTGGCTTGAATATGCCATAGTGGTCCTTTTCATTTGATGGTCTACATAGACCGCAAAAGGAGGTAAACGAGATGATGTAGAAGCCCTTTCCTATACTTTAATGAGCGGGAAAGGAAGAAGCTACTCTTGGCAATCTTTTTATTGTTTTTAGGAGTCAAAAAAGAGCTTAAACAAAACTCTAATATGGTAAACCGATTGCGGTGGCATAGGCAGTGCGCCATGTCAGGATGGTGCACTGTGGTCCAAAGGCCATTCGCACAGTATGGACAGAGCAAGCGGCTCTCAAACATACCAATACATGCATGGGATAGATCGCTATAGAGGCACACGAGTCGGTGTAGCAGAGGCACACAAATCGAGGTGGATCTCAGATAGAGGTCAGGAGAGTTGTGTGTGAAATGTGGTGGACGGACTTGACTACATGTGATGTGAGTGCAAGTCCAGAGGTAGTTATATGCCAAATACATGTAAAATAAATAATTCATCTTCTGGACAATGGTCCAGAGATCTACATAAGGTGCGGTGGATGAAGTAGATGGATATATGTTACAAAAATAAAAATGATGTTCCTTAACGGGAGGTGGTCCGAGAATCTGCATGAGTAGCGGTAGGAAAGCGTGATGCAAGTACAGGTTCGTAGATACTTGTATCACCATGGTGTGGCTTGTAAATCGAGGTAACTTCCAGCAAGTGGTCCTGAAATTTGGTTGTTAAACATGAGACAATGGTCTCATAAGGAAATGGAAATTTGAGCTTGGAGGTGTGAGAAGTGTCTCAAAATGGTTCTTGGTGACTCTGAACTAGTAGCTAATGGTGCTGCCCCTAAATGGGGGGGTTTATGATTTGTGGTAAAAACGTTGCAAAACAAAAAGAGAGAAAACTACACTATAAGGGACTCATAGTGGTGGTATTAGGCATAGGCTCTATTGAGGTGGATCCCGCTGTGTAGCTTCTTCAAGAGTCGACCATCTGAGTCAGCGAAGAGGTATTCCCCCTTGTCGAGATGAAGGTCATTGGCAAGGAGGGTTGACAGAATCTGGTATTTTATGGAAAGAACTGATTCCACACTATGGTTTAAAGGGAATGGGGTAAAACCGGAGGTGGTCTTATAGATCTCCCCGTCATCGTGTAAGTAGTTATGGGGTAGATCAAGTGGATATTCCATAGCCGACAAGATGGAAGGGAAACTAGTGCTAGAGATAATGTAAATGGTATTGGTTGTGGTTTTGGTGGCCTTGCCCCTAGTCTCTGTTGGAGGAAGAGGGGCAGGCCTGGATACAGGAGGAGTCTTTGATGGACCTGGAGGTAGGTGCAAAATCATCTCAATTGGTGGTACATGAGTTAAAAAATCATGGGGCCTCAAAGGTATGGTAGGTGGTTCACGGTACCACATAGGATATCCCAATGTGAAATCCTATAGATTGTGAGTTTCCAAGATAGACTTACTCATGATCCCGGATGGTAGGAAAATGAAAAGGAAAAGAAAAACGTAAAGGATCATGTTGATTAGGAATGAACCCCACAGTTTCCCTGGTAACTGAGGTTGAGGTTGCGACCGAGGTTGCGGCTGCGGATGGAGCTGTGGCTACGGAAACAATGGAGGAGACAGGTCTGATGGACTGTCGATGATGGTGGAGACAAGAGGGTCTGTAGAACTGAACATCATGTAAATGGATATGGTGTTTGAAGAAGAAGGTGGTGGGTGAACTTCTTCGACCAGAGTGATCTCAGATTCAAGGGAATGTTGACGAAGGTCGGCTAAAGCCATTCAAAACTCGGGTAAGTCTTGGCAGTGGTGAGAATAGTGTCCATACAATCCACAAAGGGCACAAGCATGGTTTGTTCTCAACGACTTATTTCTCACTATTGGCATGGTTGGAATTTCAACCATGGGGAGGTTTTCAGTTGTATCCATGGCATCCAAATGCGTGTGGATCATTGGAATCTCAGGGCAGTTTTGAGTCGAATGGACCTGTTCTTCGTAGACAAAATAAAGGCATGATTTGTCGAGGCTCTGCGGTAGCTTTCGTATTCTTTCCCCTGGCCCTTTTTGGGTGGGGCGGTGTGGGTGTGGTGGTTGGTTGTTGCGTGCCAGGTGGATGGTGAGACTCGATAGCAATGGGTTGCATGGGGGTTAAGACTACCTGGGGCATTGCTGGTTGAGCTGGTGGATCAAGATACCACACAAGAATTCCCAGTGTAAGGTTGGGTAAGTTTAAGGTGGCCATTACTGGCTTGCTCATGACACCAAGCAGGGGAAAGAGGAAGGGAATTATATGGACTGGAGAGGAGCCCAGATAACTCCATGATGATTGTATGTGGGATGAGGTTGTGGTTGCGGCTGCATGTAATGTTGCAGCTGCGGATGATACTGCGGCTGCTATTGATGTTGCGGCTGTGGACGGTGTTGTGGTTGTGGTTGGGGATGTAGCTACGGTTGTTGTTTGGGTGCAGGGGTGGTCGATGAGAGCATGCACAAGTCCGCAGTCTCATTTGGTGTCGGTGGAGGTGACACTAAGGGGAAAGGAGTCGTCATGGTGGGATCGACTTGGTATGGTCGCCAGTTCGGTAGTAGGGATTTCTCCCTTGCTACAGGGTAGGAATGGCTACCTTCCGTCTATAGGATGGAAGGATAGGTTCCTGGATGGAAATGCAGAAAGTAAAAGCAAAAATGAAACTAAACAGTAATGAAAAATAACAAACAGAGAACCCCTCTGCAAACACGGTTAGGGTTAAGCTCTAATAACCTATAAAAACATATCAGAAAACCTTCAAAGAGAATAGGGAAACCTGCAAACAAGTAATGGGTTAGATTAAAAAAAACAAAGAAAACAAAATACACATGTATACCTTCTCTTTAGTGGAATGGGCCACCATGCCCTGGGTCGGAGAATCACCTCTCTCTCTCTCTCTCTTGGTAATGGAGGAGCTATGGCTCAATGGGAGAATGAATGGATGAGAGGGGGGTGTGGGTGGCTTGAGAGACAAAGGGTCTCAAGGCATCCATGGGTAGCATAATAATATGCAAAGGAGAAGTGTTTTGAGAGTGACCCCCACCCCTCTATTTATAGTTTTTTGGGGGTTTTTTAGGGTTTTAAGCCCCTGGTTGGGACTTTAACCCCTTTTTAGCCCCTTTTTTGGGATTTTAGCCCCTTCCACTCTAACTTTAGCTCCTTTTGGGTTCTTAGCTCCTTTTAGGGGTTTTAACCCCGTTTTGGAGGCTTTAGCCTCTGTGAGAACTTATTTAGGCTCTTTATGGGGCTTTTAAGCCCTTTTGCTCATTCTTAAGCCTTTTTGAGGGTGTGGGGGTCTAATGGGGTGAAATGAGGGTCCTGTATGGGTGTCCTTGAGTGGTGTAGGCCATGTAGAGTTGAGTGAGGGATTTTTTAGGTTAACAATGACCTTTTCCTTCCATGATCTTAAAAATATTATTGAAGTGTATTTGGATGATCTTGCTGCTCACTCTTATCTGAGGGTGCGTCATCCTTATCATTTGAGATTGTTTTTTGAAATATGTCGTCATTATCAGATTCAGTTAAATCCTCATACGTGCATATTTTGTGTGAAGGTTGGTCGTTTACTAGGATTCATTGTGTCCAATTAGGGCATTAGATTCGATCTCTTGAAGGTTGAGGCAATACTTCAATTGTCTCTCGTACATAATAATCGACATATTCAATGTCTACAAGGAATGGTGAACTTCTTGCGAAGGTTCATGGTAAATTTTTCCAATTTGACCCAGGGATTCATGCATTTATTGAATAAAGAAACCCCTTTTTACTGGGATGAGCGGGCCCAAAATTCTTTCAATGATTTGAAGAAATCCTTGGCATTGGCCCCCGTGCTTAGTCCGCCAAACTATAACCATGAATTCTTGATTTATGTGTTCGCGTCTCAAGAGATGATTGGTATGGTCTTGGTTTAAGATGATGAGGAGCTCCATGAGAATGTCATATACTATCTTAGCTAAAACCTTATTGATGCGTAACTTCATTATGCTCATGTTGAGAAGATAGGCTTGGCCACCGTTCATGCAGTTCAATGCTTGAGGCATTACATCCTCCTTCACCAAACTTTGGTCGTAGCTCACATTAATCCATTTTAGTTCATCCTCACTAGAAGGATGATTGGGGGAAATTATAATAAATGTATTGTGATATTGCAAGAGTTTGATCTCGAGTTTGTTTCAACAAAATCAAATAAATCATTAATCTTTGTTGAGCTCATATCACATTTTCCAAATTTGGATGAAGGGGAGGTTCATGAGGATTCTCTTGTTGATGAGCATATATTTCTCATCTCAATTGTGGAACCTTGGTATGGGGATATTATTTTTTATTTGGAAACGTTGAAGGTTCCTACTCACCTCTCGCAAGATGAGCGTCGACGACTACGTCACGTAACGAAGAACTACCTCATAGTGAATGATACTTTGCACTGCTGTGGGGTTGATTCCAGTTTACATCGTTTCTTAACTCATGAGGATGATGAGGTTGTGCTTAATGATTTCCATGGAGTGTCGTGTGGTGGTCATTTATTTGGGATTTCTACAACCCAAAAAAATCCTGAAAGCAGGTTATTTTTGGCCATCCATCTTTAATGATTGCATTAATGTGGTCAAGAGGTGCCACCCTTTCCAGGTGTTTGCATGAAATATGCACTCTTGTCCTACCCCATTGCATCCCATTATCACCGCCAATCCCTTCACCAAGTGGGAAGTCAATTTTATGGATTGTAACCCAACTTCGACTGGGGGGAACCATCATATTATTGTGGCTATTTATTACTTCACAAAATGGGCTCATGATATCCCCACTATCAAATATGATGGTGAAACATCCACACATTTAGTATTTAACCAAATTATCACCCGGTTCAACATTTTGAGGGAGCTTGTCACTGACCATGGAAGGCACTTTCAGAACAAAATGATGGAAGAGTTGTCTTTGAAGTTAGGGTATAAGCAAGATAATTCCTCTTCTTATTATCCTTAAGTGAATGGACAGGTTGAAGCATTAAACAAGTCACTTATGTCCATTCTCCAATGAACCATTGCACAAAGAAAGACTAATTGGAATATCATGTTGTATCCTGCTTTATGGGCCTATAGAACCGCGGTCAAGACTGCCACCGGTTTTTCTCCCTATCATCTTGTGCATGGGGTGGAGTTAGTATTACTGGTTGAATGTGAAATCCCTTCTTTGAAGCTAGCTATGGAGATTTTACGAGAGACTTCTGCATTGGAAGAACGTCTGGTCGACTTTTAGCAGCTTGATTAGCAACGTTGATATGATTTAGTGGCTCTTGAGGTTAACAAGCATCACGTTAAGTTCCAATACGATAATTTTGTTTGTCCTAGGAGATTTAGTGAAGGTTACTTGGTACTTTTGTGGGATTGAGCTAAGGAACCCTTGGGGGAAGGAAATTTTAACTCGATGTGGCATGGTCCTTACATGGTCAAGCGTGTCTTAGAGAAAGGCGCCTATGAGTTGGTTGATTATGAAGGGACGGCCATGCTGGAGCCTAGAAATGGGCTCTATCTTAAGAAATACTATGCATGATATTCTTCTAGGGCTGATTTTTGTATATTATTGTACATTTTGCATAGTGTAGCTTGGTATTTTTTGGTGATCGGGTTTGTTGATTAGCTTTCGTTTATTATGGTAGATGTCGATGGATTCTTTGATTTTACATAGGATTCATTGATGGTCCTAGCCACCACACTCAAAACTCAACTTCAGTTGCTTAGGTGATTTTTACTCCTATGGGTCAAGTGTTATATTCAGGAGGTGTATGTTTACGGACTTCGTCAAATAGTGTTGTTGAATATAGTGCTGTGATTGAGTTATTGTGTGATGCCATTTCACATGGTGTCCTTTCTCTTCAGGTACATATTGATTCATAGTTACTGGTCCCACAACTTAATGGCTTGTATCAAGTTAGGAATCCGACATTGTTATGAACATTCTTGCGTGTAAGATTGCTAGAAGGACAATTTGAGAGCATAACATACACTCACATTTGAATAAATTTTAATCAAGTTGTTGATTCATATGCTAACTATGTATTATATTGGAATTTGTTTCACAGATGATAAAATCATTTCACAAACGCATTTTACACATGTTGAATAGAATAATAATCGATCATCATAAATATTTTTCATTAAGTCCAAAAAAGGTGACGTCATAATACATAAGTGTCATATACAAAATTGGGGCTTTTGAGCGACCAAAATATACTACATGGTCATACAAAAATATACACCCAGGTCTCTAATCCTAAGGTGGAGGAGGGTGCTAATCATGGTAGCACACACGACTCTAGCTAGCCAACAAAATAATCGAACCCATGCCCATGGTACCCCAGCCACCTGACACTGCATGGCCTCAGGAAAGTCCTCGACTTGCACCATGGGAACCCTCTGTGTCAAGCGAACGAAGTTTGTGTGAATTCTTTGGAGCATCTTCTCCACATCCACACCCGTGATCTTATCACCTCTTCCCCTCCGTCGATGATGAGGAAAGACATCTAGTTGTCATGGTCCCACATATGTATGTACTATTGAATTTTTAATGGTTATATCAGATCTTAAAACATTTAGCATCATAACACCATAACCATAATCCAAACGATCACTGAAAGATAGACAAGCACAACCATACAAAAAGAACACAAAGATTTATCCTCAAAAAACCCTAAAGGGAAAAACCCAGCAAAAGCTTCCTCAATATAGATGCCCCCAAAAGATAAAAGGTAAAACCCAAAAGAGTGATCCTCCTTCTTCTCATGCCACAGCTCTTTCTCTCTCTCTCTCTCTCTCTCATGCACTACAAAAGTGAGTGTGTGTGTTCCAAATGAGGAGCGCCACACCTCTATTTATATTCGTTCGTTCACTTAATAATTAATTCAGTCATGTAGGCTTAAGTAATCCTAAATTAATCATGTAGGCTCAAGTAACCACAACTGGGGTGCTAATGACCCACGTTACAATTTGAGGGGACTTCCTCATGACTCTTATTAGTTCTTCCGATTAGAAGCATCGAGGTATAAATTAATAGAAGTTGTTCTCCCGATAGGACCATCAGGGACCACAAAAGATACATAGAGAATATTCTTTGAAGTTACAATATTTCAACACTCCCCCTTAATGATAAGGGTATTCTACAACAACATCAACAACAACAATAGTAGGAGAGAGATAGAGGACATCATAAACATCATCAGGGTAACACATCTATAAATCATTGGAATCTCTTCAACATCATGTATTCTTCATCTTCATCTTCAACGACAACAACACTTTGACCGACAACATCATCTTTAGTCTTCATCTTCAATCTTCAGCAGCAACAACACTTTGACTGCTCGATTGATAACATCATCATCAGTACTTTGACCTTTCAATCAGCAACATCAACATCTTCAGCAAAAACATACTTTGAGTTCAGAAACATCATCATGATACTCTGATCTTTCGATCAGTACATCATCATCATCACACTCTGATATTTCAATCAGTACGTCATCATCAGCAACATCAACATCTTCAGCAACAACATACTTTGAGTTGAGCAACATCATCATCATACTCTGATCTTTCAATCAGTACATCATCATCATCACACTCTGATGTTTTGACCAGTACGTCATCATCAGCAACAACATCATACTTTGAACTTTCGAACAAAAACATCATCATCACACTCTGATCTTTCGATCAGTATGTCATCATCATCACACTTTGATCTTTCGATCAGTATGTCATCATCATCACACTTTGATATTTAGATCGGTAACATCATCATCAGAAACACTCTGATGTTTCGATCAGTAACATCATCATCAGCAACAACCTATAATCCACAACACAAAGATGAAAGTCTTCGGATCACTTTTGGACTTAAAGTCCAGGGATGATACAATCCCACCACACTCTCGACACCCAAAGTCACCGGATTGATTATGGGATAATCATTCCCTATCACTTTAGGAATAGGTCCAAGGATGATGCAATCCTACCACATTCTCGACAACCGAAGTCACCGGATTGATTACAGGATAATCAGTCCCTATCACTTTAGGACTAGATTCAAGGATGATGCAATCCTACCACATTCTCGGGGTCCGAAGCCTTCGGATACCATTATGAATTGAAGCTCAAGAATGATGAAATCCTACCACATTCTTAGGGATTAAAGCCTCTAGATACCTTTCTGAACCGAAGTTAAAGGATGATGCAATCCCACTACATTCTCGAGGACCGAAGACACCGGATCTATTCTGGACAGATGTCCCGAGATGATACAATCCCTCTTCATTCTCGAGGATTGAAGTCATCGGATCACTTCTGGAAAAATGTCCCGAGATGATACAATCCCTCTTCATTCTCTAGGAGCGAAGTCACCGGATCACTTTTGAACAAATGTCCCAGGATGATACAATCCCTCTTCATTCTCGAGGACCGGGGTCACTAGATCACTTTAGGGAAAATGCCCAGGGATGATACAATCCCACTGCAACATCACTACTCTCCCTTTCGAGGAAGGTCTTTCTGAACAACACCAATCTTGTCTCAAAAGTGTTCGAACTTTACCTGAGACAGAGGTTTCGTCAACACATCATCATCTAAACCATCATCATCTACATCTTCAGTATGTGAATACTAAACTATCACCATCTGTATCTCCAGTATGTGAATACTGAAAGCATCATAATCTATATCTTCAGTATAGAAATACTGAAAGCATTATCTTCTCTATATTCAATATAGAAATACTGAATCACCGTCATCTGCATCTACAGTATGTAAATATTGGAACATCATCTATATCTTCAGTATGGGAATACTGAAACATCATCATCTGCATCTTATCTCGTATGTAGAAATACCAGATTTCTATGTGTTACGATGGAACACAGAGTTCTTTGTCATCACAACTTTGGTTATCACATAGAATCATTGTAGTATCCATATTTAGGTCACAGAGACCTGATATCAGCTTCTGAAGCCATATGGCTTCACAACTTAGTAGAGCAATCTGCTATGTATTCTACTTCGGCCATGCTAAGAGAAACACTGGACTATTTTCTGCTAAACCATGAACTCATAGCAGACCCCAGACAATAACATCCACCTGATGTGCTTCTTCTATCTGAGACACTTCTAGCCCAATATTCATCTGTATAGCCATACAATATATAATCATGGTTTCCATCATAGTATAGATCAAAGTCTATAGTCCCTTTTAGATATCTCATCACATGCTTTGTAGCTATTAGGTGAAAACGTCTAGGTTGAACTAGATACTGACTCGAGGTGTTCACAGCAAAACAAATGTCTGGTTTGGTATTTGTTAGATACATAAACGACCCAATAATATATCTGTATTGAGTCACATCCACTAACTCTGATGAGTCATCAGCTAACAACTTCAAGTTGGAATCCATGGGTGTGGCCATGGCTTTGCATTCCAACATATCAAATCTTTTCAATATCTCTACTGCATACTTTCCCTAGTTGAGAAATATTCCTTTTGAATTTTTCCATACTTCCAAACCTAGGAAATAATGCATTAACCCAAGTTCTTTCATCTAAAATTCTTGAGTGAGCTTCTTCTTGCCTTCTACAATCTGTTTCTCATTCCCTTTCAGGAATAGATTATCCACATACAGTAATAGTATGACATGTTCATCTTCTATAACCTTGAAGTAAAGGTTAGGATCGACTTTCATCAGGAAACTATCCATCCTTCCATACCAAGCTCTGGGAGCTTGATTCAGGCCATAGAGGGATTTCTTCAACTTGCATACGTGAGTCCATCTGTCTTCAACTTCAAATCCTTGTGACTAGTCGATGTAAAACTCTTCCTCAATCATACCATTAAGGAAGGCTTGTCTTTACTTCATCATGGAAGAAACTACCATGATAGTTCTGAAGGAAGTGTACCTTGCTTCCTGGAGTAAGTGCCTCTTCAGAATTAATTCCCCCTTTCTTATAGAAACCTCTAGCCACAAGTCTTTCCTTACTTCTATCAGCAACATATTTTATCTTGCAAATCCATTTAGAAGATACCACATTCTTCCTTTCTGGTTTGATTACTATATCCCAAACATCATTATAGTATTCTTTCATGATAACATCTTCCATGAGTTCTTCTTGTTAGGTCATCAACATATCCTAGTCTTCTGCATTCAACCTTGAAGGTTGGAACCCACTTTACTCTTGGTAAGGTCTTGATCCATCAAGAAGTTGTCCATCATGTCATACCATGTTGAACTCAGATATATTCTATAGTAACGCCCCCTAAAGTGGAGTATCATCTCCCCTCTTCATTCTATACAGGTGGTTCTATGCTTGATATATACTTCTAGTAGGTCTGGTCAATAGAGTATGTCATGTCATAGTCTATTCTTTTTGAGGAAAATCACGAACCTTGCTTTGTAAACTTGTTCTTGTAGATCTGTATGGAAGATACTATGTACTTCCCTTTATGTCTCGAAACCATATCATATACATCATTCCCCATGATCAACTATTACTCTTTGATAATAGCTTCTTTGATAGCTGGAAAGGTTAGCATCAATGATGTCACCTAACTATGTTACAAAACTAGACTGTGTCCAAGGCCTCTTAATTTGGTTTGGAAGTCTCGCCATTATTTTCTTCATCTTGAGTTATATCTTGTACCCATGGTGGTCTTAATCCTTCGAGGTGGATCTACCACTCTCTGAAGCTCTTTCTTCCGTCATGGTGTCTCTGACACTGGGAGATTCAGATTCATGTTTATTGGAGTGAATCTTGAATTGTCATCACTTTTTCTTTGGAACAAGTCTCATCCTTCTTTTCTTGTAGGCGCTTGTACAGGACCTTTCCTACAATTCAAATGCACCAGTTTCATGGTTAGAACTATTTCATAAAACATATGCATAACGATAAATTCTTATGCATCATGCAACTGTTTATCCAATACAACATTTATCCATATCTCACTGAAACTTTCTAGATTCCTTCCATCTCTACCATGACATCATTGAGATTGTGCACTAATCCAATATGTCAGCAAAGAGGTTTCATTCTATATAAGTAGCAATGGAGAGTTGTATAGCACCATGAGCTAATTACCCATCACATGCATATTAGTAGTATATTGTCATTAATGCAAACAGTCTATCATGCATAACACATCAAATGAATATAATCAAATGCATAACAAGACAATATCATGCAATGACAATTGAATACTTATTTTTTATTCGTTTCGTGGGTAGACTCCTTCTTGATCCTTCTACTTCATCATCTTCTTCATTCCTGACATCATCATTTCTCATCCAAATGCTAAGATGGATAAGGGGTTATTCAAGAATTGAGTTCTTCATACTACTCATTACTTGAGGGATATTCTTTGAATCATGAGAACTTGATCTTCAGTTGCTCCCATCTTCTCTTCTCTTATTATGAGTTGATTTTCTTCATGTGTAAGGCTTTAGCCTCATTTCTCTTTGGAACTGGAACCTCTCTACTTATGTAGGTGTCCAATTCATTTTCTTCAAGAATGAGTGAGATCCAATAATTCCATGTTTGGAAGTTGTTAGTTTCACCAAGCTTGTCATCAAGATGGTGTGATTAGACATTTTTAAATAAGAACCTCAAATGTGAATAGCAAAAGATTAGATCTTACCGATTTGAGGTGTTTGTCCTGGTTCTGGAGCTGGCTGATCTAGGGTTTGTCATAGAAACCCTAATTTTCAAAACTTGGACTATTTCAGATATTATTGGATAGAAAGATATACCTCTTCAAGTTGATCTGTCCAATGTACTCCTTTTCTAAAAATAGTGGAGGGAAGCTCCCGGAACAGGAAGCCATAGTTTTCCAATTTCTTCTGTAGAAATTCCTGATACTGTTTTTGCTCTATCTCTGAAATTACTACTCCTATTTGTCTGAAACTTCGCAATAAGGTAGCCTCACATCTCCCTATTCCAACAACATAGGTTTCATCAGAATTGGTTTCACCAATTGGGACTTATGATCATATTACCAAGGTGACTTGTTACAGGACTTTTCAGAACAACGAAGTTGTACGGACATCCATGTGTCACTTTTTCATCTTCTGAGTCTAAAACTTGGACCATAGAAATTAAAGTACGTTCCCTTTATGGAACATCTTCCTAAATTTCATTTGGACCTTTGTAGCCCAAGATATAGCAATTATCCCATGTGTCCTATTTAGGGTTGAATCCTAGAAGAGGCTGGAACCCTAACTTGGAAGGGTCATATCGCCCAAGATACAGAGCATATGAGGACTAATTTTGGAGACAGTGTACATCAGGATGTTATATTCAACCTCTACAAGTTCCAGGTCCTAGGCCATCTCCAATCTTGAGATATAGTGAATGTACCAAAACTTATCTGTTTTAGTATTTAGTGTTTTTCTAGCTCGGGGTCAAACTAGGGTTTGACTTTCCTGGAGTTTCACCCAACCAAAAAACTTGATCTAGGTCTCTAGACTTTGATTTTGATGAGAGAAATCCTATGCCGGGCTCACTCAAAAATTTCTCTTCTATAGAAATCCCTAATTTCCCGCACCGAAAACTGAAAATGCTCGGAATCGAATTTCGCTTCAACAGAAAGATGCGCCCTTCAATGGAGAGTCATCCTAGCCTTATTTTGTTTATCAATTGTGGAGAGAGACCCAAAAAGTAAGAATCCCTAGCTTATATAGCTACACAATGTCTTCTTTCATCGTGGCTCTAATACCATGTTGAACTTTTAATGGTTATATCAAATGTTAAAACATTTAGCATCATAACAGCATAACCATAAGCCAAAAGATCAATGAAAGATAGACAAGCACAACCATACAAAAAGAACACAAAGATTTATCCTGGGAAAACCCTAAAGAGAAAAACACAGCAAAAGCTTCCTCAATATAGATGCCCCAAAAATATTAAAGGTAAAACCCAAAAGACCGATCCTCCTTCTTCTCCAGCCACAACTCTTTCTCTCTCTCTTTCTCATGTGCTACACAAGCGAGTGTGTGTGTTCCAAATGAGGAGAGCCACACCTCTATTTATATTCGTTCATTCACTTAATAATTAATTCAGTCATGTAGGCTCGAGTAATCCTAATTTAATCATGTAGGCTTGAGTAACCACAACTGGGGTGCTAATGACCCACATTACAATTTGAGGGGAATTCCTCATGACTCTTATTAGTTCTTCCGATTAGAAGCATTGGGGTAGAAAGTAATACAAGTGGTTCTCTCGATAGGACCATCAGGGACCACAAAAGATACATATATAAAATTCTTCAAAGTTACAATATTTCAACATGTACATGACAGAGTATCATTATATGTCATCACACGAAAAACATGTCTTTTGATTTCATATATATCGAAAACACACAAAAAACATTTATAATTCAAAAAACAAAAGTGATTTGGGATTCGTTACCTATGTCTCCATATGCTGCTCTTGGTGGTAGGGGCATATCCGGATCTCCATGGAATTCGATCCCTACATGGGGATAGTCATCTATGGAAACGATCTGTCTCTGCCACCAGAGAAAGAAGTCTACTGGATAGGGGTTATCCATCCTTCCCCCTTTTAGTCTCTACATGAAATTGGCCCACCATAGCTGAGCTGGATCCCTAACTCCATGTGGAGCAATGTCAAGTCTAGGGCTTAGCCCCGGCACCCACTCAAAAAATAATGCACTCAGTATGTTGTCGAATCCAAACTTATGTACCCTGCCCATATTGCAGTCACTGAGTTGTTGCTTCATGTTACTTAGTAGCAAGGTACTCTAGTCATATATCGTAGGCCGTGTGCACTCTACAGAATAAAACATCATTGGCCTTGAGGACTGATGGAGTGATACTAAATCTACGATCCTGCCCAATGTCAATAGTATGGATTTCAGCCCCAGGTTCTAGACTGAGTTTGTTAGTATTTGAATCCCAACATTCTCTGTATCAAAAATGAAATACACAGCTATGTACTCCTCTATAGCCAACCCACCTCCTGGCCCTTAGGATCAAAGGTTCACCATCTACGCTCGACGGGACAAACCTGTGATAAAGTACATGTCCTCAACTTCTATGCCAAGTGAGATGCCATCCAAATGAAAGGTATCAAAGTCTGGATCCCAGTAATCCACTAGTATCTAGAGTAGCCTTGGATTAGCCCTTGAGCTTCCAAGGTGCCAAAACTTATACAACCCACAAGCCCTCGGCGCTTGTTGAGCCATGAGATTGTCGTGCTCCCGATATGCAAGTAGATTACTACCAACACACAGAGTGTACAATATTTATTGTCAACACGGGAAAGTCTTTGTATTTCAAAGGATAAATGCACAGTATATGCTTAAACACAAAGTCACTGCAATTAAACACTATTATCCCCTAGCAACTATGCTCATGCCAAGAATCTGCGTAATCCCACTTATCTTCTAAATACTACAATCTCAATTAATTTCTACCATGCATCAAGGAAAATAACATAAGATTTAAATTACAATTGCAGATAAAAGGAAGTCCTATTCACATCCCCGAACAAGTAATTCACCTATTCAATCTGATTACTCTTGAAAGCCACAAGCATAAATCAAATGTTAATATAGGAATTCAATTGCAAAGGATTTAGTTCAGCTACTCTCAGAAATTGAAATACAGGAATGAAATTCAACAATCGTAACACTAAATATAAGCTGCAAGGATTCGTGGAATAACAGGTAAAACTGTAGGATGAATAGAGCTGTGTACAACTACCACATGAATTGCGTAAAAGATAGTTACCTACTCAGTCGACTGTCACTCTGTACCACTCATAGATCTCAAGGAAATGCCACCACAATTATACTGTAAATCCACACTTACTGCGTATAAAGGGAATAAAATCAACAAGACATCACACAACGAATGAATTAGAAAATCCTAGATTAACACAGCAATCTCTGTGGAAGGCGGGCCCAGCCTTCACACAAAGATGCTGGCTGAACAATGTAAAACTTCTTAAACCAGAGGTAAATCCTTATATTAAAAAGAGAATGATTACACAAATTGCTCCCACAGCTAATACAATGAATGAATTATATGTTCCGCCACCCCTTGGGTCAAGACAACTCCCCATATTTATACATGCAGATCATAACATCCGATCCTATTAAAGGGCATCCATGAAGATCTCTGATCTTTAGGCGCCCTAAATAACACTAGCTATTACAAACATGGCATAGTAAAGACATAGACAATATGGAAAAGCTGTTACTTGGCCCAGGAATGGTGATCTTTTCTGATCACAATTATACTCAAGCAGCAATGTACTAAAGATCTCCAATTGTAGTGCATTCTATTACAACTGCCTTGTCACAGCTCTGTCTAGGATGTCACATTAAAACCACGTGCCTTAATTGATGATAGGAGGGCTGAGGATCATCTTGAGCGACGAATATTCCTCCTTTCGAGACTTGTTCAGCCCCATATTCCCGCAGTCCACTTATCTCAAACTACCTTCATAAATCATAACATGTTAGCACATTTGAGAGATACACAGCTTTAATTATCACAATCATAAGCATTAATAAGATAAAGCAATGACTAGTCATACTTTGGCAGTTTGGGGAATAAAGTGAGGACAACAGGTCTGATTAGCATGCTGAATGGTGTAGGACAGGGGAAGAAAAGGTGATTGAGGATGGTTAAAAAGGGGCCAATTCTAGGCTCAACAAAGATCATCCTGAACAACCTCTTCATCATCACCGTGTTCTATCTCTCTCCATTCTAGCACCATCCTGCATAAAAATTTCCAAGTTTCATAAGTATTTGCCTTTGAAAATAATGTTTGCGGCCCTGTATGCAAGTGTTTTTGAAATAGCCGTGTATGTACATGGGTATCATGGTATTTTCTACCTATACCTATCCCTATATGTGGAAAAAGACCCTAGTTTTGCGTGGGCTGAAAAGAACTATTTGGGATGGCCTAAATAAAAAAATTGACCACTAAAACTAAAAATTTATGCATGAAAGTGAAAGCGGAGGGCATGGGTATTTACCTACACCAAATGCGGAGTGATTTCGCTGGACAATGCTCCCGGAATCAGCTCTTGAAATTCTGGATACAAAAGCACTATGGTGGGTGAATTTTCAAAATGGTATGGAATTTTTTATTTTTTCACTATTTTATAGAAAACGTTTTGGAATGTTTACCCACTTCCTATAGTTTTTGACCGTTTATAACAATTTTGGACCATTTGGACTAATCTGCTGTTGTAGGAGCCGGTTTTGAGCGTGGTTTGACTGAGTCTTCGATTCATTTGTGCCTATTACAGGTATCATGTCTAAACTAGCATATAGGTTAGGATTTAACATATGCCTGCATTTTGCATGACCTTATGACTGTTTCATCTTAACCTTAGGTATGCACCCATTCCATGATGTCTCAGAACCTTCTTGCTGCTATTAGAAGTGGTATTATGTGAATGGTAGATCTTTCCTATACATGGGTGCCCTGGTTATATCCTCTTTTTCATTTGGTTCCCATGTTGACATTTCTCCTTTAGGTTGTGGGAGTCCTTTTTAGTCTCGCCAATTCTTTGAGCAAGAGCTTTATACTCCTCTTGAACTTTATTCTAACCATTTCCCCAGGACTCCCATGTATATATCAAGTTTTAATTGCATTTTCATGAGTTTTTTTTTCCTTCTTGAGCTTTATGCTGGCTCCCTGACATTGAGTTATCATCCGTATAGCCTGAGCTTGTCTCATGTCTAGCCAAGAAGATCCTTTTTACTTATCTTTTGCAGCTTGATCATCCCTTTTACTGGGAGGATACCTTCTTCTAAGTGTCATTATCATGCTCATGTTTCCTTGCATTGAGCATAGGTATGTTCCACTACTTGGAATAAGATTTCCTGCCCTTGACACTCGTCTCCTCCCAGATATGTACTATAAATAACTTTTATTCTTTTTCAATCTTTTCAAAATATATAAAAAGTACAAAAAAATTAAAAAACAAAAATCCGGATAGGAAAAGATGTTATATTTGGCAGCAGTAGAGTCGTGTCACCTTCGAACAAAGCACCGCATATCACATCCATTGGTTGGGTTATTAGTTTGACTTTAGGACTTGTTCTTGTTACTATGAGTTTATCTCCACCGATTGGTTAAGACTCTATTCCCTATGGAGCCTATGTTGATGCCTCCTATGTCACATATATGTCCCAGTTTTTATATCGATTCCATGCTGCCTACCCTAGTCACCATTCACCTTTATTCTCTTGTTCGAAGGAAGTTGAAGCCTGATTCAGCCATTCCTCAGTTATCTTGACTTTGCATGTTGTTCATTCCCGGTACTGTTATTGATTCATGCACATATTGTTCAAGTTATTCCACATTATACAGTGTTGCTGAGTACCTTGTGTTGGTTGATGGGGGATGCCTTAATGCCCTCCTTCCGGCGGATTCCATTCCATCGACTTCAGATCATTTATTCTAGAATAGGAGTATAGAGTCATTTGAGTGCCTTGAGACTTATAGTCATCAGTGGTAGGTTCTCTTGCTATCAATATTTTTGGGAATACATCAATGTCCCCTGCTCAATGGATTATTCCAAGTGCTCGACCTCAAAACATCTATTCACACTTGTTAAATTGCACTTTGTACCTTGATTCCCATTTTCATTATCATTGGGTGATCTCACATTTGTTAACAATATACATCAATGACTGATAATCAAACGATGCACTACTATGTTCGACCTCGACACATCTATTCACATAGTAGGACATGTACTCGTAGCAATTCATGTAGAAGACATTTCAGTTTGGTGGAATTCCATGTATTCTACCTCCTTGATCGTGCCAATGTTCATGAGATTTCAGCTCTCGTTATTTGATTCCAATGTATATCAGACATCTTCATCCACTATGGAGATCTTGATCCATTGTATATATTCAGCTATTATGGAGATCTTGATGCGTTGTATATCTTCATCCACTTTGGATATTATGATCTATTGTATATTGTACGTGGAGATGACCACACATGTCACATTTTGTATATCATGCCTATTCATGGCCATTGTACTGTTATGTATCTAGAACTGCTATATGTATTTGCAGTCATTTGCAGAGATTCATTATTGTATTGTACGAATGAGTGGCTAGTTCTTCCACCTAGGTCTTCATTACTCCACTTATGGGATGGATTTTATAATGTATTTAGGCCATCATGTTACGCCTCATACCTCACACATTAGGGGGCATATGTTATAGAAGATTTTACCACACATGGTTGATCACATATTTATGTCCTTCCCTGTCCCTTTGTAGACTCTTTAGACCCTGTTGTCCGTCGATTGCACACCAGTAGCAGAAATCTTCCGAAAGTTGTCTCCTCACTTGAGAAAGTGGGAGAGGTGTGACCTCGGGGGAAAGCATAGAGCTAGGTACTATCAGCTACTCCTAGCTCCTCCGTTTAGGCTAACTCCTAACGAAGCCAAGGGGGGTAGTCCCTAACAAATATTTTTTAATGGCTCAATGTTTTAAGTTAATTTTTAGATTTTTTTGGATGCGGATGGGTGTTGTTTAGGAGTTACTGTGATTTAAAATGATTAATATTAGGGATATGATGATTAATCAAAGAAATCCACATTGCTAACGAGAGATCACATCGATAAGAAAAGATTCAAAACTTATAACTTAAGCATTCAAATATAATCAATTGAAATGGCGCATAGACAGTTGATCAAGATAGAAAATTAATAAAATATAACAAAGGACCAGTGCCTTATGGAGTCAAATAAATGCGTGAAATAAAGTCTAGGAATCAAGCTAATGAGTATTAGGTTTTGCAAGTGCTCTTGGTAGATTTTAAAAGTTTTTGATAGTGGTCTTGCTTAGAGTGTCAACAAAAGTTTGTCAAAGCCAGGAGACTCTTCTAAGTTTTCTCCATTGAAGACATGTCGGGCCCACCCAGTATCCCAGGCTGGTATCGCCAAGATTGACCAGCTAGCCGATAATCTAAGACAGTGGGAGGTTCCAGCGCCTCTACTAGGAATTACTTTGGAAGAATCCCTACAACGCTGGTGCCTTGGTTACGGGTTTTTAAGTACTATTAAATTACTCTTGTAGGGTTTAAAGATCCAGTGCCATTTCTGGGTATTCTGGTCTGAGATCGGTCAGAGCATACTCCGGCAATGAGGGGAGGGAGTTAATTAATTAAAAGGGGTGTGTGTGCTGAAGGTTTTATTAACTTGATTAATTAAGACTCTCCGACAGAGAGCGCTCTTGACCATGTCTTATGACAGTGGTTCAAGAGACTTAGCTAATCTAGATGAGACTAATGCAGGGATTATGCAAACCTAGGATGCTCTCCGATAGAGAGTGCTCTTGACTTGTGTTTTTGCAAGTTCAAGAGTCTTAATTAAGAGTTAATTGATTAAACAATATGAATAAAAAACAAAGATGACTTATTAAACTCTCTGACAGAGAGCACTCTTGATCCACCTTATGGTGTGATAGAATAAAAAGCAAACATGACTTATTAAACTCTCTGATAGAGAGCACTCTTGATCCACCTTATGGTGTGATTCAAGAGATTTAAGCAGTTGATTTACTTAGAAAGATAAACAATTTAAAAGAGTAATCAAATTAATTAATTAATTAGAAGTGATGGATTAACAATTAATATTCTAAGCATAAGATGCAAATGATGATGAAAATAAGCACATCTAATCTAAGCATGTAAAAGATGGACGCAACACAATCCTCCCCAAATGGGGGAGGATGGGAGTGGGGACTTAAAAACCCCACTCAAACAAAATATGCTTTATTAAAATTATACAAATTGCCTTTAGAAATTTAATCCTTGAAAGGAATTTCAAAGGAAAGTACACAACTCTATTATTATTGCAACTTGCGTAAAAAGGAGAGTGATTTACTTTTACTTGGATCTTTTCTTGAAACTTTCCAAAAGGGAAAAGAAGAAGTTTGAATGAGAGCAAAAGAACAAAGCAAAAGAAGGCTGAAATAAAAGGAAGTGGAGGGGAAGAAAGAGGGAAGGTAAAGAGGAAGTCAAAAACAAGAAAAGGGAGGAATAGGGCAGCGAACTAAGAAGCTAAGGGATGAACACAATTGAAGAAAATGGGATAGTGAACAATGAAATAAGTGGCTGTCATAAAAAGTGCAAAATGGTACAGCAAACAATGAAATAAGTGGTTGCCATAAAAAGTGCAAAACGAGACAGCAAACAATGAAATAAGTAGCTGTCATAAGAAGTGCAAAACAGGACAGCGAACCATAAATAAGTGGCTGTGATAAAAAGTGCAAAATGGGACAGCGAACCATGAAATAAGTGGCTGTCATAAAAAGTGCGAAATGGGACTGCAAACAAAAAGTAAAAGAAATGGCCAAAAAAAGGTTAAAGGAAGCCCAAAAACTAAGGCAAAAAGAGGCAAACAAGGGAAGAAAGCTAGGGCAGACTAGGGCTGTCCAAAATGGAGAAAAGGGATGGTAGAAGGGAGAAAAAATGGGGCAGCAATGAATAAAAAGTGAGAAAAGGAAAACAAGTCAAGGAGGAAAGGGGCTAGTAAGAAAGGAAACAAAAGAATTCAAGGAGAAAATGGAGAACTAGAGGAAGGAAGTTCGGTAACCAAGAAGTATTTAAATTTATGAAAGAATTTGAGATGGAACTTTGGAGGAAGATCTCCTTGTTTTTTCCTCTTGGAAAAAGCCAAACTCTCTGTAGGTCATGAAATTCAACAATGTTAGAAGGTTCTTATGATGATGGGGATGAGTTTGATGCAGCTCAGCTCACACCCTTCTCCAAATGGCGAGATCTGTAAAGACAATCCAACTTGATACCCAGTGAGATCAAACAATAAAAACTAGTATGCTAGCAATATGCAAATCATGATCAATAATTCATATAACTAAATATTTGTACCCATCTAGATTATGATAAACTTTGCTTAATAAACCAACTTGACAGCAGCAAATGGTAAATCTCATGTTCTAATAATAGACTTTTAAAGCTAGTTGTTTGATTCAACACATAAATAACAAATTGAAAGCATGGAAAGAGATCACCTCATACAACACATCCACCAATGAAGAGACAATCCTGTAGACCTCCAAAGTAAAAAATATTTATTCAATAATATAATGATTTCAATTTTTGCAGAGTTTCTATGCCCAAAAGTCCATGCTAATAGAGCTGAAAGAGCCTCTATTTAACAAATGAGAGAGTGCTAAAACCCTAAAACCAAAAAACCAACCCTAACCAACTTAGCCACCTAACAAAGAGCCTAGACCTAAACCAGAGAACCGGGAGTGAGGGGAGGCCTCCACCCAAGCAAGGTGCCCCCACTCCAAACCTAGGCACTGAAAACAAGCTAAGGATGAGGCCACACGTGTGACTCTCGATGTAGTTAAGCTCATCCTTTAGGTCTGGCAGGAGCCTGAGCTAGGTTTGGGAAGCCGACTGATGGTGTAAGATTCAATCTTCACCTCGATAAAATCACTGGACCAATGAGAGCTCTCCATCTCATCTTTAGCTGGAGATGACATGTCTGATAATTGATAATAAATTAATTGCTCTCTTAATGATGACTGAAGCTGAGTTATGATAACTCCAATCATCATAAGTGTTCCATGAGATGTCATTTAGCCTTTTATTTTACTGGATTCGGATTAATTTGGAGAGTTTTAGTTTTCTCCAAAATAATCATTTTTTTAATAAAAATCAATTTTTAACAAAAATCATTTTTTTACTAAAAATCATTTTTTTACTCAAAATTGACTTTTTTGAGTAAAAAGGCATTGTGTACGATTGTTGATCTGAAAGTTGGTTCTGACTAGATGGATGATCAAGAATGATTTTTGGCTTAAGGTCAGAGCCTTCAATCACTGAATTCTGAGTCTAGATCATGAACGATTTTTTTCCATTTAATTTATGGAAAAATTAACCCCAAAAACTTAGGAAAAGTAATTAAAAATTAAAAAATTAAAAAAAAAATTCACTGTTCGAAAAAGATTTTTTCGAATTTTTTTTATGTATCTGGATGACTTAGGACATGACCATGATCTATATAAATAATGTCTAGTAGGATTATAACACTCATTTGAGCTCTAATAACCCCCCAAGACCCAGAATTCAACATCGGGCATTCCAGCTTTGGAGGAAGCCAGAGAAAACCTCGTCAATTATACTTGGCTGAAGGCAAAGCATAATTGTTAGGGGAAAAAAACTCCTTGGACTACCCTGTTTGAGATTCTACGTATCAAGAGACCGAACCACTCAAAAATATCCTACTAGCACATTTTATTACAAACCTCGCGGGGCCATGGTCAAAATTATTAAAATAAAAATATGAGTATCCAATATTGGCTAGACAAGCAGACGGATCAACTGATACACTGGAATCAGACTTTGAACAAGTCTATCAACTGGCGGCTCCTCAGGTAACCCAACTATGGTACAAAAAAGTTGGTAACATCTGGCTCCAACTGTGGTACAGGTACTTGGTTGATCTATTGATAAAAAAGAGTGCCTGAGAATCCAGGAATCTCTGGTACCTGCATGTAAACAGAAGTGTCTCAGTTCCATGTATATGATAAAAATATGCCATGATGAAGCACCAAAAAATATATTTTTCTTTTTTTTTTGAAATAAAGTACATGGAAATAAACTTCTTCTTTTTCGACATATATAGAATGAAATATGATACAAATGCTAGTATACAAAAGAAAGAATTTTAATGTAGCATTCTACGAAGTTATGATACAAAAGTAAAGTACATAGAAATACAACAAGGATAGGTTTAGAAAATCCCTGTGATGACCCCTTGGTCATCTTGGAGGTTGTTTCGATAGAAAGCCTTCAAGTGTTGGCCATTCATGGGCAGGTTTAAAATTTCTCTGTCCATAGTGAAAAGGAAAAAAGAATTGGTGCCAACCGAGTCACGAATGATAAATGGGCCTTTACAAAGGCTGTCAAATTTCTCATGCTTTCTAGGCTTTTCCCTTCTCTTATCCCATAAGAGAATAGTATCTCCGAATTGGAAAGCTCTTTGCCTGGATGAATTATAAAAAGTGCCCTTCATACTTTCTTGATGTATGAGTGACTGATCAAGGGCAGCTCTTCGGGATTCATCCAATTCTACAATCTGGTTTATTCTCTGCTCCATTTCTGCTTGTTCTATGCCATACTCACTTAGCATCCTAAAGATTGGAATCTGCATATTGACCAGAAGGGTGGCGGTGAGTCCATACACCAACTCAAAAGGTGATTTACCAGTTGAGTTTTTCTTAGTGATTCTATCCTCCCACATAGCATACTTAATTTTACTATCCCGTGATCTCTTATTATCCCCCACATTCTTCTTGAGGATTGACATTAAATTTTTATTGGTCGACTCAGCAAGTTCATTGCCATGTGGGTAATAATCATATGAGTGGGATAGGATAATGCCATACTTAAAACATAAGTCATTCATTTTTTCGGAACTAAAGGCTTTGGCATTATCGATTGTTATTTTTAAGGGAGTCCTAAATCTAGTGATGATTCTTTCCTCGATGAAGTCTATAAAAACCTTCTCAGTGGTAGTCTTAGTGGGTATAGCCTCTACCCACTTGGTGAAGTAATCTGTTGCTGTGAGAATCCAACAAAAACCATTGCTGGAATTATCCTTGAATTTTCCAATAAAATCGAGCCCCCACTGCTGAAAAGGGGCAAGGACAACAACCGAAGTAAGGGGAAGAGCTGCCAACTTCTGCTTCCCAGTGAATAGCTGGCACTCTTGGAAACACTGGATATGCTTGTGAGCATCTACAAAAATGGTTGGCCAATAGTAACCAGCTCTCAAGATTTTGTGGGAAGTTGTATTTGTTGCATAGTGGCCTCCACAAAATCCTGAGTGAAACTCTGCTAATATCATTTTAGAATCCTGTTCGTTGATGCACCTAAGTATAATACCATCTGGGTTCCTCCAACCGAGACCCTCTTGGGTAAGGAAATACCTAGCAGTCTTAAGTCTCAAAGCCCTACGCTTGTGTCCTTTAAGGTGATCCGGGAAAGTGATATGGAGGAGAAATAAAATGATGTATGAATACCAATGGTTATCAAGGTTTTGAAGGGCAGGAGTCATGGTAGGTTGCATGATATCATTTTCTGCAATCATCTCAATGGCTTCTTCATTATTTTGAGTAAGCATTCTTTCCAGGCCTTGTCCCTTGATTAATTTAGTAGGTTTTATCTCAAGGTCATACTCCTGAATCTTGGATACCCATTTACCCCTTATTCCTAAACAATCCTTTTGAGAAAGGATATCCTTGACCCTAGTGTGGGGAACATATTCGGTAACCTTGGAATATCCGATATAAGTACTGAAATGTTTTAATGATTTGACTAAGGAATAAGCTTGCTTCTCCATGATGGTATACTTCAGCTTGGAATTCTGCAAGGCTCTACTCATAAATGCTATCGGCTGCTCAAATCCTTCGGAGTTCTTTTGGAGCAACACACCAGCAATGGTATCTTTAGAGGAAAATGAAAAGATCATGAAATTATTTGCGTAATCTGGGCTGACTAAGACCAGAGACCTGGTAATGGAATTTTTTATTGAATCAAAGGCTTTCCTTCCTTCAGTGGTCCACACAAACTTAGCATTTTTCTTGAGTAAGGCCTGCATGGGTTTCATTAATTCTGCCAAGTTTGGAATGAATCTCATGATAAAATTGATATGACCATTAAATGACTAAATGGTTTTAACATTCTTAGGGAGAGGGATATTTTTTATGGCCTCTACTCTCTCAAGATCAATTTTGACACCGTCTTTGTTGATGATATGTCCTAAGAGTTTTCCTCTTCTCTTCCTAACACCGAATTAGCCGGATTCGGAGAAATGCCATACTTCCTACACTGCTCAAAAATATACCTGAGATGACCAACATGTCTGGATCTTTCCTTTGAAAAAATAGTGAGATCATCTTGATAGATCTCAATGACTTTGCCAATCAACTCCTTGAAAGCATAATCCATGGCTCTTTGGAAAGTAGCTCCTGCGTTTAAAAGGCCAAAGGGCATTCTCAGATACTCAAAAGTTCCCCAAGGAGTTGTGAAAGTGGTCTTATGCCTATCCTCCTCTTGAATGACTACTTGATTATAGCTCGAAAAACCATCCAACATCGACATCATGCTCGATCCAGTGACCCGTTGGAGGAGGGTCTCCATGTTCGAGAGGGGGTAATTGTCCTTCTGACATGTTATGTTTAGATTCCTAAAATATATACATATCCTTATGCTCCTATTCTTCTTCCTTACAACTACTAAGTTAGAGCACCACGTGGAATGTCTAGTGGGAGCTATTATTCCTGCTGCTAGCATTTTCTCTAAATCCTTCTTGATGATTGGTGCTAACTTATGATTTATTTGCCTAAGTTTTTGTCTGAAAGGCTTGCCTTTTTGACATTATGGCTTTAGGGGAATAGTATGTTGAAATACATCTTCCCTATAAGATTTGAGCTCATCATAAGTAAAGGAAAATACATCCCTATACTCTTTGACCAAGTTTATGAGGCTATTCCTTTCTTTTTCAGAAGTACCTTTTCCAATTTTTATAATTTTAGGTTCTGTTTTTGTTCCAATGTTGACTTCAATGTAATCTCCTGGTCTTATCTGCTCAACATTGCTTTTTCTTCTATCGTGTCTATCAAAGATGTTTTCTAAGGAAACTAGACCATGTGGGACAAGATTGTTAAATTCATCACCTTCTCCATAATACTCTTTGTTTTCTTCCTGATCATTAGCTTTAAAGTTAAGGAATTCATCGACATTATGAATGAATCTCAAAATTTGTTCATCGTCTTTGAAGACCTGCCAATGTTCAACATTGTTAGGAACAGAAGGTCTGAAGTTAATCTCTAAAGGGAAATTCCCCTCTAACATCTCATTCGATGGCTGAAGAGTTGACGCTGAAAATGCAAGTCTATCGGAGGCACTATTCTGATCTCTAGGGACTGTTTCTATGTTAAGGGCATTAAAGAATTCCATTGTATCCTAGATTGCATTCTATATTTTTTAAGTCTTTGACACTTACATGCAAACTGGCCCTTAACTTGTTGGATTATTAAATCAGAGTCCCCTTTAATATCAAGCAACTTAATCCCCATGTCCTTGGCAATCTCAATGCCCAGTAGAAGTGCCTCATACTCTGCCACATTGTTAGTTGCTTTGAACTCCAATCTAAAGGTAAAATTGAAAACCTTATCCTCTGGTGAAACAATGAAAACACCATCCCCCTTGCTCATTTTAGAGTAAGCACCATCAAAATTCATTCTCCACAACTCAATAAGTTTTTCGGTCTTCATCTCTTCTTGGATGGGTTCCAAGAAGGTGGAGTTGATTTGATATGAGCCATTCTCATTAGTGTGGTAAGCATACTCATTTAATGGTATTTGAGGGTTTTCAACACGGTGCCTTTTTTCCTTTTCAGAATACAACTTAACAAGTGAAAACTCTAACACTAGAACGGTAGCATAAGTCCAATCCATCTGGATTGATACTCCCAAAGTGGCACCCCATTTCCTAGAAAGCAACATACCCCATTTGTTTGTAACATCAATACATAGGAAGTCCATTGTGATCTAGATATCCGGATACTTGGCCAATCTGACTAGCCGGTTCTCAATCATCCCTTTGACCTTGATCGGTCTAGAGTCCATGGCACACACGTTCTAGTAAGGTCTTGTGGTCCTTAGGTCAAGCTGTTGCATGAATTTTTTGGTCATGATGCTGGAACTAGATCTTGAGTATAACATACAATTATGTAGAAGAAGATCACCAATCATCAATGATATGTAGAAAGTGGGATGATCTTATTTTCTTGGGTCCCTAGTATGTAGAACTATAGGAGGATCAGCAAAGAAATTATTCGAAGTCCACTCCATGGTATCGAAAAAAGTGACTTTCTTAGGGGTAATAGGTTTTAAAGGACTTGAAGAACTTTCTTCAGCTTGAGGATCAACATTACTCTGAGGCTCTAAGATTTTCAAAAGTCTCTCTCTTTGGCAAGGGATTTTGCATAATTCAAGGATCAGAACAGGGACTTTTGTATTTGCTAACCAATTACCTAAGTCAAAAATTAAATCAACAATTTATTTTGTTTCAACTTCTTTGGGAGGATTTAGGAGGTGTTACCTTGGGAATATTCTGTGCAGAAGAACTCTTTCTTTGATAAGTGATCCCTTTGAATTTCTGGGCATTGTTGATCTGCTCAGCTGAAGGCATCTCACCATAGTACTGAGTCAGGTTGTCAACTTTCTTTCATAACAATTGGCCTTTGGCCAATTGCCTATGGGGATGTTGGGGATGTCATCTATGTTATTTATGAAATCAGGCTCGCTTGTCGACATATTCAGACCGCAACCTTCAGGATGACCATGCTCCTGAACATAGGTAGCATAGCGGCAGCCAGATTCCTCATGGAAATCTCTGCACACTCTGCAAAATGGTTTATATTGCTCAACCATGTTAGCAGCCTCTAGCTGATGGGGAGGCCTCTGCTCATGGTTTGGAGGACTTCTTTGCCAAGTTGGCTTGGCAGGAAAGGTTTTAGGAGTGGAGTGAGTTTGAGTTCTTTCCATTTTGATCACCCTATTTTTAATTTCTTTTAACTGTGATAAGTGTTTCTGCACTACCTCCTCCATATTTTTCTTCATCTCCCTCTTCATCTCAATCATTTATTTTTCATAGGAATCCTTCATAGCTGATAAAGGATCCTTGTCTTTTGGTTCACTGATTTTTAATGGAGTTGAAGACCTCAAGTAACCATGGAGGTTAGACTCACCAGATGATTGCATGTTCAGATCAATTTTGATTGCCATCTCCTGAGCCTGGAGAAAGTTAGTAGGCTCCTTGTCTCTGATCTGGTATTGCATTTTTCCACTAAGTGCCTCAATGTAATATACCAGGATGGTTGGTTTAGTTAGGGCATACTCAGTAGGGATGGCATTTGATAATTCCGTGAACCTAGTGTTGAACTCGTCCATTGTTTCTGTGTCTTTCTTCTTTATGTTGGTCAAGGATGCAAGTTGATGCCGAGGTTCTTTCTTTTCACCGGACTTGTTGGTGAAAGAAGTTTTGAAAGCTGCTAGACTATTAAAGGAATCGTCTGGTAAATTGCTATACCATTCGTCTGCCTTTCCATCCAAAGATAGAGCAAATAAATTCATATACACGTCATCATGTTGGCTGACCGGATCATTGACATAAGCATTGATACACCTAGAAAAGTTCTTGAGGTGCATGGCGGAGGTAGTGGCATCAGTGCCTATATACATCGAAAGCTTCTCAATAGCTTTGTCTGGAATACGGTGGGGTTGACCTGCTATCTGAGAAAATTCAAGCTGAGTAAAATACTCGCCCATTATGTAAAAAATAGTGATATTAGTGTTTTCAGGAAATAAAATGTGGATTTTCGAAACAGACTCAGATCCAAGTTCTGTAAGGATCCTGCGAGAATATAGTTTGTTTAATCTCCTCCTTAAGACCTTTTCGAGGTTAGGGATGTATTCAACCAAACCTACAGAGTTTCTTCTAGTAGAATACCTTGAGGTGTTAACTGATAGTGGAGTCACCAGGTGGACTTAAGTCTAATTTCAGAGAGTGATTGGACTAAAAATCTACCAAAAAGGATAAAAAGGTAAAAACTAAAAGAAACAAAGGTCGTCCAGGAACAAAAATATTTGTCCCCGGCAACGGCGCCAAAAGATGTTGTCCGCTGATTGCACACCAGCAGGAGAAATCTTCTAAAAGCTGTCTCCTCACTTGAGAAAGTGGGAGAGGTGTGACCTTGGGGGCAAGCACAGAGCTAGGTACTGTCACCTACTCCCACAGGGGCTTCACTTGTTGACCAATATCCTATCACGTTAGTTCATATTGTGGGTTTTAAAATTATCAAAAATTGAACCAATATATTGCAGGTATTGGGGGGGATGAGGGGTTTAAGGTGGGGGTAGGTAGGGTGGTTTATAAGGATTGAGGTATAAAAAGAGGTGGGGAGGAGGTTTTAAGTATTGGGAGGGGGTTTCAACAAAAAGAGTTTGGGTCAATATCCCTGGAAATTAAGGGTATTCTTTAATATCCCACGATCGCACGTGCTATGTGAGATTTTCACTAAGTGAAGTCCCTGTGCCTACTCCTAGCTCCTCCGTTTAGGCTAACTCCTAACGAAGTCAAGGGGGGTAGTCCCTAACAAAGAGTTTTCTATGGCTCAATGTTTTAAGTTAATTTTTAGATGTTTTTGGATGCGGATGGGTGTTGTTTAGGAGTTACTGTGATTTAAAATGATTAATATTAGGGGGATGATGATTAATCAAATCAATCCACATTGCTAACGAGAGATCACACAGATAAGAAAAGATTCCAAACTTATAACTTAAGCATTCAAATATAATCAATTGAAATGGCCCATAGACAGTTGACCAAGATAGAAAATTAATCAAATATAACAAAGGACCAGTGCCTTATGGAGTCAAATAAATGTGTGAAATAAAGTCTAGGAATCAAGCTAGTGAGTATTAGGTTTTGCAAGTGCTCTTGGTAGATTTTAAAAGTTTTTGATAGTGGTCTTTCTTAGAGTGTCAACGAAAGTTTGTCAAAGCCAGGAGACTCTTCTAAGTTCCCTCCATTGAAGACATGTCGGGCCCACCCAGTATCCCAGGCTAGTATCGCCAAGATTGACCAGCTAGCCGAGAATCTAAGATAGTGGGAGGTTCCAGCGCCTCTACTAGGAATTAATTTGGAAGAATCCCTACAACGCTGGTGCCTTGGTTATGGGCGTTTAAGTATTATTAAATTACTCTTGTAGGGTTTAAAGATCCATTGCCATTTCTGGGTATTCTGGTCTGAGATCGGTCAGAGCATACTCCGGCAAGGAGGGGAGGGAGTTAATTAATTAAAAGGGGTGTGTGTGCTGAAGGTTTTATTAAGTTGATTAATTAAGACTCTTCGACAGAGAGCGCTCTTGACCATGTCTTATGACAGTGGTTCAAGAGACTTAGCTAATCTAGATGAGACTAATGCAGGGATTATGCAAACCTAGGATGCTCTCCGATAGATAGTGCTCTTGACTTGTGTTTTTGCAAGTTCAAGAGTCTTACTTAAGAGTTAATTGATTAAACAATATGAATAAAAAACAAAGATGACTTATTAAAATCTCTGACAGAGAGCACTCTTGATCCACCTTATGGTGTGATTCAAGAGATTTAAGCAGTTGATTTACTTAGAAAGATAAACAATTTAAAAGAGTAATCAAATTAATTAATGAATTAGAAGTGATGGATTAACAATTAATATTCTAAGCATAAGATGCAAATGATGATGAAAACAAGCACATCTAATATAAGCATGTAAAATATGGACGCAACACAATCCTCCCCAAATGGGGGAGGATGGGAGTGGGGACTTAAAAACCCCACTCAAACAAAAGATGCTTTATTAAAATTATACAAATTGCCTTTGGAAATTTAATCCTTGAAAGGAATTTCAAAGGAAAGTATACAACTCTATTATTATTGCAACTTGCATAAAAAAGAGAGTGATTTACTTTTACTTGGAGCTTTTCTTGAAACTTTCCAAAAGGGAAAAGAAAATTTTTGAATGAGAGCTAAAGAACAAGGCAAAAGAAGGCTGAAATAAAAGGAAGCGGAGGGGAAGAAAGAGGGAAGGAAAAGAGGAAGTCAAAAACAAGAAAATGGAGGAATAGGGAAACGAACTAAGAAGCTAAGGGATGAACAAAATTGAAGAAAATGGGATAGTGAACAATGGAATAAGTGGTTGTCATAAAAAGTGCAAAACGGGACAGTGAACAATGAAATAAGTGGCTGTCATAAAAAGTGCAAAACGGGACAGCAAACAATGAAATAAGTGGCTGTCATAAAAAGCGCAAAATGGGACAGCGAACCATAAAATAAGTGGCTGTCATAAAAAGTGCAAAACAGGACAGCGAACCATGAAATAAGTGGCTGTCATAAAAAGTGCAAAATGGGACAGCGAACAAAAAGTAAAAGAAATGGCCAAAAAAAGGTTAAAGGAAACCAAAAAACTAGGGCAAAAAGAGGCAAACAAGGGAAGAAATCTAGGGCACACTAGGGCTGTCCAAAATGGAGAAAAGGGATGGTAGAAGAGAGAAAAAATGGGGCAGCGATGAAGAAAAGGTGAGAAAAGGAAAACAAGTCAAGGAGGAAAGGGGTTAGCAAGCAAGGAAACAAAAAAAGTCAAGGAGCAAAGGGAGAACTAGAGGAAGGAAGTTCGGTAACCAAGAAGTATTTAAATTTATGAAAGAATTTGAGATGGAACTTTGGAGGAAGATCTCCTTCTTTTTTCCTCTTGGAAAAAGCCAAACTCTCTATAGGTCCTAAAAGTCAACAATGTTAGAAGATTCTTATGATTATGGAGATGAATTTGATGCAGCTGAGCTCGCACCCTTCTCCAAATGGTGAGATCTGTAAAGACAATCCAACTTGATACCCAGTGAGATCAAAAACAATAAAAACTAGTATGCTAGGAATATGCAAATCAATATCAATACTTCATATAACTGAATATTTGTACCCATCTAGATTATGATAAACTTTGCATAATAAACCAACTTGACAGCAGAAAATGGTAAATCTTATGTTCTGATAATAGACTTCTAAAGCTAGTTGTTTGATTCAACACATAAATAACAAATTGAAAGCATGGAAAGAGATCACCTCATACAACACATCCACCAATGAAGAGACAATCCCGTAGACCTCCAAAGTTGAAAAGCTTTATTCAATAATATAATGATTATAATTTTTGTAGAGTTTCTATGCCCAAAAGTCCATGCTAATAGAGCTGAAGAGCCTCTATTTAACAAATGAGAGAGTGCTAAAACCCTAAAACCAAAAAACCAACCCTAACCAGCTTAGCCACCTAACAAAGACCCCAGACCTAAATCAGAGAACCGGGAGTGAGGGGAGGCCTCCACCCAGGCAAGGAGCCCCCACTCCAAAACTGCACACTAAAAACAAGCCAAGGATGAGGCCACACGTGTGAGTATGGATGTAGGTAAGCTCGTCCTTTAGGTCTGGCAGGAGCCTGAGCTAGGTTTGGGAAGCCCACTGATGGTGTAAGCTTCAGTATTCACCCCGATCAAATCACCGAACCAATGAGAGCTCTCCATCTCATCTTTAGCTGGAGATGACATGTCTGATAATTGATAATAAATTAATTGCTCTCTTAATGATGACTAAAGCTGAGTTATGATAACTCCAATCATCATAAGTGTTCCATGAGATGTCATTTAGCCTTTTATTTTATTGAATTTGGATTAATTTGGAGAGTTTTAGTTTTCTCCAAAATAATCATTTTTTTAATAAAAATCAATTTTTAATGAAAATCAATTTTTTACTAAAAATCTTTTTTTTACTCAAATTATACTTTTTTGAGTAAAAAGGCATTATGTGTCCGATTGCTGATCTAAAAGTTGGTTCTGACTGTCTAGCTAATCAAGAATGATTTTTGGCTTAAGGTTAGAGCCTTCAATCACTGAATTCTGAGTCCAGATCATGAACAGGTTTTTTCCATTTAATTTATGGAAAAATTAACCCAAAAAACTTAGGAAAAGTAATTAAAATTTAAAATATTAAAAAAAAAAATCACTGTTCGAAAAAGATTTTTTCGAATTTTTTTTATGTATCCAGATGACTTAGGACATGACCATGATCTATCTAAATAATGTCTAGTAGGATTATAACACTCAGTTGGGCTCTAATAACCCCCCAAGGCCCAGAATTCAACATTGGGCATTCCATCTTTGGAGGAAGCGGGAGAAAACCTTGTCAATTATACTCGACAGAAGGCAAAGCATAATTGTCAGGGGCCAAAAACGCCCTAGAATACCCTATTTGAGATTCTACGTCTCAGGAGACCAAACCACTCAAAAATATCCTACTAGCACATTTTATTACAAACCCCATGGGGCCATGGTCAAAATTACTCAAATAAAAAAGTGACTAGCCAATATTGGCTAGACAAGCAGACAGATGAACTGATTCACTGGAATCAGACTTTGAACAAGTCTGTCAATTGGAGGCTCCTCAGGTAACCCAACTATGGTACAAAAAAGTTGGTAACAAACCCCATGGACTTATATTATACTTTGATGTTCCAAGTTCATCCCTAAAAAACACCTGTTTATTGTTGTACATGACTTTTAAACCCATACTCGCGTGTACACACTAATTTTGACCTCAAACCCATGTACATCGGGATGTGTGCATAAGTCCAAATATTTTTAGAGTTTTCCTCATAGGATTCTGAAGATCCTGACTCTTGGCCTTCCATATTCCTTGAGATCGCTCGGATTCGACCCTCCATTACCCTTTTGGAGTGCTATATAAGGAACCCCTTGGATAGTTTGAAGAGGAGGAATTGAATAGCAAAGAAACTATAGTCCATTGTTGCCACAGTTTGCATATACTTGAGTCTGCATCCCTTTGTCCCTTGGGGGAACTTTGTGTTCTTCCCGAGCTTGCCTTTTCTTGTGAGCTTTCTATCGAGAGATGGAGGATTGAGGTGGTGGAGGCCCAGGTGGAGGACTCGGTTTCACTGATTTGTAGATGTGCCGACAGAGGTTGTCACTATTGTAATCTCTGGTTTTATTACTAGAAATATATTTTCCTATCCAATTATGTGCATTTGAATATGAATATTGAATCCATGGATGTATTTAATTGCTTAACATTGTTGAATATATATGCTAGAGTAGGTCTAACACACTATTATAGAGCATTCATTTCTTGTTTGTTGTTGTTGAGAGTGTATTGCTAATGCAAGCGTGAATTGGGAAGCTCAACGGGGATCTACTTCAACCGTCCAGAACAAGGTACGATTCAGTATCCCTTAGTGTTAAATGGTTGGTTTCTCTTGCATATTGGGAAATATTGATTTCTAGTGTCAAAGATGTCTGTTGTGGTACACCCCAATCCATATGAATTTTATCTCTATAACAAAACCCAAAGGAAACCTAAGCTTCCTATAGAGTTAGAAATAAGATTCTACAAAAGAGGAGTTCCAAGACAATCATCTATATCATAAGTGGAAATTTTCAAACCATCAAATAGTCTATTCCTTAATTGCCATGTACATGTTTCCTTGGATATTATAGTGTCATTGAGATGAAATAAAGGTATATTATAAAATAATTATTTTCAAACTTTGGGAAACCTACTTCATGAAAAATTGTAGTTGTGTATGGACACATACTAGGAAATTATAATTTGGATGAAATAACTAAAAACATGGACAACCTTAGGAATCCATAAATACAACGAAAGGCTAGGAAGGTGAACCCGCAATAGGACATGATACTTCTAGGCCATGACATAATTAAAATTTACATTCTATGGATTCAATACCAGTATTGAGCCTTCATAGAGCCAAGGGCCCTTAGATAAGATTGTCTCTTTATCTAGTGTAGATTCAAATAAGAATTTTTTCCTCAAAGGGGATACATATATCTTACCTTTCTCCAAAGAAGAAATTTTTGTTGATGTATTTGTAACTTAGGCATGTGTTCACTTGTATATTTTATATATTGTATTTCATTGGTCCCTGATGTTCCTATTGGGAGGATCATTAATGTAACCAAGTCATGTAAAGTCATAGAGGTTAACCCTCCTAGTTGATTGGGTGGGAACTTCCCCACAGTTTCGTGGCACTAGGGTTATTAGACTCTCCTAGAGAAGTCGGCTCTGGTAAGTAATTGTCAAGTGAAAAATTAGTATAAATAGAGAGTGAGCCTCTCTATTTGAAACACACACTCACCTAGCTATAGCGCATAGGTGAGAGAAGAGGATCTCACATAAGTGAGAGAGAGAGCAGTTGTTGGAGATCATCTTTCTGTCTTTGGGTTTTACTGCTTCCATTGGTGCTCATTCTATGTCTGAGGAATTTGTGGGGTTTTCTTCTTTATGGTTTCCCCGAGGAAAATCTTTGTGTCTATTGTCACTTGTGATTGATTGTTGTGCATGTTATTCTGTCAGATAAGATCCTAAGATAATACTGCCTAATTGATAAAAATATAACATGGTATCAGGGCTAACTTGAGAAGAAGACACTATGTAGCTGCAGAAGCTAGGGATTCTTAATTTTTGGGTCTCTCACCACAATCCATCGGCAAAAGGAGGCTAAGCTAATCTCCACTGAAGGGTGCATATTTCTGTCGAAGCTGAATCTGATTATGAGATTTTTCATTTTTTTGACCTACCATTGCATCAAGAAATTAGGGATTTTCACAGAAGTAGAATTTTCGAGTGAGCCCAGCATAGGATTGATCTACTCATCAAAATCGAAGTTTAGAGACAAAAATCAAGGTTTTGGTTGGGTAGAACTCTGGGAAAGTCAAACCCTAATTTTCCCTAGAACCAGAAAACCAGCACTATAGAAGATCAGCTCCAGATCTAGTTTTCAGCTTCTCAAATTGGTAAGATCTAAATATTTTGTATTTCCATTTGAGTTTCTTAGTTAATATGTCTCATCACACCAAGCTTGATGAAAATCTTGAGGGAGTTGATAACATCTGAGCATGGAAGTATATGATCTCACTAGTTCTTGAAGAAAATGAGTTGGACTCTTACATCAGTGAAGAGGTTCCAGTTTCAGAGGGAGATGAGGTTAAGTCCTTACACAAGAAGAACTTGATCAAGTCCAAGAGGATTATTTCTGATTCAATCAAGGATCACCTCATACCATAGGTGTCCTCCCTAAAGACACCTAAAGAGATGTTTGAAGCCTTGACCAAGCTATTTGAAGGAAAGAACCATTAGAGGAAATTTGGGGTCTAAAATGGGCCTTATAAGAAAATGTGCCAATAATAAATTCTTGTGAGTTAGAATTCAAGAACCAATAGAATTTCAATAAAATGAGCCAACCATAATGGTTGAATTGACATATTTGTCAGAGAAAAAAAAAAAAAACTACTTTTTTTGTTCATATTTTTGACACATCTCTCTATGTTTTTACTCAAATTTTGATCAGTAGAGCTCGTTGGATGAAAAATTTGATTCTGCATCCAAGGAGTACCCACACTGCATACTTTTGACCGACCTCACTACCCCAAAAACAAGAAATACCTGAAAACACTTGATGATGACATCATCATCACATTTTGTCACGTATTTCTTGTTTTTGGGGTAGCGAGTTCCATCAAAAGTATGCACTGTGGATACTGGTTGGATGCAGAATCAAATTTCGCATCCAATGAGATATTTCGATTGAAATTTGAGTAAAAACACACTGAGATATGTCGAAAATACGAACACAAAAAGTATTTTTTTCTTTCTTCCTCCAAAATTAATAAATATTATTTTATTATTTTAAGTATTATTTTATTATTTTCCTTAGGAGGCGCATTTTAGACCTCAAAATTCCTTTAATGATAAATTGGAAGATGACTTTGAGGAATCAGTTGAAGATTATGAAGATTCATATTGTGGAGACCATACAATCATACTTTACAACGGTCTCCCGGATCAAAGAACAACTTGAAGCAATGGATGAAGAAGTAGAAAATGCAGAAATTGTGATGACCACCTTGGATGGTCTCCCTAGGTCATGGGACTCTTTCATTCAAGGTATTTGTGCTAGAAGAAAGATATTCACCTTTAGTAGACTGTGGGAGGAATGCTCACAAGAATAAGCTCAGATAGTAGTTGAAGAATAAAATATTGGAAATTAATATCAAGCTTTCACGATGCACACCAAGAAAACAGAAGGGACTACCATCACTCAAATGGTAAGAATTCTCACCAAAAAGATAACCCTAAAAGATATAGCAGATATTTTTCTAAAATTAGATGCTATACATGTGATGAGAGAGGACAATTTTCTAGAGAATGTCCTAGAAACAAAGGCGGCTCTCACAAGAAGAAGGGAAACACGAGAAGACATCATGCTCACACTGCAGAGGATGCTGAACCTCTTAGAGAGAGAGTCAAAGAAGAAAGTGAATATTATTCTAGTGATGAAGAATATGACTTGATTTCTTCCCTCACAGGAACTGTCACACATGGAAGTAATGATTGGATCATAGATAGTGGGGCTTCCAAGCATATGAATGAATTCAAAGAATCCTTTGTGAAGCTATCTGAATATGAGTCACATCACAAACTTGGGGATGACTACCAGTATCCCATAAATGGTAGATGTGAATCCTCTTATAAGCTAGACTTTGGAAAGTCTAAGAAGATGAAGGATGTCTTTTTTGTACCAGGACTAAAGAAGAACATTCTCTCCATCTTTGCATTAGGTGCAAAAGGCATGAGGGTTGCATTTGTAGATGGCCAAGTTCTTATGTGGCCAAAAGGAAAAACTATAGATGATGTAGTAGTGATTCAAGAGTAAGAGGGAGGACTATACAAATTGAAGGACCAACCAGAACAAGCTTTGGTCCATGACTCAGTAGAGCCAAATGAACTTTGGCATAGAAATCTTGCACATGTGCACTATAGGGCACTTCTACTTGCATGCAAAGTTGTTGAAGGTCTTCCAGAAATACAGGAAAAACATTAAGGTGTTTTTAAAGGATGTGCAAAATGAAAGAACACAAAGAAGACATTTCCAAGTAGCGAGAACAAGGAAAAAGGAATCTTGGAAATCATCCACTACGATGTATGTGGTCCGATGTCATTTAGTTCAATGAGTGGGTATGTATACTATGTTTCTTTCATTGATGATTTTTCTAGGAAGACATGGATATATTTATTGAAGAACAAGGATGAAGTATTCAGTAAGTTCAAGGAATTCAAAGACTTGATCGAAAACCACACAGAAAAGAAAATCAAGACCTTTTGATTAGATAATGGTGGAGAATTCACATCAAATGAATTCAAAGAATTATGTAGACATTTAGGGATTAAAAGGGAGTTTACCACTCCATATAATCCACAACGGAATGGGGTTTCAGAAAGGAAGAATAGAATGATCATAGAAGATACAAGGGCAATTCTTCATGATAAACATATTCCCATGCATCTATGGGCAAAAGCTACTAGGACAGGTGTGTATGTACAAAACCGTACTCGGCATAGAGTAATTGAGAACAAGACACCTTAAGAAGTCTTCTCTAGAAAGAAACCAGAATTCAATCATCTCATAATATTTGACTGTCCAGTGTACCTACACATTCCAAAAGAAAATAGGAAAAAGTTAGATCCTTCAGGAAAGAAGGGTATATTTGTGGCATATAGTGAAAGCTCGAAGGCTTACAGAATATACTTCCTAGGATTCAATAAGATTGACATCAGTAGAGATGTAACATTCAATGAAGACTTAGCTTACAAAAAATCCATAAAGAGACCAGTTGAAGACCCTGAAGAAACAGAATTACCCAGGATTCAAGATACAACTATGAATGATGCAACTCATGAAGAAGATCGAGAAATATATGAACCCCAGGAACCTGTAGATCCACCACAAGAGAAGAATATTCACAAGAGGAAACTTGCATGGGTACGTGAGGCTATCCAAGGTGAAGAAAGATATGGGGCTCCAGAAGAAATGCACAGAGAGAGGAAGAGAACTAGGTCCTACTCCGGATACGTAGCCTTATTATGTGACATCATTGATAAATAACCTTTCAACTATGAAGAAGCAGCAGAAAAGAAAGAATGGAAGGGTTCTATGATTGAGGAGTATCAGTATATCATGAAGAATTATGTATGGGATGTTGTCCCAAGACTAGAGGGGAATTCTATTGTGACTTCCAAGTGGATCTACAAGATCAAGCATACTACAAATGGCAGAATAGTGAAATATAAAGCAATATCTGTGGCTCTTGGCTTCTCCCAGAAAGAAGGATAGATTATGAAGAGACTTTTGCACCTGTATCCAGATACACTTCCATCCGATCAATACTTTCTCTGGCTATAGTGATGAAATGGAAGATACACCAGATGGATGTCAAGACTGATTTCTTGAATGTTGTAGTAGAAGAGGAAGTGTATGTGGAGTAGTCACTCGATTTTGAGACACATGATAGAGAGACTCATGTGTGCAAATTGAATAAATCCTTGTACGGTTTGAAACAGGCACCAAGGACATGGTACGATATAATTGACATATTCCTAACTAGTTTGGGATTTACCAACAGTAAATCATATTCCAACATTTACTACAACGTTGAGGAAGGGAACCCAGTGATACTCCTACTGTATGTAGATGATCTATTTGTAACATGTGAGGATATGTTTGATTGTTGACATGAAGAGGAGGCTTGCTACCGAGTTCGAGATGAAAGACTTGGGCATGATGCATTATTTTCTAGGCATGGAGGTGTGCCAGAATATAGATGGAATCTCCCTGGGACAAAGGAAGTATGTAGTAGAGATCCTGAAGAGGTTCGAGATGATGACTGCAATTCCATGAACACACCTATGGCATTGAACCTGAAGCTATTGAGTGATTCTTCCTCAGAGTTGGTTGATGCTACGATGTATCACCAGATGATTGGGTCCTTGATGTACCTGATGAACACGAGACTAGATATTTTCTTTGTTGTGAACACATTGAGCTAGTTCCTGACAGATCAAAGACATGTTCACCTAATTGTTGCAAAGCATATTCTGAGGTACCTGAAAGGTATAGTTGATTATGGGCTCAAGTATGAGGAAAATCAAAAGATTAACCTAGAAGGTTATGTGGATTCAGATTGGGAAGGAGGTGCCATCGATAGGAAGATAACTTCAGGGTGTTGATTTAGTATGGGATCAGGTATGATCTCTTGGTTTAGGAGGAACTACATGGCACTGATTAAAGCCAAAGTAGAGTATGTCGTAGCTTGGTCAGCTAGTTGTGAGGTAGTATGGCTAAGGAAGCTATTGTCTGATTTTTTTTATCTCCAGTAGGATGCTACTTGTATATATTGCGACAACCAGAGTTGTGTGAATTTGTCAGAGAACCCGGTGTTCCATGACAAGTCGAAGCATATCGAGATCAAATATCACTAGATCAAGGATATGGTGCAGAGAGGAGAAGTGAAGCTCAAGTATGTTGTGATGGATGAACATATATCTCATTTTTTGACCAAACCATTAGCAAGAGTGAAGTTTGAGTACTTCAGGGTGAATCTTGGTGTTCTCCAGATCGAAGTTCCTTCCAAGAGGAAGTGATGAGTCCGTGAGCCCTTCTGACATGGTGGTAGGATTGGTTCCTCCCATGGTCTGATGTAAGTGTTGTGCCCTTCTGACATGGTGGTAGGATTGGTTCCTACCATGGTAAGATGTAAGTGGTGTGCCCTTTTGACATTGTGGTAGGATTGGTTCCTCCCATGGTCAGATATAAGTGTTGTTCCTTTCTGACATGATGGCAGGATTGGTTCCTCCCATGGTCAGATGTAAGTGCTGAGCCTTTCCCCAGATGGTAGTAGGTGTTTACTACCATGCTGATGGATGTAAGTATAGATCCCTTCCCCGGATGGTAGTAGGTGTGTCCTACAATGCCAGTGGATGTAAGTGCAGAGCCCTTCCATGGATGGTAGTAGGTGTGTCCTACCATGCCGACAGATGTAAGTGTAGATCCTTTCCACAGATGGTAGTAGGTGTGTACTACTATGATAGTGGATGTAAGTGTAGGGCCTTTCCCTGGATGGTAGTAGGTGTTTCCTACCATTCTAGTGGATGTAAGTGCTGGGGCCTTTCCTTGGATGGTAGTAGTTGTGTCCCACCATGCTATTGGATTTAAGTGTTGGAGCCTTTCACAGATGATAGTAGGTGTGCCCTACCATTATGGTGAATGTAAGTGTTGGAGCCTTTCTCGGATGGTAGTAGGTGTGTCCTACCATGCCGATTATATAAGCAATGTTGCCGAATACCTACATGGAGGCTAGGCCTAAAAACAACATGAAAAAGGGATGGCTCTGTAGAACTTCCTATGATGAGAAGAATTGAGAGATAGCACCATTTGATCGAGATAGTGGAAGTAGTGATGATGATGATGATCCAGTGATGATATAGCTTTGATGATGATCCAGATTTGATCCAGTGACAAAGACTAGTGCTGATGAATTGTGTCAAGAGAATACCTTCCTAGTTAAGAGGGAGTGTTGATGTATTTGTTACTTCAGAATGTATTCATTTGTATCTTTTATATATTGTATTTCATTGGTCCCCAATGTTCCTATCGAGAGAATAATTAATGTAATCAAGTCATGTAAAGTCATAAACGTTAACCCTCCTAGCTAATTGGGAGGCAAAGTCCCCATAGTTTCGGGGCACTAGGGTTATTAGACTCTCCTAGAGAAGTCGGACCTGGTAAGTAATTGTTAAGTCAGAAATTAGTATAAATAGAGAGTGAGCCTCTCTATTTGAAACACACACTCACCTAGCTATAGCACATAGGTGAGAGAAGAGGAGCTAACACAAGTGAGAGAGAGAACAACTGTTGGAGATCATCTTTCTGTCTTTGGGTTTTACTGCTACCATTGGTACTCATTTTATCTTTGAGGAAGTTGCGCGGTTTTCTCCTTTATGGTTTCCCCAAGGAAAATGTTTGTGTCTCTTGTATCTTGTGATTCATTGCTGTGCATTTTATTCTCTCAGATAATATCCTAAGATAATACTGTCTAATTGATAAAAATATAACAATTTTCGATGTAAAGGACCATGTCTAGAGGATACAATTTAATCCCACTAAAATATCCAATGACAGATCTTTGCCTTAGCTATGTGACCCCTTCATGGATCCACTATAATGAAATATAAACATTATTTCCACTTGTTATTGTTTGAATGCACATCTTAGGAACGTTAAATAAGTTTTCATTATGATTAACTATCCAACTATATTGATTCATTGTGCACAATTGACATCCTCTTTCTTAAACAGAAAAATGATGGGGATTCTTGGAACAATAAAAGTACTTTCCAGGGGCTATTTTTGAAATCCCATTTTTTAAGTTGAGTTAATGTTTTCTCCTTGTCTCTCTGGTCATCCCCACAATTATGAGCATTAGTGATTTACATATATGTCTTATGTAGTCGGCTCTATTTGGAACTATCACTAATTTATATGAAAATTGGATCCAAATTGTACTAGCTCTCTTTTGTGATTGCATTATTTTTTAGTAAGGTTTGTATTTGCTGACACAAGCTAGCATTTAACATGAAATGAAGTTGTTGGTTTTTACCATTAAATGTTTTGGATGGTGATTTTTTATGTTTTATTTTCATACCATGTCACCTTATTGTTCTGTGATTGTGTTAGTGAAGTGATGCATGCTAATTTTTGTTTTTATGCAGTTTCCTATCAAACACCGACCTACATTGTGCCACCTACTCAAATGTTTCAGTTGGATGATATAAATAATACAACAGTAAGTAACTTCCTCAATACTTTCTGTTGCTTTTTTTCATGCATATTCCTCATATTCGCTTCTTGCTAATATTTGTTGGTGGTTTGGATCCAACCGTATAAGAGGAAGATCCAAGGAAAATCTTTGGGCAGTTTGGAGAGTTTGTTGATGTCAAAATACCTATTAATAAGGGATGTGGATTTCTGCAGTTTGGTAACAGGTATGGCTGATGCACTTTATGAAGTCTAATTATTAATGTTACACCATTTGTTTGGGATGTGAGGACAAGGGAGTGGAGAAATGTATTTAGGGATGTGTGGAAGTACCCCCCAAATTCTAGGGAACATATTAGAGGATGTTTGTGTGTCTTCCATAGGGGAACCCACCTGAAATAATTTAGTAAAAAGTGAGTGCATCTGATCCCAAGTGACACATTAGTCAAGTATGGCTCTGGCAAATTATTGCTTGCATGTAAAAATTGCATTTTGTCATTATCTGATGAGAATGAGTTTTTTTTCTTTCTAAGTTCCATAATCTCACTCCCTATGTACATTCCTGGTTATTTTGTTTATATTTCTCTTCTTACCATCCAATTTTCTAATTGTTTTATATGAGATTTTAAATTTAGGGTGCCATATTAATGTGACAACACAAGGTTTTTATATGGGGATCCAGATTTATGCGTGAATGAAATGAAAGAACATATACAGAATCATAACCACAAACATTTTGCAAAGATAATAGAGATATAGTAGCAAAAATAGAACAGACTATAATACAATGGCTAGAATGGTGGTAGCTATCTTTGAGAAGAGATGTGACTGCTATGTTCATCCATGCAAAGCTGAATACAAAATGAGGCCAAAGGGGCCTATTTATAATAAGAATGAGGGTGAGAACCCCAAAAGTCCAAAACGTAACCCTAGAAGATGAACCGTCATAAAGTTTGCAACCCCAAGGTGGTAAGTTGAACAATCAACTTCTCGAGGTCATAACTTTTGCATATGATATCTGACTTGGGTGTTCAATAGCTCATTGGAAATATCTATGTAATATTTACAACTTTTAATTTTACCAAATGCATGCTAATGGAAACTATTTGGCCCCCAAATCGCCAAAAAACGTTGTTTAGGGCCTCAAAACGGCTCTAGAAGTTTGGGACCCTAAAAACCATAGAAAAATAACCAGGAAACTGCCAGAATGGAAAAATGTTTTGAGCCAGTGGAATAGGTGGGTGGCCATTGATATCCATATAGATCAATCCTCCCTCCTTAGGAATCAATGGTCTCCATTGCATCGAATCCTGTATCATATCTCGAACTGTGTGTTGAGTTGATCTCTTGGTGCAACATTTGCTAAAGTGAAGAGGCTTCCTTTCTTTGACATCCCGAGAGGGCTGTAATTGTTGTATGGATGATTTGTTTCCAGATGAGCAGCTTGAATATGTGGTCTTGCGTCATAGAGGTACTCAGATAGATGAGGAAACAATGGCTCTGTCTTCTTCTTGTGTGTGATGAGTAGAGACATCCTGTGTAAAGGGTGTGGAGGTCTCTGTAATCTTATGTTCTCCTTCAGATGCAATTGTTAAGAGGAATAATTTTCTGACATGGGAGCTTATCTTCCTACCTTGTGAGACTTTGTTAGGTGCAACGGTCTCTGGTATTCAATAGAGTTTTCCTCCCAAAGTAACAACGACGTTGCGAGGCCGTGACTCATATACAACATGACGCTTCCACATATATGGTTGTCCTAAAAGAACATCACAGACTTAAAGTGGGGACACATCACATAGTACCTTCTATTTGAAAGGCTTAATGCCATATGGTAGGAGGCATTGTTGAGTAATGCAGATACTGCGTCCTTGTCTTAGCCAACTGATGTTGTAGGGTTGTGGGTGTGGTGTTCTCGGAAGCTCCAATCTCTTGAACACTTCTTCTAAGATCAGGTTCTTTTGGATTCCATTGTCAACAAAAAAATGTAGTGGGATACCCTTCACCCACATCTACAAGTGGAAGAGACACTCCTCTACCTTTGACTCTTCAGGATCCTCTAGCTGAATCTGTGCGGTAGTAGCAGTGGCATTGGGGTCTGCATCAATGATATGCCTCCCATTGTTTGTGGCTATGGCATTGGGTTCAGAATCAGAATCAAGATCTAATTCTGAAGACCTGATCTCATCCACCAATGACTGCTTTGAGCGAAATTCATCAGTTTTGTGCCAAGGGCTTTTATGAAATTTGCACCACTTCCTGGTGTCCTTTTGTGTCTTTTCATCCCCCTTCTTTTCTTGTGGCGGGGACTAGTTGTCCTTTCCTTTTGTTTTGTTCTGTGGGCTAGGGTTTCCCTTGCCTTGATTCTACGGTGTATTCGTAGGTCCAGAGTCTCTCTTGTTCTATTGTCGAAATTTCTCCTCGATTTTTATAGTATACCGATAGGTAGATCCAAGTGAAGATATGTCGAGGAAGTCGATCTCAGTTCAGATGTACTGATGTAGACCACTACAATATTTAAGAATTAGGTGTCACTCGGAGTCCATGATACCCAACTTTTCACGCAAGGTATGAAAGTTGTTGGTGTACTCTGACACCATTTGGTCCCTTTCTTAACATAGAATGGTCCATTTTGTGTACTCGCCATCATAGTTTCCCATAGGGTAATACTATTCCCTGAAGGAATTTATGAAAGAGGCCCAAGTGGGATTTGTCTCAAACATTCCAGACTCATCTGATGAGTTTTGTGCCCAATAAGTACCCCACCAATTTTGGACATGGGGGCCTGCCTTAAGGAGAGCAAAGGTGATCTTTTCCCTGTCGGAGAAATTGTGGACAGAGAAATACACTTCTAGAACATTCAACCAATTATCTAGGGAATATGCATCGATATTGCCTTCAAATAAAGGAATATCAAAGTTAAATTGTACCTTAAAGGGAGTTGCATCCCTGAACCAACTGCTCGTTGATGATGCACTTACCGTTGCCGGAATTCATAGAAGGATTTGGGTGAAACTATCCATCATCTCATTCCTCTGTCACTCGAGGGATTCCTTGAGCAGCAACTTGATAGGATCTCATGCTCCATTGTCTCTCTTTTCTTCCACCATGGGAGGTCATTTGGGGCAGCGAGAGTGATTAAGTGAAACTAGTTCGAGACTGAACTCTCTATATCCCGACCTCGTTGGGGACATGCGCAGAGAAACAATCAAAGAGCAGATTGCTCTTATACCACTGATATGGATTTATGTGTGAAAAAAATGAAAGAACATATACAAAATCATAATCACAAACAATTTGCAAAGATAACAAAGATATAGTAAACACATATTCTATTAAATGGCAGAAATAGAACAGACTATAAGACAATGGCTAGAATGGTGGTATGTATCTCTGAGAAAAGATGTGATTGCTGCGCTCATCCATGCAAAGCTGAATATGAAATGAGTCCAAATGGGCCTATTTATAATAAGAATGATGGTGAGAACACCAAAATCCCAAAATGTAACCCTAGAAGATGAACCATCATAACGTTTGTGGCCCCAAGGTGGTAAGTTGAACAATCAACTTCTCGGGGTCATAACTTTTGCATATGATCTCCAATTTAGGCGTTTGATAGCTTATTGGAAATATCTATCTAATATTTACAACTTTTGATCCACAAAATGCATGCCGATGGAAACAAATTCTCCCATGAATCGCCAAAAAATGTTGTTTAGGGCCTCAAAATGGCCCAAAAAGTTTGGGACCTGAAAAATCGTAGAAAAATAACTAGGAAACTTCCTCAATGGACAATTGTTTTGAGCTAGTGGAATAGGTGGGTGGCCACCGATATCCATCTAAATCATTTAGTGAGTGAACCTAAGTAGTATATAGAGAATATCCTGGAATGGTTTCTTAAATTATCTCAACCAATTCCTTTTATGCAATGTTCCACCAAGTTTCTCGGGAAGGTATACATGGAAACAAATCCCCTAAATTTTAGGAAACATTGGGGCCCTCAACACACAGAACTGCATTTTTTTCTTTCATTTTGGAAATTTGCTACTTATATTAACAAAAAATATATGACAAGGGTACAAATAGGAATAGTTCCCTGAAAGCTAAAAGAAAGGCCTTCACACCTGATTATGCCTCAATAGGACAAATATATGCATGACTTAAAATGAGGACCTATATCCTTGGAAACTCCACCCCTAGGTTCTAGAAACACACTTTTGTGTTTCATAAAATTTTTCTTTTTGTAGATAGATGGTGCTTTCAAAGTCACATTCAAGACAACTTGTCCATGATTATTAGATCCATGGTTCTCTTTGGCTGAGAGGTCCAGGGACCCAACATTCTCTGGGCCAATTGGGATTGGACTAAGAGAGTGCAATCCTTTATTGTGCACTGCATCATTTGGTGCAAGCAGAAGATTCCATAATCCATTATCCATGTAGATTTTGGGGCACATGCTCAGTTGCTTGGAGTCTATTTTCATATTAGGTTCTTTCCTTCATAGAGTTTGGAGTCTTAGAATCTTGTTGATTTTGTCTTAAGGAAGGCTGGATACCACTATATTTTTCTCCTTGTTACTTTCAGTCCCTTTCCTTTCCAGGCCAACTTGGATGGGTTTGATGTTGGTTTTTGGAAGGATCAAGTTTATTGTAGTTAGTGGTCAAATATCTTGACTACTTTCCCTCTTTCAAGTATTCTCTAGATGTGACGAGCCACCTCTTTTGTCTAAGAAGGATTTGAACAAGATTATCAATGCAAGAAATTAATCAAAAAAGAAAGGATATGCCAATCGATAGGAATTTGGGTACCATGTGCCTCACTCTACATTTTATAAGTTTCAAGTTTATAACCCATGCCAGTATGTATTGTATCCTCTAATTCCTATATACAGGAATCCCTTGTTATCTTAAGAAATGGAGCACTTCTAGTCATGTTAAAGAAAGCTAGTGAAATAATATTACACAAGAGTTTCAGTAATCAAATTTCTTATTCGGTTTCATAATTGAAATAAGAATGAATCAACTACCTAGAAACAAATCATAGTAGCATATAAATAATTATTAAATTCTGTCACATCAATCTTGAGACAAAGAAAAGACTTACAAGAGATTCAAGTCAATTTAGGCATGAAATGACATAACGGTACTGTAATAGGAGGTTTTAGTTGTATATTATCAATAATGGAATAAAAATCAATGATACAATATCATGTAAACTTGCATGAATGAAAGACAATTTGAATTCACTAGAGCTCATTCGAATTGCATGGATGGGTGTAGCTTAATTGTCCATTAGCCACACTAAACACACCAGTTAACCACTAATTTAGCCATGATTGAATCTAAATGAGTCCTAACTGAATCAGAGTGCAATAAATGACCGATTATAACTTAAAGTAACTCAACTACATGTCACTTCATGTCAATTAGTAGGTGGGAGTGCATTGTTAACTCCAATAAGCTCCGATGAAGTGAATTGAACTGATACTAGTCATCAAAAGATGTTGGAGGCAGATTAACTCACTCCAATTCACCCAAATAATCCCAAATTAGACAATGACATGAGGCAGGCACCTTTATAACTCAACTCAACTGATTTTTAGGTGAAACAACATTCAGTTAACTATTTGGTGCACTTATGACACACAGATCACCCCAAAATTACTCCCTGATTTAAGGAGAAGGCTTAGTTTGCCTCCCTGATTGAAGCAGTGCATGGGTGTGCTCATGTTGATGTCATGGTGTGTTGATGCTGATGCCAATTTGATTCAATAAACTTGGGATAGTGGTTAATTAGGAAAAATTTGACTAAATAGGTGTGTGGGTTGGATAATGACTCCAACACCCCCCCTTCAGCTATACTCATGTGGAGTAAAATAAAATGCATAAAATTCTAGGGACCCGAAAACAAAGGCCATAGGTCACCCTATATAATAAAGTAACACTAAAATGGTCAAATAAAATTCTAAGTGAGAAAAGAGGGAAAAACCAATGGTAAAACCACCCACTCAAGCTGAATAGTGAATAAGTAACTAATAAACCTGATGAACTCACCCCGAATAGTGAACGGATGTAAGTCAACTTTTTCTCAGTAAATTTCTTGGTGAAGGTATCTGCAATTTGCTCATCTATAGGGTAGTATTGCAGAACAATGGTCCTGTCACGCACCAACTCCCTGATGTAGTGCATGTGAATCTCAACATGTTTGGTCCTCTACCACTGAACTGGATCTGTGGAGATCTTGATAGCACTTTGGTTGTCACAAAATATGACTATGTATAAATCAATACCAATCTCAAACTCTGAAAAAATGCCTTGTAACCAAACAACTTGGATGCAAGCATTCACTGCTCCCCTGTACTCGGCCTCTGCTGAAGACAATGCAATAGCAACCTTCTTTTTGTTGGACTATAAAATGGGGCCACCACCAAACATAAAGACATACCCAGAAGTGGACTTCCGATATATGGAATCCCATAACCAAGGGCTGAATCTGTATAACCGACCAACTCTAGCTCAGAATTTGCAGCATATTGAATGCCATAGGATCTTGTGCCCTAAATGTACTGAAGGATCCTCTTGATTTCCTTCCAATGGAGCTCAAGAGTATGCTGCATGTATCTTGATACAACATTCACAGCATAACAAATATCAGGCCGTGAAAGTGTCAAGTATAGAAAGCTTCCGATACACTAGCTGTAAATAGTGCAATCCATGAGTGGAGTGGATTTTCCCTCTTCAAGGCTGATCCCTGAGAGGAAAGGAAATGGTGCAGCCTTGCAATCGTCCATGTTAAACTTAATTAATATTTCTGCAATATATTTTTACTGAGTTACCATTATCACATCAAAGTCATGTGAGATTTCAAGCCCCAGAAATTTCTTCAGGAGCCCCAAATCGCTCATTTCAAATGCATCATGAAGAGCAGTTTTTTTGAAAGCAATTGAAGCAAGTGCGCTTCCTGTTATCAAAATATCATCAAAATATAATACTATTATCATAATATTACCATCATACTGCTGCAAATGTACATTAGGATCATATTTGTATCTCTGGAAGTTTTGTGAGAGTAGAAAGGCATCCATTTTGGCATACCAATATCTTGGGGCCTGTTTTAACCCATATAATGATTTTTGAAACTCACATACCAAATAAGGATATGATGTATACCCCTTGGGATGATTCATGTATATTTCCTCATTCAGGTCTCCATGAATAAATCACTCTTGAAATCCATGTGATGCACCTCCCAGTGCTTGGATGCAGCAATGGCCAAAACTAGCCTGATGGAGTCCATATTTGCCACTGGTGCAAAGGTCTCATGATAGTCCACTCCTTGGACTTGGGAGAACCCTTTTGAAACCAGACTTAATTTTTACTTGTATTTTGTTCCATCGGCACCAAAATTTGTCTGAAACACCCACTTGCATTGAACTAATTTCCTCCCAAGTGCAAGAGAAATTAGCTGCCAAGTAGCATTTTACCGAAGAGAATTAAACTCTTCGTCCATAGCAGCTTGCCATCTCGGATATTTCTGAGCATGGTATTAGGACTTAGAATATGAACCAATCATTAAATAACTGGTATTATACAGCAATGAATCGTGATAAGAGAGAGGAATACTTGCTCTTTGAAAATAAGACTGGGTTCTTCTTGTATCAACAGGATTTCTAATGTTTGGCCCAACGGAAGAGAGTGTCTTTTTGGCCCAAGTTGGGAGATGATTTTGCAATTCAAAATATGATTTTAGAACCTGATATAATTTTCTCACTGATATCAGATATCATATCTGAAAAATCAGAGCCTTAACTCCCACTTTCATCACACAAATAATCAGCAGAACAGGAGGGAATTTTAGCACAATTTTCTTCAACTAGTTCTACCTCTTGGAGAGGTTCTTCAAATCAGAAACTTCTTTGAATCAATATTTTCTTGGTTATGATATTTAGAGGTTTTAATCCATTATATTTATTCTGATATCCAATTAACACACATTCAATACTTTGCGGTTGCAAATATTTCCTCTTGTCAAATGGAATTTGATCCCATGAAGTGGACCCAAAAACATTGAAATTTTACACATCTAGCTTGTGTCGAAAGTAGGATTCAAAATGAGTATTTCCTTTCAGAAAAGAGTGAGGGAAACTATTATTAATGTGTGCAACAACATTTATGGCCTCAGCCCATAGGTTAGAAACTAAACCTTTGGCTTCCAACATGCAGGTAGTCATCTCCTTGAGGGACCGATTTTTCCTTTGCGTAACACCATTTTGTTGTGGTGTGTAGGGAATGGAGTGTTGTATTTTGATTCTACTGTCAACACATATTTGTAGAAATTTAGACTTGATATAATCCCATTTATTATCATATCTGAGAGACTTTATCTTTCTCCCATAGGAATTCTCAACCAATGCTTTGAACTCGGTGAATCTTTCCAAAACTTCATATTTTTTCTTTACAAAGAAAACCCAAGTGTATCTGGAGAAATCATCAATGAAGGTAAGTACACACTGTGAACTACTCATGGATGTAGTAGGAAAGGGTCCACTGATATAAAAATTAATCAACCCCAAAATACTTTTTGTACGGCTTTCCTTTCCCCGATCAAACTTGTGCTCATGGTGTTTGCTGACAATACAATCTTTGCAAATTCCACTGGAAGTTTCGATGGCTGGAAGGCCTTCAACCTGTTATCCAAATTTTTGTACCATAAGTTGGGTTACCTGAGGAGCCATCAGTTGACAGACTTGTTCAAAGTCTGATTCCAGTGTATCAGTTGATCCGTCTGCTTGTCTAGCCAATATTGGCTAGTCACTTTTTTATTTGAATAATTTTGACCATGGCCCCGTGGGGTTTGTAATAAAATGTCCTAGTAGGATAATTTTGAGTGGTTCGGTCTCCTGAGACGTAGAATCTCAAATAGGGTATTGCAGGGAGTTTTTTGCCCCTGACAATTATGCTTTGCCTTTAGCCGAGTATAATTGACGAGGTTTTCTCCCGCTTCCTCCAAAGCTGGAATGCTCGATGTTGAATTCTGGGCCTTGGGGGGTTATTAGAGCCCAACTGAGTGTTATAAGCCTACTAGAAATTATTTAGATAGATCATGGTAATTTCCTAAGTCATCTGGACACATAAAAAAAATTCGAAAAAATCTTTTTTGAACAGTGAAAAATTATTTTTTAATTTTTAATTAATTTTCCTAAGTTTTTTGGGTTAATTTTTCCATAAATTAAATGGAAAAAACCTGTTCATGATCCGGACATAGAATTCAGTGATTGAAGGCTCTAACCTTAATCCAAAAATCATTCTTGATCAGCCAGCCAGTCAAAACCAACTTTCAGATCAGCAATCGGACACATAATGCCTTTTTACTCAAAAAAGTCAGTTTTGAGTAAAAAATTATTTTTAGTAAAATAATGATTTTTATTAAAAAATAATTTTTATTTAAAAAAATGATTATTTTGAAGAAAACTAAAACTCTCCAAATTAATCCAAATTTAATAAAATAAAAGGATAAATGACATCTCATGGAACACTTATGAAGATTCGAATTATCATAACTCAGCTTCAGTCATCATTAAGAGAGCAATTAATTTATTATCAGTTATCGGACATGTCATCTCCAGCTAAAGATGAGATGGAGAGCTCTCATTGGTCTGGTGATTTTATCGAGGTAAATACTGAAGCTTACACCATCAGTGGGCTTCCCAAACCTAGCTCAGGCTCCTGCCAAACCTAAAGGATGAGCTTACCTACATCCAGACTCACACATGTGGCCTCATCCTTGGCTTGTTTTCAGTGCATAGGTTTGGAGTGGGGGCACCTTGCCTAGGTGGAGGCCTCCCCTCACTCCCGGTTCTCCAGTTTAGTTCTGGGCTCTTTGTTAGGTGGCTAAGCTGGTTAGGGTTGGTTTTTTGGTTTTAGGGTTTTAGCATTCTCTCAGTTGTTAAAAAGAGGCTCTTTCAGCTCTATTTGGATGGGACTTAGGGAAATAGAAGCTCTGAAAAAATTATAATCATTATATTATTGAATAAAGCTTTTCGACTTTGGAGGTCTATAGGATTGTCTCTTCATTGGTGGATGTGTTGTATGAGATGATCTCTTTCCATGCTTTCAATTTGTTATTTATGTGTTGAATCAAACAACTAGCTTTAGAAGTCTATTATTAGAACATAAGATTTACCATTTGCTGCTGTCAAGTTGGTTTATTATGCAAATTTTATCATAATATAGATGCATACAAATATTTAGTTATATGAAGTATTGATCTTGATTTGCATATTCCTAGCATACTAGATTTTATTGTTTGATCTCACTAGGTATCAAGTTGGATTGTCTTTACAGATCTCGCCATTTGGAGAAGGGTGCGAGCTTAGCTGCATCAAACTCATTCCATCATCATAAGAACCTTCTAACATTGTTGACTTTCAGCACCTATAGAGAGTTTGGATTTTTCCAAGAGAAAAAAAACAAGGAGATCTTCCTCCAAAGTTCCATCTCAAAGTCTTTCATAAATTCTTCTTTAAAATTCTTTTGGTTACCGGTTACTTAGGAAGCCCTAGTTTACTTCTTTCCATCCTTTGGCTTCCCTTTCTTTGCCTTGTTTGGCGCCTTTCCTCCTTCCTTTTCGCTGCCCTCTTTTTCCTCCTTTTGGACAGACCTCTTTTTACTCTTCGCTGCCCTCTTTTCACTCAGCTTTGCAGCCATGTTTCTTCTCTTTGGACAGCCCTCATTCTACCTAGTTTTCACCCCTTTTTTCATGCTTTGGACAGCCCTCTTTTTCCTCCTTGTGGACAGCCCTCTTTTGACTGTTCACTGCCCTTTTTTTTACTGTTTTACAGCCCTCTTTTTGCCTTTGGACAGCCCTCTTTTTCACATTTAGGACAGCCCTCTTTTTCACCTTTTCTCTCTCCTCTTTCTTGGTTTTTCTCCTCTCTTTTTCCTTTTCTTTCACCGCTGGTTTTTACCCTCTTTTTTGAGAATTTAGTTTGTAGTTTGTATTTAAATTTTTGAGTAATACATAACGTTTGAATTGTTCAAAGCTCTTATTTGCAGGAAGAATCGAGAAAAGCCCAAAGGGCCTTAAGCAAGCAAGGAAGCAAGCAAGAACAAAAAAGACAAGTCTTCCCTCTTCTCTCTATCCCTTATTCTCCATGTTCTTCCAAGGCAAAGGAAAAAAATAAAAGCCATCAAAATTGTACAAATTAATAAAAAAGTGAGTGGGATTACGGCTCCCACACCCTTCTTCCCCCATTTGGGGGAAGCCTGTATCGTCTCATTGTCATGCTTTTCATTTTTTGGTTTAAATTGCTAATGATAGGATAGGGTAGGATAAGTTGCATAATCATAATCAAATAGTTCATGTTTTGATTAATTTATTATGTTTTGAAAATGAAGTAAAAGTATTGATTTGACTGTTTGATTAAATATTGAATAAGTTCTTACTTTATACTTACCCCCTTGCTTTCCCGATTAGGGCCCTAAAAAGCCTGAAAGAGACTCTTGGGTAGTTAGATTTTTTTATGTTCTATGTCTTTTTCAAGTTTAACAAATTAAGTAAGACTCTTGAACTTGTAGTAACACAAGTCAAGAGCACACTCTATCGGAGAGAATTCATAGAACTGCATATCCCTGCATTAGGCATCTTAGATTAGATAAATCTCTTGAACCACTGTCATAAGACGGGGTCAAGAGCGCTCTTTGTCGGAGAGTCCTAATTAATTAATTTAATAAAACTTGCAACACACACCCCTTTAATTAATTAACTCCTTCCCTCCTTGCCGGAGTATGCTCTGGCCGATCTCAGATCGGAGTACCCATAAACGGCACTAGATCTTTATACCCTGCAAGAGTAACCTAATAATACTTAACACCTCATAACCAATGCACCGACATTGTAGGGATTCTTCCAAAGTACTTCCTAGTAGAGGCGCCGGAACCTCCCGCTGTCTTAGATTCTTGGCTAGCTGGTCACTTGACAATATCAGCCTGGGATACTGGGTGGGGCCGACATGTCGTAAATGGAGGAAACTTAGAAGAGTCTCCCGGCTTTGATAAAACTTCGTTGACACCTTAATCAAGAACACATAAAAACCTTAAAACCTACCAAGAGCACTCGCATCACCTAACATTCACTAGCTTGATTTCTAGACTTGTGTTTAATTCTCTAGCGCATTTCAGCTTCATTGAATCCATAAGGCACTGGTCCTTTTTTAATTTGTATAATCATATTATTTGATCAATGGTCTATGTTTTATCATAATTTCTTTCTATGAATGCACTATTAAAGTCTAGAATTTTTGCTTATCTTTGTAATCTCTTGTTAGCAACGTGGATTGCTTTTGATTTAGTGTCATATTCATAATAAACAAACACTTCAAATCATAATAACTCCTAAACAACACCCATCCACATCTACAACTAATCAAAACACTTTAACAACTTAAGAGCCATAGAAACTCTTTTGTAGGGACTACCCCCCTTGGCTTCGTTAGGGGTTAGCCTAAACAGAGGAGCTAGGAGTAGGTGACAGTATCTAGCTCTATGCTTTCCCCCAAGGTCACACCTCTCCCACTTTCCTAAGTGAGGAGAAAGATTTTGAAATATTTCTATTGTTGGTGTGCAATCGGTGGACAACATCTTTTGGCGCCGTTGCCGGGGACAAATCTTTTTGTTCCTGGATGACCTTTGTTTCTTTTAGTTTTTTACCTTTTTATCTTTTTTGGTAGATTTTTTAGTCCAATCACTCTCTGAATTTAGACTTAAGTCCACCTGGAGACTCCACTGTCAGTTAACACCTCAAGGTATTCTACTAAAAGAAACTCTGTAGGTTTGGTCGATTTCATCCCTAACCCCGAAAAGGTCTTAGGGAGGAGATTAAACAAACCATCTTCTCATAGGATCCTTGCAGAACTTGGAGCTAAGTCTGTTTCAGACATCCATCTTTTATTTCCAAAAAACTTAGAAAATTTGCAAAATAATAACTGTTTCCTTAATCCAATGGGTGATTTTTTCACTCAACTTAACTTTGCTCAGATAGCAGGTCATCCTCATGATATCCCTGACAAGGCTATCGACAAGCTTACGACATATAATGGCACTAATGCCTCCCTCTCTGCTAAGCAACATATCAGGAATTTCACCAAACACTGTGGTGCCCATGTTAGGGGTACTGATAGGCATGAAGATGTTTACATGACCTTGTTTGCCTTGTCTTTGGATGGCAAGGTTGGGAACTGGTACAATAATTTTCCGGACAATTCTTTTTCCACCTTAGCAGACTTCAAGGCTGCTTTCCTTGGAAATTTTGGCAGCAAAAAGGAGCCTAGAAATCTAGTAGCAGCTTTGACCAGCATAAAGAAGTCTGATACGGAAACCATGGATGAATTCAACGATAGGTTCACAGAGTTATCAAATTCCATCCCTGCTACTTATGCTCCTCCTGTAGCTTCCACTTTGGATTATTACATTGAAACATTAAGTGGCAAGATTCAGTACCAGATTAGAGACAAGGAGCCGACCACATTACTTCAGGCTTAGAATTTGGCCATTAAAATTGATAAGAATATGCAGTCATCTGGTGAATCTAACCTCCAGGGTTATTCAAGGTCTTAAACTCCTTTGAAAATTAGTGAACCTAAAGACAAGGATCCTTTAGCAGCTATAAAGGATGCCTACGAAAAACAAATGATTGAAATGAAAAGGGAGATGAAGAAAAATATGGAGGAAGCATAACAGAAACACTTAGTACAATTGAAGGAGATTCAAAATAGGGTGATTACAATGGAAAGAACTCAACCTCCGCCACCTCCTAGAGCTTTCCTTGCAAAACCAACATGGCAGAGAAAGAACCCCAACCATGAGCAAAGGCCTCCTCATCAGCTAGAGGCCACTAATGTGGTTGAAACTTACACACCATTTTGTAGGGCATGTGAAGACCTTCATGAAGAATCTTCCTACTATTATGCATGCTATATTCAGGAGCATGGTTTTCCAAAGGTTTGTGGTCCTAAAGCATCATCAAGCGAGCCTGAGTACATAAACTACATAGATGACATGCATGATATTTCTGGAGAAAGTTGGAGAGAGGCAAAACAGTATTCAAGAGAGCCTGAATACATTAACACAGTTAGACAGCTCCATCCTATCACCATAGAAACCTGGGGTCAAGTTGAAGATTATAGTCAGCAATTGGATGATCTCACTAAAAATTTTAGCACTAATCCTACTAATGAGCATAATGATGATAATTTGGAAGGCTTACTACCTTGTGACCTTTTTTCTGAAGAAGATAACTATGATCATGAGGAGGTATATAGAATCAGATGTGATACAGGTGATGAAGAATCCCTTTCTTCTAAGATGGATGACAACTACGAGACTTCAATTGAAAATCCAATTTTAAAGGTTTCATGTGATGAGAGTCCTCCATGCTCTCCATAGGATGACAAATATTTGGAAAGTTGGGTCCCATGTGATATCTTTGAAACCCAGCCTTTTGAAGAAGATTGTTTTGAGAAGAATGAGGAGTGTAGCCAGGGACTTGATACCAGTGATGAGGCATCTCTCATATCCAACATAGATGGAGATGATGATTATTGGACTTTTATTGAAAATCCAACTTATGATATTTTTGAAAATATTTTTGAGAATCTCATCTATGGTATGTCTAGCAAGGGGAGTTGTTATTTTGATACTTATAAAAGTTGTAAGGAAGAACAGTCAGAGTTTTCATATGATCAATCAGAATTGTATCTAAGTATCGGTAATAAGGATTTGAAAAAGCAGTGTGGTAAAGAGTCAGATGGGATACAACTAGTTGAATTTTTTTCTCAACCGTTGTCTTCACATATAGATGTTCCTTATGTTTTGGAGCACCTTGGGGCTTATACAATGAGTTATTATTTGATAAGCCTTGATGATCAACATGATGGAGTAGTCGACCTGCCGCATTATCCCGATTTGTATATCAGCGCTATCCAGTCATGGATAGAAGCAGCCTGCGCAAGTATCCACTAGTTTGGGAAGAAGTTTGATGACATTCTTCATGCTTATGATTCCCCATCCAGCCCGCCCATTCTGGATCATCACGCAGGTTTGCATTTTCTGGAAATTGTGTCCTTACTTTGGCTGGTAACCGAAGACAAGGAAAAACCTTTTTATATTAATAAAATGCTTAGGTGGCTACACTGGATTTATGATTACACCTAACCTTTTTTGTATCATGCTTAGAGTAGGAAAATAGGATCCTTAAAGTGAGCATTTATTTTAGCATTTTCTTTATGTACTTAGAAATAAATAAATTTTTCAGTTAAGTTTTTTCTTTGAATAAAGCAACTTTTGGATCATTGGCTCCTTTTCATAAAACTTGTGCTACTAAGGTTTTCTTGTCAAGTTGATATGTTTTTATAGGATATGGAAACCAGAGATTCTGGGGTTCTCGTATGCTCTCCTTGCATAAGAGACTAGATCGAGCACACGTCCTGCAGTTGGAGCCAGATGTTATCCAACTTTTTGTACCATAAGTTGGGTTACCTGAGGAGCTGCTAGTTGACAGACTTGTTCAAAGTCTGATTCTAGTGTATCAGTTAATCCGTCTGCTTGTCTAGCCAATATTGGCTAGTCACTTTTTTATTTGAATAATTTTGACCATGGCCCCGCGGGGTTTGTAATAAAATGTGCTAGTAGGATATTTTTGAGTGGTTCGGTCTCTTGAGACGTAGAATCTCAAATAGGGTATTCCAGGGAGTTTTTTTCCCCTGACAATTATGCTTTGCCTTCAGCCGAGTATAATTGACGAGGTTTTCTCCCGCTTCCTCCAAAGACGGAATGCCCAATGTTGAATTCTGGGCCTTGGGGGGTTATTAGAGCCCAACTGAGTGTTATAAGCCTACTAGACATTATTTAGATAGATCATGGTCATGTCCTAAGTCATTTGGACACATAAAAAAATTTCGAAAAAATCTTTTTCGAACAGTGAAAAATTATTTTTTATTTTTTAATTAATTTTCCTAAGTTTTTTGGGTTAATTTTTCCATAAATTAAATGGAAAAAACCCGTTCATGATCCGAACTCAGAATTCAGTGATTGAAGGCTCTAACCTTAAGCCAAAAATCATTCTTGATTAGGCAGCCAGTCAGAACCAACTTTCAGATCAACAATCGGACACATGATGCCTTTTTACTCAAAAAAGTCAGTTTTGAGTAAAAAATGATTTTTAGTAAAAAATGATTTTTAGTAAAAAATGATTTTTATTAAAAAATTATTTTTATTTAAAAAAATGATTATTTTGGAGAAAACTAAAACTCTCCAAATTAATCCAAATTTAATAAAATAAAAGGCTAAATGACATCTCATGGAACACTTATGATGATTGGAGTTATCATAACTCGGCTTCAGTCATCATTAAGAGAGCAATTAATTTATTATCAGTTATCAGACATGTCATCTCTAGCTAAAGATGAGATGGAGAGCTCTCATTGGTCTGGTGATTTTATCGAGGTAAAGAATGAAGCTTACACCATCAGTGGGCTTCCCAAACCTAGCTCAGGCTCTTGCCAAACCTAAAGGATGAGCTTACCTACATCCAGACTCACACATGTGGCCGCATCCTTGGCTTGTTTTCAGTGCACAGGTTTGGAGTGGGCGCGCCTTGCCTGGGTGGAGGCCTCCCCTCACTCCCGGTTCTCCAGTTTAGGTCTGGGCTCTTTGTTAGGTGGCTAAGCTGGGTAGGGTTGGTTTTTTGGTTTTAGGCTTTTAGCACTCTCTCATTTGTTAAAAAGAGGCTCTTTCAGCTCTATTTGGATGGGACTTAGGGGCATAGAAGCTCTGAAAAAATTGTAATCATTATATTATTGAAAAAAGCTTTTCAACTTTGGAGGTCTACAGGATTGTCTCTTCATTGGTGGATGTGTTGTATGAGGTGATCTCTTTCCATGCTTTCAATTTGTTATTTATGTGTTGAATCAAACAACTAGCTTTAGAAGTCTATTATTAGAACATAAGATTTACCATTTGCTGCTGTCAAGTTGGTTTATTATGCAAAGTTGATCATAATCTAGATGCGTACAAATATTCAGTTATATGAAGTATTGATCTTGATTTGCATATTCCTAGCATACTAGGTTTTATTGTTTGATCTCACTAGGTATCAAGTTGGATTGTCTTTACAGATCTCGCCATTTGGAGAAGGGTGCGAGCTTAGCTGCATCAAACTCATCTCCATCATCATAAGAACCTTCTAACATTGTTGACTTTCATGACCTATAGAGAGTTTGGATTTTTCCAAGAGAAAAAAAACAAGGAGATCTTCCTCCAAAGTTCCATCTCAAAGTCTTTCATAAATTCTTCTTTAAAATTCTTTTGGTTACCGGTTACTTAGGAAGCCCTAGTTTACTTCTTTCCATCCTTTGGCTTCCCTTTCTTTTCCTTGTTTGGCTCACCTATCCTCCTTCCTTTTATCTGCCCTCTTTTTCCTCCTTGTGGACAGCCCTCTTTTTACTCTTCGCTTCCCTCTTTTCCCTCAGCTTTGCAGCCCTCTTTCTTCTCTTTGGACAGCCCTCGTTTTACCTAGTTTTCACCCCTTTTTTCATGCTTTGGACAGCCCCCTTTTTCCTCCTTGTGGACAGCCCTCTTTTGACTGTTAACTGCCCTTTTTTTTACTGTTTTACAACCCTCTTTTTGCCTTTGGACAGCCCTCTTTTTCACATTTAGGACAGCCCTCTTTTTCACCTTTTCTCTCTCCTCTTTCTTGGTTTTTCTCCTCTCTTTTTCCTTTTCTTTCACCGCTGGTTTTTACCCTCTTTTTTGAGAATTTAGTTTGTAGTTTGTCTTTAAATTTTTGAGTAATACATAACGTTTGAATTGTTCGAATCTCTTATTTGCAGGAAGAATTGAGAAAAGCCCAAAGGGCCTTAAGCAAGCAAGGAAGCAAGCAAGAACAAAAAAGACAAATCTTTCCTCTTCTCTCTATCCCTTTCTCTCCATGTTCTTCCAAGGCAAAGGCAAAAAATAAAAGCCATCAAAATTGTAAAAATTAATAAAAAAGCGAATGGGATTTCGGCTCCCACACCCTTCTTCCCCCATTTGGGTGAAGCCTGTATCGTCTCATTGTCATGCTTTTCATTTTTTGGTTTAAATTGCTAATGATAGGATAGGGTAGGATAAGTTGTATAATCAAAATCAAATAGTTCATGTTTTGATTAATTTATTATGTTTTGAAAATGAAGTAAAAGTATTGATTTGACTGTTTGATTAAATATTGAATAAGTTCTTACTGTATACTTACCCCCTTGCTTTCCCGATTAGGGCCCTAAAAATCCTGAAAGAGACTCTTGGGTAGTTAGATTTTTTTATGTTCTATGTCTTTTTAAAGTTTAACAAATTAAGTAATACTCTTGAACTTGTAGTAACACAAGTCAAGAGCACTCTCTATTGGAGAGCATTCATAGAACTGCATATCCCTGCATTAGGCATCTTAGATTAGATAAGTCTCTTGAACCACTGTCATAAGATGGGGTCGAGAGCGCTCTCGGTCAGAGAGTCCTAATTAATTAATTTAATAAAACTTGAAAAACACACCCCTTTAATTAATTAACTCCTTCCCTCCTTGCCGGAGTATGCTCTGACCGATCTCAGATCGGAGTACCCAGAAATGGCACTGGATCTTTAAACCCTGCAAGAGTAACCTAATAATACTTAACACCCCGTAACCAACGCACCAACATTGTAGGGATTATTCCAAAGTACTTCCTAGTAGAGGCGTCGAAGCTCCCGCTGTCTTAGATTCTCGGCTAGCTGGTCACTTGACAATATCAGCCTGGGATACTGGGCTGACCCGACATGTCTTAAATGGAGGAAACTTTGAAGAATCTCCCGGATTTGATAAACCTTCGTTGACACCTTAATTAAGAACACATAAAAACCTTAAAACCTACCAAGAGCACTCGCATCACCTAACATTCACTAGCTTGATTTCTAGACTTGTGTTTAATTCTTTGGCACATTTCAGCTTCATTGACTCCATAAGGCACTGGTCCTTTTTTAATTTGCATAATCATATTATTTGATCAATGGCCTATGGTTTATCATAATTTCTTTCTCTGAATGCACTATTAAAGTCTAGAATTTTTGCTTATCTTTGTAATCTCTTGTTAGCAACGTGGATTGCTTTTGACTTAGTTTCATATTCATAATAAACAAACACTTCAAATCATAATAACTCCTAAACAACACCCATCCGCATCCGCAACTAATCAAAACACTTTAACAACTTAAGAGCCATAGAAACTCTTTTGTAGGGACTACCCCCCTTGTCTTCGTTAGGAGTTAGCCTAAATGGAGGAGCTAGGAGTAGGTGACAGTACCTAGCTCTGTGCTTGCCCCCAAGGTCACACCTCTCCCACTTTCCTAAGTGAGGAGACAGCTTTCGAAAGATTTCTGTTGCTGGTGTGCAATCGGTGGACAACACAACCATGGAATTTTTATGAAGTTGCTAAAAGTATTTGAATTTTAAATGAGAAAATATCTCATGACATAGTCTACTGACCTCATTCCCATGAGTCAGAAGAGTGGTGGGATTTGCATCCACCACAAGGTAGGAAAACTCATAGGCCTTAGTATGATGGTTTACTATGCCTGTTGCAACAAGTTTCACGGATGAATTCTGAGTGACTGCAAGATCATTCGGGCTGAAATTAACTCTCTTTGGAACTCCGGTATGATTCATTTGATATACACTCAAAATATTGGAGGCCAAGGAGGGTACATACAAAACGTCAAAACAATTGCCATGTTCAAGTTTTACAGTACCTTTGTGTTTCGAAATGATCTGAGAGTCATCTCCCATGTGGATGGGAATGCTTTTGTCGGTGTCCAGGAATGAGAAGGATTCTCTGATTTCCATCATGTGATTCGAATCTCCAGAGTCTATGAGGATATTTTTGGGCTTCGAGGTGCTTTCCATGAGAGCATTTCCTCTTTCTTGTTGGGTATCCCGATCTTGATTATCTCTCTTCCGAACAGTCTCTGAAAGATTGATATTGTTTCTCTTGAGGAGAAGAGTCATCTCATCAAGATTTTTCTTCATGCAATAATGTTCAAGATGAAATCCCTTCCTTCAATAGGAACACTTGAATTTCTCTTTTCCTTGGTTTCCTTTGTTCTCTTGTTTCTTTGAGTTAGAAGACTCTTCTTACTGGTGGCTCTTTTATTTAGACTTTGGAGCATCAAATTTATCCTTTGGATTCTTCTGCTTTCCTTTACGCTTTGGATCTTTGGGCCCTGAATAAAATAGTGCTTGAAATTTTGAGGATATGATGATCCCCATCTACACAAGCTTGTTATGTTCGTTTGTGAGGGACTTAATGAAGGCATCGAGTGAAGGCATTTTCCAATTTGCAATTGTCAGCTTCCCAGTATGGAATGTGGAAACAAAGGTGAAATAATATGAACCAAGTTTTGAGAGGATAGCTAGGATGAGATGATCATCATCCTTCTCAACCTTGCACTACTTTAACTGGAGCACCAAGTGCTTGACTTTTGTGAAGAAATCATCCATAGTTTCATAGCTTCTTGGAGTCAGGTAAATTAGCTCATTCTCTAGTTGATAGATCGGTAGATAATCTTGCTTATCAAATACGGAATCAAGCTTATCCCAAATATCCTTCAGAGTATTCAATCCCGAGATGTGGAATAGAATATCTTTGGAAATAGATAGACACAAGAAATCATAAGCTTCATCCAGCCTATTCCAGTACTTTTCCTTCTCAACAACACGTGTTGGCTCTATTTTTGTGTTCATTGTGACTCAGTAGATCCCTTTTGAATGGAGATGAATCTCCATGTCCTCCTTCCATTGGTGGTAATTGAAAGGAGTAAGAGGATTCAAAGAAGAAGCCATGAAGTTGAGGTAGCAAATACATTGAAGTACCTATAAAAACCTGCAATCAACACAAAAAGGGAACCATAAGGTCGAATAGCTTGCACATTTCAGGTTTTCATCACACCCAGCTTAATTGATCAAGAAAGATTGATCAACAATTCCATTTCTTAGGAATTATGTGGTAAACCTTCAGCTTCTAGTGCAGTGTTGGAATTTTTGAGCTTTTTGCTCAAATTTGCATGCTAGATCCGTAAAAAATCATGTTTTTTTTAATAAAGATCTTTGTCCCACTGTGACTCTAATACCATATTAAATTCTATCACAACAATATTGGGACAAAGAAAAGACTTACAAGAGATTCATGACAATTTAGGCATGAAATGACATAACAATACTGCAAGAAGAGGTTGGATTTATATATTATCAATAATGGAATAAAAATCAATGATACAATGTCATGCAAACTTGTATGAATTCAAGGGAATTTGAATTCACTAAAGGTCATTCGAATTGCATGGATGGGTGTAGCTTAACTATTCATTAGCCACCCTTAACACACCAGTTAACCACTAATATAGCCATGATTGACTCTAACTGAGTCCTAATTGAATCGGAGTGCAATAAGTGACTGAGTATAACTGAAAGTAACTCAACTACATGTCACTTCATGTCATTCATTAGGTGGGAGCGCATCACTAACTCCAGTCAAATCCAATGAAGTGAACTGAACTGATATTGGTCATCAAAAGTTGTTGGAGGTGCATTTACTCACTCCAATTCACCCAAATCATCCCAAAATAGACAATAACATGAGGGAGGTGCCTTTACAACTAAACTTAACTGATTGTTAGGTGAAACAATATTTAGTTAACTATTTGGTGCACTTATATATGACACTCATATCACCCCAGAATTAATCCTCGATTGAAGGAGAAGGCTTAGTTGGCCTCCCTGATTGAAGGAGGGCATTGGTGTGCTCATGTTGATGTCACGGTGTGCTAATTATGATGCCAATTCGAGTCAGTAAACTTAGGATAGTGGTTAATTAGGCCAAAATTGACCAAATAGGTGTGTGGGTTGGATAATGAATCCAACACCCCCCCTTAATCTATACTCATGTGGAGGAGTAAAATCAAATGAATACAATTATAGGGACCCGACAACAAAGGCCATAGGTCACCCTGTACAATAAATTAACTATAAAATGCTCAAATAAAATGCTAAGTGAGGAAAGAGGGAAAACCCAATGGGAACCCCCCCCCCCTCAAGATGAAAACTGGATAAGTAATTGATCACCCTGATGAAATCACCCCAAATAGTGAACGAGGTAAGTGAAATTTTTCTCAGTAAATTTCTTGGTGAAGATATCTACAATCTTCTCATCTATAGGGTAGTATTGCAGAACAATGGTCCTGTCTTGCACCAACTCCCTGATGTAGTGCATGTGAATCTCAACATGTTTGGTCCTCTGCCACTGAACTGGATCTGTGGAGATATTGATAGCACTTTTTTTGTCACAAAATATGACTATGGATAAAGTACTACCAATCTAAAACTCTGAAAGAAATTCTTTCAACGAAACAACTTGGATGCAAGGATTCACTGCTCCCTATACTCGGGCTCTGCTGAAGACAATGCAATGGAAGCCTCCTTTTTTCTGGACTAGAAAATGGGGCCACCACCAAACATAAAGACATACCCATAACTGGAATTCCAATCTATGGAATCCCCTGTCTAATCTGAATCTGTGTAACCAACCAACTCTAGCTCAGAACCTGTAGCATAGTAAATGCCATAGGATCTTGTTCCCTGAATGTACTGAAGGATCCTCTTGGTTTCCTTCCAATGGAGATCAAGAGTCTGCTGCATATATCTTGATACAAATTTCACATAATAACAAATATCAGGTCGTGAATGTGTCAAGTATAGCAAGATTCTGATCAACTCGCGGTAAATAGTGCAATCCATGGGTGGAGTGGATTTTTCCTCTTCAAGGCTAATCCCTGAGAGGAAAGGAAATGGTGCAGCCTTGCAATTAGACATGTTAAAATTAATTAATAGGTCTGCAATATATTTTTACTGATTTACTATTATCCCATCAAATTCTTGTGATATTTCAAGCCCCAGAAATTGCTTCAAGAGCCCCAAATCGCTCATTTCAAATGCATCATGAAGAGTAGTTTTTATGAAAGCAATCAAAGGAAGTGTGCTTCTTGTTATAAAAATATCATCAAAATATAATACTATCATCAGAATATTACCATCATACTGCTGCAAATATACCTTAGGATCAGATTTTTGTCTCTGGAAGTTTTGTGAGAGCAGAAAGGAATCCATTTTGGCATACCAATATCTTGGGGCCTGTTTCAACCCATATAATGATTTCTGCAACTTACATACCAAAGAAGGATCTGATGTATACCCCTTGGGTTGATTCATGTATATTTCCTCATTCATGTCTCCATGAATATAATCACACTTGAAATCCATGTGATGCACCTCCCAGTGCTTGGATGCGACAATGGAAAAAACTAGCCCGATGGAGTCCATCTTTGCCACCGGTGCAAAGGTCTCATAATAGTCCACTCCTTGGACTTGGGAGAACCCTTTTGCAACCAGACTTTATTTTTACTTGCAATTTGTGTAATATGCACCAAAAATATTCTGAAACACCCACTTGCATTGAACTAATTTCCTCCCACATGGAAGAGAAACTAGCTCCCAAGTAGCATTTTTCCGAAGAGAATTAAACTCTTTGTCCATTAGAAATTTCCATCTCGGATATTTCTGAGCATGGTAGTAGGAATTAGGATATGAACCAATCATTAAATAACAGGTCTCATATAGCAATGAATCATTACAATAGATGTAAATACCTTCTCTTTGAAAATCAAATCGGGTTCTTCTTGGATCAGCAGGATTTCCAATGTTTGGCCCAACGGAAGAGAGTGTGTTTTTGGCCCAAGTTGGGAGATGTTTTTGAACTTCAGAATATGATTCTGAACCTGATATGTTTTTCTCACTGATATCAGACATCATATCTGAAAAATAATATCCTTCACTCCCATTTTCATCACCCAAATGATCAGTAGAACATGAGGGAATTTCAACAGAATTTTCTTCAACTAGTTCTACCTCTTGGAGAGGTTCTTCAAATCATAAAATTCTTTGAATGAAAATTTGTTTGGTTCTGATATTAAAAAGTTTGAATCCCTTAGATTCTTATATATATCCAATGAACAAACATTCAATACTTCATGGTTGCAAATATTACCTCTTTTCAAATGGAATTTGAGACCATGCAGTTGACCCGAAAACCTTGACACATCCATCTTGTGTCCAAAGTAGGCTTCGAAAGGAGTATTTCCTTTCACAAGAGAGTGAGGGAATCTATTATGAATGTGTGCAGCAACATTTATGTCCTCAGACCATAGGTTAGCAGCTAATCCTTTGGCTTCCAACATGCAGGTAGTCATCTCTTTGAGGGCCTGGTTTTTCCTTTCTGCAACACCATTTTGCTATGGTGTGTAGGGAATGGAGTGTTGGATTTGGATCCCATTGTCAGAACATATTTGCAGAAATTCAGAATTGATATACTCCCCTTTATTATCATATCTGAGATACTTTTTCTTTCTCCCAGAGGCATTCTCAACCAATTCTTTGAACTCGGTGAATCTTTCCAAAACTTCATATTTTTTCTGTAGAAAGAAAACCCAAGTGTATCTAGAGAAATCATCAATGAAGGTAAGTACATACTATGAACCAGTCATGTACTTAGTAGGCATGGGTCCACTGATATCAGATTTAAATATCCCCAAAATAATTTTTGTATGCCTTTCCTTTCCCCAATCAAACTTGTGCTTAGGTTGTTTTCCAACAATACAACCTTTGCAAATTCCACCAGAAGTTTTAATGGCTGGGAGGCCTTCAACCATGGAATTTTTCTGAAGTTGCTGTAAGTATTTGAAGTTCAAATGACCAAATATCTCATGACATAGTCTACTGACCTCATTCCCATGAGTCAGAAGAGCGGTGGGATTTGCATTTGCCACAAACTGGGAAAACTCATTCGCCTTAGCATGATAGTTTTCTATGCCTGTTGCAACAAGTTTCCCGGATGCAATCTCAGTGATTTCAACATCATTTGCGATTAAAGTAACTCTCTTGGGAACTCTAGTATCATTCATTTTATATACACTCAAAATATTGGAGCCTAAGGAGGGTACATACAAAATATCAAAAAAACTGCCATGTTCAAGTTTTACAGTACCTTTTCCTTTCAAAATGATCTGAGAATCATCTCCCACATGGATGGGGATGATTTTGTCCATGTTGAAGGATGAGAAGGATTCTCTTCTTTCCATCATGTGATTTGAAGCTCCAGAGTCTATGAGGAGAGATTTAGGATTCGAGGTGCTTTCCATGAGAGCATGTCCTCTTTCTTGTTGGGTATCCCAATCTTGATGATCTCTCTTCCGAACACTCTCCGGAAGATTTATATTGTTTCTCTTGAGGAGAAGATTCATATCATCAATATTTTTATTCATAGGTGCATCCATGAAAGTGGGTTACACTTTTTGGCCAAATTTGGCGATGAAAACCTGATTTTTTACTCATGTGCTAGATAGAAGCCCTCAAAACGCATATATGCCATGTGAATTTTGACTTGCAGTAAAAAAACAAATTGTAGAATATTATGTTGGCTTCCCAATGATATTTAAAAAAAATATTTCGATGTCATTTAATGTGTGAAATTTTGCATGTAATGAATTGTGTGACCTTACAAATTTGAAGAAGTTAATAAATGGCTCGTGTCCAACCCCAATAATTCAATATTATATATATATATATATATATATGATCTACACAAAATGCATTGTGGTTTGCATATTTTTTTGTTAATTTATTTAGCAATATACAATTATTTATTATTTTTCGAAAGTGACCACATATGATTTCAACATCATTTTATACACATGTGTGTCCATCCCAGATTTTTTTTCACTGTTTTCAAAAATTGAAAAACCAAATATACCCTTTGGAAGAGGATGCTTCGATGTGTGGGCTGTTCATTTTTATGAAATTTTTGGATGTCTATTTTTTACCCTGTGGATTTTTCTTTGAGATGCTTTGAAGTTGTTGTCAGGTTTTCTAAGTGTAAGTTTTAGAACTAATTAAAACAAAAAACCCAGATGAATTTGAAAATGCATGCATGATACCTCAATGGAAATAGGATTCGGTGGTGAATCTATCAGTATTAACTCTGCTCAATTGTGTGCCGTAAATGGCAGGGTTTACACCCCTAGAAGACATAGAGAAACATTGATTTTCCTGTAAGAGGGCTATTTCTCTGTTTTTTTGGCCCTCGATCGAGGTTGAGAGATCGATCGAGCTATTTTAATACCTCGATATAGGGTTTACTAAACCCTCGATCGAGGTCCTAATAAACCCTCAATCGAGGTTCTGCTATGTAAAGAGTTTTAACATCATTTGATTCGAATTCGGCCAACTCTGGGAATAATAAATCTCTTAGAAAATTAAACAAAAAAAAACCATGACATTTCTAAAACCGCCGTCATTTTACAAACCGCCATGGGGCCAAGGGTTTGAGAAATTGATTTCTAAAAGTTTTTTAGTGTTCATTAAACTAATTCAAAACACAAAATAGGACTGTAATGGAGAACTACTGGGGGCGGCGGGTTTCCACTAGATTTTATGTTAAATATTAGCTGTGGAGTAATTGGTGTTATAGATGTGATTGAATGGAGTCATAGATGTGATTAATCACATCTATAACCCAATTAATCTGTGACCCATATTCAACAGATGAAGTGAATAACATTACGGGTTTGTTGCCTATTTATAGGTGGTCAAAAATGCTCGATCGAGGTCTTCTTTTACCCTCGATAGAGCATTTATTTAACCCTCGATCAAGGTCTTGAACCATTGACTGAGGGCTTATCAGAAGATCGATCGATCGTTTAATAAAATCTTGATCGAGGGTCCAATAAACCCTCGATCAAGTTGTTAAGACCTCGATCGAGGGTTTAATAAAAGCTCGATCGAGGTACGTTTTTTTGTTTTTTCCAAATTCATCTTGCCAAAAATTGTAACCCACCTCCGTGGATGCACCCTCATGCATACATGTTCAGGGTGAAATCCCTTCCTGCAATAGGAACACTTGACTTTCTCTTTTCCTTCGTTTCCTTTGTTATTTTGTTTCTTTGAGTCGGAAGACTCTTCTTGTTGTTGGTTCTTTTCTATAGGCTTTGGAGCATCAAATTTATCCTTTGGATTCTTCTGATTTCGTTTACCCTTTGGATATTTGGGCCCCGAATAAAACAGTGCTTGATCTTTTGAGGATATGATGATCCCTTCTGCACAAGCTTGTCATGCTCGTTTGTGAGGGACTTAATGAAGGCATCGAGTGAAGGCATTGTCCAATTTGGAATTGTTAGCTTCCTAGTATGGAATGTGGAAACAAAGACTAAATAATCCGAACCAAGTTTTGAGAGGATATCTAGGATGATATTGCTAGATTGATGTAGTCATACATTGCATACAAGATATGGTATATGTTATCCAGATACCCTTCTCAACCTTCACCCTTCACTGGCTCAACATATTGCCGACCCTTCAAAGGATCATTTGGAGTGACTACTCGCATTTCAAAATCTTCAAAAAAAATATTATATTCTTAAAGTTTATGCTTGTCTAATTCTTAATAGCCCAGTCAATCTCGAGAAGTTTTGGATAAGGGTTCGTATTGTTGACAATCTCTATTACCTCAAAATATGTGTAGGTCTAGAGTCCTTCAACCTTGATAGGAACCCATGGTAGTCGACCAATAGGAAGAACCTTCAATTGATTGGATAACCTCATTTGAACAGGATACTAGACCAACTTAGGATTTCCGATGCTTTCCCATGTTTTCCTTGTGAGGATGTTAACATCTGACCCCAAATCAAGAATAATCAACTCCATATAGTAGTCACCTATTTGGGAATTCATACATAGCTCTTGACTAGTCTTCATTCTTATATGAATATGATTAACATCTTTATCTGGTCGCATACTTGGATTATATTATTCTATTAGAGCCGATAGCTCTACTAGAGCGTCTTTATCTTTTACAAGTGCTAAACAACTCTTGATCTATAGACACTGTGATGAATCTCATAAACTTTAGAGAAGCATTTTCATTATTAATCCCAAGAAAGTTTCTAGAGCTACAATCCGGGCACAGAGGCCTCAAAAATATGAAAGTATAATAATTTTTTCAACCTTTTTGGTTCTCCTCTTAAGAGGTTGTATTTATAATGCAATGGCTCCCAAGACCAGCCTCGAAATAGAGCCCAACTTTGTTACAAAATTTGGGGATCAAATCCTGAATCATTATAAGGAATCCTAACAAACTTCTTGAGGTGGAATATTCACCATGATTTACACCTACAAAGGAAAATATGATGTGACAATCACGTTGGATCAAAATAGTAATGCAACGTTTGGGATGCATGATCGCCTACTTTGATAGTGACTCTCCATAGTTTCTCTAATGGTTTTATTCGTCTTGAGAACATTCTAGTGTATAGGCTGAATTATCCCTATGACCTTTTCTCCTTCCGACCTTTATGTTCATTCTGTGTTTGATAATCATGTTCTGCTTGTGTTTACAGCTGGAAGGAAGGTTTATGTTCCTTCTTTGTTTGGATTTTTGTACGGTATCTATATATCCTTGTAACATTATTATTTGCACAGACCTGGAGAAGATAGACCCATTTATCGATGGTAATAAATCCTTTAAGGGATTGTCATTCTTGTATGCTTCTTCTACCAGGACTAGATCCTTCCTATAAGATATGTTAGTGCAACACCTCTTTGGACTTTTCATCACCTTCATTAGAGTTGGAAATTTGTAGCAAAGATAATGATGACACAGACCTCTGATCCTTTCTCCCCCAGTCTGGACATTCATTCAGACTGACTGTTCCTAGAAATGGATATTATGCATCGCAGTGATGGAGTTCATGACCTTGTCTGGAGGTTTCAGTGGGATGTTCTTAGGACCATGAACTCTAGGAACTGTTCCCACAGTGGTGTTTCATTTTATGAGGACAACATTGCCTTTACCAACATTAGAAATTCTTTCTATTGTAATGAACATCTTTACCTCCATGGCTGGAGTTGTTAATGTATGAAGGCCCAGAAGTCATTGGATTTATAATAGTGGCCAATAAAACACATCAAAAAACTGATGCCACAAGTAGAATAGTCATTAAAGATTCCATATTAGGACCCCAAATACCCTTACGAGAATAATAGTTAGTCCTCCACGTTCTTCACCAATGTTCACTCACTCAGTATCTTTGAACAAATATGAATGTGGAATTATAACAAGCCGAGCGGTTGCTAAATCATCACTAGTGTTTGAGTTCAAGCATGAGTCCATCAAATATTCACACACACCATCATCAAGTGGCATGATGACAACACGACCGGTAACATGAGATCTTGGTCTGATTCCTTATGTGGAGATGCCAACTACGCCACCCTTTTTTGTCATGACCTTCAGCCTCACTTGTAATCAACCTCAGGTTATATCATGGCGTGTGGACTTGACATTTGTCACTTCATCAATCCCTCCTTATGATCATATCAATACACCTTGGTTTTCAGTTGTCTACTTCCTTACCATACGATGTGTAAAGGCCATACTTACCTTTTGTTGCCTAATCAGTATGGAGTTCATCATCATTACATGCATTAGGAAAAAAATATCTAGATTCCAGGATGTGATATACTCCATACAAAGCCAGAAACTTCCCTAACCATTGATCACCCCATGATGTAATATACACCGTTGATATTACCTTCCTTTATCTCCATTTTGCAGCCCCTTTCCTCCTTATCTCCCCTAGCATATTTGGACTGTGAAACAGACCACAACCATAGATATCCTCTACAAGGGGTCTTGACCATTCAAATATGTGGCCCCTACCCCTTTTTGTGGTTTGATTACTTTCTAACCATCGTGTATGTCTCCATCGTGAAACTATCCTAGACCATTGATCTAACCTCCACCATATCTTTGTCGTCCGAAGGTGTAGGTCCTACAGGACTTCACATCACCTCGTCATCTCATCTTTCATGCATCTTCCTACTATGAAATGCATCTTCACCATAGATATGGACCACCCAATACCATGACCATTTGAATAGCCGGTCCCTACAAGATTTCACATTCATGACATAATTTAAGCTCCGTGTATGTTGGTTGCGTGAAGTCCCCACCCACCATTGATCCTGGGCCACATTCAAAATTGACCATTAGAATAGGGGGTGTATAAAATATTTCGCATGCCTCCATCACTCGCTTCCTCCGTGCATATTTTCCAGTGAAATCCTTAACAATCGTTGATCTACACCACCCGTTCATCCGATGGTGGATCCTACACGGCTCTGTCAACCGTGGATTTTCTTCATCCTGGATCCGCAACGTCCATCTTCCCACTGGATAACTATGAGCATATTTTCATATTTGATCCCAAATACAAGGTTATAACCCCAATATTTCTTGATGTTTTCTCACAACACACCATGGAATAGCTCAATTTGACATTCAGGTTACGGACAAGCTTCCCAAAGACCCCCAAATCGTAAGATATGAAATTTTTTTTCTTACACCTCCTTTAGCTTCACTGATCTAGACCTTTGCAGGGATAATGGTGTAACTTACTATGTAGATATTTCCAAAATTTAGCACAAGTTCTAACAAAACCTTATTTTTATTCAACGTTAGACATTTGGAAACTTACCTTGGCCATCAAGGTCTTGAATCTCTGGTCAAAATCCTAGATAGACTCACTTGACGTTTTCTTGATCTCCTTCAACTATATGATGCACTATGACTCAAACTTGTGATTATTGAATTCATCTACTAGCCTAGACCAAATATGATCTAATGATTTCTGAGGGTTTCCAATAAGGGCCACATAAAAATTCATGTACGAATCGATAGCATGACCCCTAAAGGTTGTGATCATATGATCCCTTTTATGGCCTCATCCTGTACCTGTGATATGCTCAAAACAACCTCACATAAGAACCAATTCTTATCAAAGTCTTCCATCCCATTCCCATTGAATATAGGCAATTTTATGTCACCCCGAGACATCCTATGTTCTTGGGATACTGACAAAGTTTGATTCAATGTTCCACTAGTAGGAATTCTATGATCACTATCTTGGTTATTACTATTACTTAGATTTGAAAAAACAAACTTTCCAATACTTTTGGGTCTTACCTAGGATGTTGTAGATGTACGAGGAGTTGTGGGGATGTCATAGTATTGGGCCTAGTATGGATATGACACCTCTTCTTCATATTCATAAATAATCCTATATTCCTCCTCTTCATCGCAAGACTCTTCATTGAGTTGTGGAACCATCTCATAGTCCCCTCTTCCAGTCACACTACAACTCTCACTCCCTGTCACAGTCTCTTAACTTTCATAGTCCACTCCTTAGGATTCTACCCTCTCATGAGTCTCACTATCAGCTGGGAAAATCTCAACTTAATCTATCCCTCTTATTGAGGCCTTCCTTCTTTCATGACCTATGTCCTCCATGCACAATGATTTACTCATCAGATTCCATCCTTAGGATTCTGTTTTCGCATACTAGCATTTTAATCCACATCTTTATGGACTTGAAATATCTACCTCTAGGTTCTTGGAAGAATTATCTCTCTGCTTCACTATATGACTTAATAGTGTCTACAACAATGTCAATAATGTATCCTTCCAAAATTCTATCGACCTAGAAGTAGACAACCCTAGAGATAGGATTACTGACACTCTCCATCCATTAGATTAGTTGAGGAGTCCACTCCTTGGGTTCTCCTCCTTGAAAATATATCATCTAACTTGCTATCCTCACCAACCATTCATACAATACAACAGGGAATTCACTAGGGAAAATTTCATAAATACTTGAGTAAACGCACCTTTCTAACCATTCTGTCAAATTTAGTCATGACCCCTTACTTTCTTCTTGTGCAAATCCTCTATCTTTGTCATCCACCCAATCCTGAATATCAGGCTTTGTTAGGTGCCAAAACATGTCCCCTTCACTATGATCCCGGTATTGACAACGTAACCATTTCTTTGCTCGATTCGACTAACCTAGGTTCAATCTTCCATCCTGACAAACAAAACCCAAGGAATTACCCCAATAGAGAATAACCCCATAAACAACACCTGCGATGCAAGTGAATTCTAACATGAGATACCTATAGGGACTATAGGAACCAGGATTACATAGTGACAACAGGGGATCTCTGCATGGAAGAACTCGATAGAATACCCAATGATGCATATAGGTGAACAATAATCAATAGATAACAACAACATATGAAAACGTAATAGATATGAATCACATATACCAATATTTTCAACACTATTATTCCATTTTATCATAAATATTATCAGTCGCAGTAAATAAAATATCCTCAGACATAAAACAATTATACACCATTTGACATAGATATTTTAACATGGAAAACCATATGGAAAAAACCACAAAAGTTCTCTTCATTTGGAATAATTCGTGTTTGAGTGATTTGGTATGTGCAGACAACTTGGAATAATTATACACAATTATTGCATTCCCTTCACGACTCTTATTCACTTTTACATTACAGCTTACGACAAACTTCTTTTGATCTCACCCTCAACTATCTCTCTCTTATTTTCCACCCGGTTGTAAAAACATAGTAACCCATAAAGCCCAAATATTTTACATTTTTATAGGCTCTAATTGTTGATTTTACATCATGCTCCCACTACCCATAAGTGGACAAATTTTCTAACTAATTTATCGCATACATTTACTGTTTCTCCAAAAATTTCCCAAAATTTCAGATCTGACCATTTCGTCTTCACTCCATCATAGCGTTGTTCACACTACAACTGGACTTATAAAAAATTCAAGCCCATTTTTTCAGATTTTCCTAAGGCCAACACCATCGATCAAGATATTTAAAAAACCTTGATGAAGGGATTTTTTAAACTCTCAATCAAGATTTAGAAAGCTCGATCGAGGGATTAAATAACCCTTGATCAAGGTTGTATTTCAAGTAATCCTCTCTTGTGTCTTGCCAAAAAGTGTTACCCATATTCATGGGATCACCCTTGGGCCAAGAAAACCATCATCATAAGTGATGCACATGATCCTTATGTAACTAAAATAGATGCGATGGGAGAAAATATACATGTTGAGAATGTGGAGACAAATTATAATGGTGAAAGAAATCAAGTCAGTACCCTAGACATTGCAAAAACCATGAGAAGTCTAAGACTACAATTACAAAGTTGTAGAGAAGATAATGAGAGGATGATCAGAGCTCAGAAAGAACATAACCCGTTTAATGCACTCATACTCCAAATATTAATAGACATTCAAAGGAATATCCGACATTGGAAACAATTAGGAAATGAGGAAGAGAGAAGGAGTAGCTCAAGGAGGCATTCTCACAAGAGGTATGATAGCTCAAGAATGGTTTCTAGAGATAGAAAATATACTCAAAAAATATCTTCTAGTGAGTCATATTCCTATAAAGAATCCATTGAAGTTTGAACCTTTTCATCTCATAGGAATAAGAGGAAGGGACCTTTCAAGGACAACTAATATGGGGAATTTTAGTACGCTAAACCTTCCACTTTTGATGGTAAAGTAAAATATGGTAAAGAAGCTGAGGCTTGGATGATTTAGATGAGTATGTAATTCCAAGTCCAAGAATCCTCTAAGAAAATGACAAGGGTGGCCATATTTAATTTGAATACAAGAGCATCTATATGGTGGGATCACCTTATAAAAGTCAAACATCAATTAAAGGAATATTATTTGGAAGCAGTTCAAAAGTACTTTAAGGAAAAGTACCTCTCCAATAGGTTCTATGATGACAAAATTAAAGAGTTCCATGAGTTGAAAGTGGGACAAATGACCATGGATGATTATGCCAATAAATTCTTGGAACTATTGAGGTATGTTAAGTATACCAGAGATGATAAGGCCTAGATTCAACATTTTCTAATTGGAAACCCTCCTTCATACAAGGATAGAATTGAGATTGATGAACCTCAAAATATAGATGAAACCATAAGGACGACCAAGTATTTTTATGATAAAAAAAAATAAGTCTATAATTCCATAAGGCATGGAAGGACAACAAAAAGATGAAGTTTGATCAATGAAAGAGGGTATTCAAGCCTCCTCATTTCAAAAACCATCAAAGGTAACCTCCTTAGGGTGTGGCTAAGCCATCTAGGATTATGGGAGACAAGCAAATAGAGTCACTTCAATGTTTGGGATGCGGATAGGATCATTTTCTTAGAAATTGTCCACTTGAAATGGGAGTGCCAAGCATGTTCACAACATACAAGAGTTTGAAATAGTGGGTGAGGTATAAAAGACCTCCCTTAGAATATATGGTGCACTAGAGGACCTCTAAGCATGCCATAAATTAGTTTTGGTTGTGGTTGAAGGTAATATTTATAAGTAATATATTTATATTTTGGTTGACCCTATATCTACTCATTTATATAACTCCTAAGATTGTTGATATTTTTTATTTTAAGAAGACAAAGAATAGTAAAGCATGGTTATTCCATCTAGACACTAGATCCAAGAGGAAAGTTAGTGAAGTGGCAAAGGGATTCCCATTAGTGTTATGGAGAAAATATTCCTATGGCTTGGCATGGACTATTACACCTAAAAGTTGTATTTATGCTCAATCCCTTGAATTTTCCTGTCCAAACTATCTTTGGAGGAGATTTTTTCTCATTTTGAGGAGGTTTGGTGCCCTTTTACTTATGACTTAAAGCGTTAGCCTACCATGATGATGTTTTCCTAGTGAAAAGGTGCACTAATGAAACTTGTTTCCTGAGGACAAGGAGCATTGCTTCCTGCTACTAGTGCACAAGGAGTGTCAGCACTTCCAAATATGAAAAAATAAAAATTTTTGAGATCCTTTTAGATGAAATTCCCCATGGAGGATTATCCAAAATTCTTGGAGTAGGTGGCATTTGTACCCCTAGCCTCTAGGGATGATCTGTCAGCTTCCTTCCTAATAATCTCAACTCCTTTGGTCCCTCTTTGGCCTATATATATAATATTCATGGACAATGATATGGGAGGACCAAGAGAGAACCTTTATGCTATTGAAATCATTACTGTTATAGGAGGAAAAGAGTGTGGTTGTGAGTCAAAGACATTGTGAGAAAAAATATTCGAGGTCCACGACTTGGAGGTCTACCATTTGGAAGTCCACAATCTGTGGGTCCACCACTTGGAGGCCCACCACCCATGGGAACATCGGGTGAATCAGCTGAAAACCAATGACCACCGAAACAACCAATTATAGGAGGATCGTTGACACCCATTGATCAATCCACTTACAAACCTACTCGTACTCAAATTTCTTACCAATATTACCGGTACCTACAACCTAATCAACAATTTCCATTTATGGCTACATTTGATCTTCTATATTTGCCATGATTTATTAACGATCCTATTCACCATGATACTTCATGGTTAACTATTCTTGTAAAGTTACCTTCAGATATAGCAAAATTTGATGGAAACCCTGACGAGGATCCCAAAAACCATGTAATGAATTATCATTTGTGGTGTTGATGAAAATCTATAATGTATGATTCCATCCATTTGATACTTTTTCAAAGAACCCTCACTGGGACCACTGCTAAGTGGTATATAGAATTTCCTCAGCAGTCCTTTTGGGATTTCAACACTCTAGCAATGGATTTTTTGATGCATTTTCAACTACCAATTAGGTATGAAATGGGTATGTATCTCTTGACCTATGTTCATGAAACCACTTCCAGCCATATATCCGACCATATACATGAGTGGAGATGAGGACATAGATTGATTAAAGCTCCCCTCCATGACCAATCACTGGATGATTGGTTCACTAAGTAATTACTTGCACCCATTTCTAAGGATGTTTCCATGGTAGCTATAGTTACTGAAGAGAAAGAAATCCATCAGCCGTGCTTAGTACCTAGACTTGGTTTATTCCTAGTCAGGAACTATGTACGATTTGATCCTGAACTCTCCTCGTCCTACCTCAGACCCTTCAAGACCTTCAACGTAACCACCTGTCGATGGAATAGTCGGTTCTGTCTAGACATAGTCGACGCCTACATTCTCAAAAAAGATAAACAAACCTACTTAACATGCTAGCCATACTGTTACAAATCCCAAGACTTCTTCTTCTCTTGTTGAGTCTAATTAAGTAAATGTGGTTCAATCCTCAGAGTCTTTGGGAACAAAGAAGAAAGGAAGACAGAAATCCAATAAATATGCGAATCAACAGGAATAAAATAAAACGCATAATACAAATGTCTAATCTAGAAATAGGAGAAATCCTCTTCCACTCCTAGCCTCTTCAGCTCCCAAGTACTAGAACATAGGAGTTGTTCTTATTAAATATTCCTCGCTTATGGGAGTCTTCCCATTGAAAAATTCTCCTCTATCTTCGCAGTTTTCATATGTGAACATGATCACGTCAACGAGTGATGACACTTTGTGCAAAGGGAAATTAGTTGCCAATTTGACACCTTTAAGTCATTTCAAAGAGACTTACTAGGATATCGAATCCACTAGTGACCCCACTATTAGTGATCATATTTTGGTGGAATGCGACCCACACCACCTAACTTATTGGTTAGATTCCGCCCCCCATCTCCATATTATATTTTGCATCTTCTTCCATTGAATGAATCCATCATGGAAGTCATGTCTTTAGATGTGATTCCTTGGAAAAATAATCATCATTGATCCTCTTTCCTTCCCAGTTACCAAATGGTATAGTTATTTCAAAACGTTAGTTTCATATGATGTTGTAACTACTCCTCAGTCATCGGTACTCATTCACAATGTTGAGTTCAAGAGTAATCTAAGTAATATTACTAATACTGCTCCGATTGACATATTAGTGAAACCTAGAGTTGTTGAGAACATTCACCTGGGCCAAAACTGTTCTTCTCTCGAAATTTATCTTACACAACCTTTTTTAGGTAATTTAGATAGTTTTTTGCTTAGATGTATGAATAAATTCTAGGGATATATCCCTCAATCTTCGTTCATGACATCGGGACATACCCTGACTCCAAGACGGTCCATCAGAAGTTATGTTAGGTATATCCACAAAAAGCAGCGACCATTAAGGAAGAAGTTGAAAAATGTCTTAGGGATATGTTCATTTACCCTATGCCACTGATGAAATGGGTTTCTAATATTGTTCCTGTGACAAAAAACAAGGGAACAATTAGGGTTTGTATTGATTTTCGAGACCTTAATAGGGTTTATCCAAAGGACAATTTCCTTACTCCCTACATCGATCAAATCATCAACAATTGTGTTTGGAATGTCATGTTTTCATTCATGGATTACTTTTTCAAGTATAATCATATAGAAATACTCTTTTCTGGTTAGCATAATGCGAATTTCATTTTCCCTTGGGGGACCTTTGCCTACAAAAAAATTCCTTTCAATCTGAAATTAAGCATATCGTGGGACCATACCTCAATGATATACCTTCCCATTCGCAGCATAGAGAACATCATGTTCACCATCTGAGAGACATTTTCCTTATATATCACCATTACAACATTCGGTTGAATCCACACAAATGTGTTTTTTGTGTTGAGACAGGTAGATTTCTTGGATTCATTCTTTACAAGGATGGAATATTCATAGCCCCATTGAATATCAAAGCCATATTGTCCCTACCACCACCTACCAATATTATTGAACTTCAAAGGTTGTAAGGGAAAGAAAAAATTTTGCGTCATTTTGTTTGTGACTACACCGACAAGATGTTAACTTTTCATATGCTTAGCTAAGACATTAGTACTTCATTTCATTTTCATAACAAAAACATATAAACAGGATCATGAAATATAGACAATCACAACCATACAAAATGAACACAAAGATTTATCCTGGGAAAACCCTAAAGGGAAAAACCCAGAAAAAGATTCCTCAATATAGATGCCCCAAAAAGATAAAAGATAAAAGATAAAACCAACAAGGAGATCAAATCCTGATCCTCCTCCTTCTCCAGCTACTTCTCTTCTCTACTAATGTTCTACACAAGTGAGAGTGTGTGCTCAAATGAGGAGAGATACACCTTTATTTATATTCATCCGTTCACTTCAATTAACTCATCCGACATGTAGGCTCGAGTAAATCATGTATGATCGAGTTACACATGTAGGCTCAAGTAACCACACCGGGGTGCTAATGACCCACCTTTACAATTAGAGGGGACAACCTCATGACTCTTATTAGTTCTTCCGATTAGAAGCAACGTGGTACAAGATAATACAAGTGGTTCTCCCGGTAGGACCATTGGGGACCAAAAAAGATACATATAGAATATTCTTCGAAGTTACAATATTTCAACACTCCCCCTTAATGAGAAGGGTATTCTACAACAACATCAACAACAACAATAGTAGGAGAGAGATACAGGACATCTTCAACATCATCAGGGTAATAAATCTATAAATCATTGGAAGATTTTCAACATTATGTAGTCTTCATCTTCAATCTTCAGTATTCATCATCATTAATACTTTGACTGCTTCGTTCAACAACATCTTCAGCACTTTGACCTTTCGATCAGCAACATCATCTTCAACACTTTGACCTTTCTATCAGCAACATCATCTTCAGCATTTTGACCTTTCGATCAGCAACATCATCTTCAGTGCTTTGACCTTTCGATCAGCAACATCATCTTCAACACTTTCGATCAGCAACAACATCATCATCATACTCTAATATTTTGATCAGAAACATCATCATGAAAATATCATCATCACCAAAACATCAACATCATCAAAACATCAACATCATCATCATCAAACATCAACATGATCCTTCCTTTCGGAATTACGGGATCAACATGTCTGTGGTACTCAGACGATCCTTCCTGTCGGAATTACGGGATTTAGGTCTTTACAGAGTTACTAACGATCCTTCCTTTTGGAATTATGGGATCAACACATCTGTGGAGCTTAGACAATCCTTCCTTTTGGAATTATGGGATCATGTCTTTACGGAGCTACTAACGATCCTTCCTTTGGGAATTACGAGATTTAGGTATTTATGGAGTCGCTAATGATCCTTCCTTTCGGAATTACAGGATCAACACATTTGTGGAACTCAGACAATCCTTCCTATTGGAATTATGGGATCAACACATCTGTGGAACTCAGACAATCCTTCCTGTTAGAATTATAGGATCAAGTCTTTATGGAGCTACCAATGATCCTTCCTTTCAGAATTAGGGGATTTAGATATTTACGGAGTTACTAACGATCCTTCCTTTCGGAATTATGGGATCAACACATTTGTGGAACTCAGACAATCCTTCCTATTGGAATTACAGGATCAAGTCAATGATCCTTTCTTTCAAAATTACGGGATTTAGGTCTTTACAGAGTTACTAATGATCCTTCCTCTAGGAATTACGGGATCAACACACGTTCTCGAGTACCGAAGTCACCGGATCCGTTCTGAACCAAAGTTCAAGGATGATACAATCCTACCACATTCATAGGGACCGAGATCTTCGGATACATTTTGAACCAAGGTTCAGGGATGATGCAATCCACCACTTTCACAGGGGTTGATACCTTCAGATACATTTTGAACCAAGGTTCAGGGATGATGCAATCCACCACTTTCACGGGGGATGAGACCTTCGGATACATTTTGAACCGAGGTTCAGGGATGATGCAATCCACCACTTTCATAGGGGCCGAGACCTCCAGATACATTTTGAACCGAAGTTCAGGGATGATGCAATCCTACCACATTCACGGGGGCTGAGACCTCCGGATACATTTTGAACTGAATTTCAAGGATGATTCAATCCCACCACATTCACGGGGGCCGAGACCTCTGGATACATTTTGAACCGAAGTTCAAGGATGATGCAATCCCACCACATTCACGAATACCGAAGCCACCGTATCTATTTTGGACATATGTCGCAGGATGATACAATGCCTCTTCATTCTCGAGGACCGAGGTCATCAGATCACTTTTGGACAGATGTCTCGAGATGATAAATCCCTCTTCATTCTCGAGGACCGAGGTCACCGGATCACTTTTGGACAGATGTCCCGAGATGATACATTCCCTCTTCATTCTTGAGGACTGAGGTCACCGTATCACTTTAGTCCAGACGCTTAGGGATGATACAATCCCACTGCAACATCACTACTCCCCCTTTCAAGGAAGGTTCTTTCGAACCTCACCAAGCTTGTCTCGAAAGTGTTCAAACTTTACTTGAGACAAAGGCTTCGTTAGCACATCAGCAACCAAACCATCATCATCTACATCTTCAGTATGTGAATACTGAACTATCACCATCTGTATCTCCAGTATGTGAATACTGAAAGCATCATCATCTCTATATTCAATATAGAAATACAGAATCACCATCATCTACATCTACAGTATGTAAATACTGAAACATCATCGATATCTTCAATATGGGAATACTGAAACATCATCATCTGTATAATCAGTATAGAAATATGGAATCACCATCATCTGCATCTACAGTATGTAAATACTGAAACATCATCTATATATTCAGTATGGGAATACTTAAATATCATCATCTGCATCTTATCTCGTATGTAGAAATACCGGATTTCTATGTGTTACGACTGAACACAAGGTTCTCTGTCATCACAACTCTCGTTATCACATAGAATCATTGTAGTATCCATCTTCAGTTCAAAGAGACCTGATATCATCTTCCAAAGCCATATGGCTACTTAGCAGAGCAATCTGCTATGTATCTTGCTTCAGCCATGCTATGAGAAACATTGGACTGTTTCTTGCTAAACCATGAACTCATAGCAGACCCCAAAAGCATCTAACTAATGTGATTTTCCTGTCTGAGATACTTCCAGCCCAATATGCATCTATGTAGCCATACAATCTATAATCATGGCTATCATCATAATATAAACCAAAGTCTACAGTCCCTTTCAAATATCTCATCACATGTTTTGCAGTTACTAGGTGAACCCATCTTGGTTGAACAAGTATTGAATTAAGGTGTTCATAGCAAAAGAAATGTCTGGTCTGGTGTTTGTTAAGTACATCAATGACCCAATGATCTGTCTGTAATGAGTCATATCCACTAACTCTGATGAGTCATCAGCTAACAGCTTTAGGTTGGAGTCCATGGGTGTGGCCATGACTTTGCATTCCAACATATTGAATCTCTTCAATATCTCTACTGCATACTTTCCATGGTTGAGAAATATTTCTTCTGAACTTTTCCATACTTCCAGACCTAGGAAATAATGCATTAACCCAAGGTCTTTCATCTCAAATTCTTCTGCTAGTTTCTTCTTTCTTTCCATGACCTGTTTCTCATTTCCTGTCAAGGATAAGTCATCCACATATAATAACAAGATGACAAGTTCATCTTCTACAACATTGAGATAAAGGTTAGGATCATCTTTACTCTTGGTAAATCCCATGCTTGACAAGAAACTATCTATTCTTCCATACCAAGCTCTGGGAGCTTGCTTCAGGCCATAGAGGACCTTCTTCAACTTCAAATCCTTGTGACTATTCGATGTAAAACTCTTTCTCAATCATACCATTAAGGAAGGATTATCTTTACTTCACCATGGAAGAAACTACCATGATAGTTCTGAAGGAAGTGTACCTTGATTCCTGGAGTAAGTGTCTCTTCAGAATTAATTCCCTCTTTCTGAAAGAAACCTCTGGCCACAAATATTTCTTTATACTTCTTGATACTTCCGTCAGCTGCATGCTCTATTTTGTATATCTATTTGGAGGATACAATACTCTTTTATTCTGGTTTGGGAACTATATCCCATACATCATTCTAGTCTTCTTTCATCATAACATCTTCCATGAGTTTGTCTTGTCAGATCATCAACATATCCTAGTCTTCTGCATTCAACTTTGAAGGTTGGAACCCACTTTAATCTTGGTAAAGTCTTGATCTATCAAAAATCTGTCCATCATGTCATATCGTGTCAAACTCAGATATCTTCTGTAGTCACTCCCCCTGAAGTGGAGTATTATCTTCCTTCTTCATTCTATATAGGTGGTTCTATGCTTGATATATACTGGTCAATAGAGTATGCCATGTCATAGTCTATTCTTTCTAAGGAAAATCACGAACCTTTCTTTGTACACTTGTTCTTGTATATCCATATGGAGGATACTATGTACTTCCCTTTATGTCTCGAAATCATATTGTATACATCATTCCCCATGATCAACTGGTATTCTTTGATCATAGTTTCTTTCGTAGCATTCTTTTCTTCATCTTGAGTTATCTCTCATACCCATGGTGGTCTTCATCCTTTGAGGTGGATCTACTTCTCTCTGAAGCTCTTTCTTCTGTCATGGTGTCTCTAACTCTAGGAGCTTCAGATTCATGTTTATTGAATTGTCATCACTTGTTCTTCGGAACAAGTCTCATCCTTCTTTTCTTGTAGGAGGTTGTATAGGACCTTTACTACAATTCAAATGCACCAGTTGCATGCTTAGAAATATTTCATAAAACATATGCATAATGACAAATTCTTATGCATCATGCAACTATTTAGCCAATACAACATTCATCCATATCTCACAGAAACTTTCTAGATGCCTTCCATCTCTGCCATGCATCATTGAGATTGTGCACTAATCCAATATGTTAGCAAAGAGGTTCGATAAGTAGAACTGGAGAGTTGTATAGCGCCATGAGCTACTTACCCATCACATGCATATTAGTAGTATTAATGTAAACAATCTATCATGCATAACACATCAACTGAATACAATTAAATGTATAACAAAACAATATCATGAAATGGCAATTGAATACTTATCTTTTATTTGTTTCATGGGTAGACTCCATCTTGATCATTCTGCTTTATCATCTTCTTCATTCATGAAATCATCATTTCTTATCCAAATGATAAGATGAATAAGAGGTTCTTCAAGAATTGATTTTTTCATATTCCTCATCGCTTGAGGCATCTTCTTTGAATGGTGAGATCTTGATCTTCAATTGCTCCCATCTTCTTCTTCTCTTCTTATTAGTCGAGCTAAAAGTAATCGCTTACTTCTAGTATACATTCTTCACATGAATGAATCCCATGATCCTGGGAGGCCATTCAAGGTGGCTATCACCACTTCTGCATACTCTTCTTCTACCACTTCAAGTTGTTCTACATTATGGATCTTCACATTCTTCAACTGTTTTCTCAAATCTATCTTCTGAATTATGTTCTTATCTTCAAATAGCTTGATAAAGGAATCAAACATCTTCGATGTCTTTAGGGAATACACTTATGGTACAAGTTGATCCGTGATTGAATCAACAATGATCTTCTTGGCCTTGATCGAGTTATTCTTGTGTAAGGCTTTGAGGCTCATCTCCCTCTAGAACTGGAACCTCTCTACTCATGTAGGTGTCCAATTCATTTTATTTAGAGACATCAAATACTTCCATGCTTGGAAGTTTTCAAATTTACCAAGCTTATCATCAAGCTGATGTGATAGATCACTTTTAAATGAGACCCACAAATTCAAATAGCAAAAGATTAGATCTTACCGATTTGAGGTGTCCGTCCTGCTTCCAGAGCTGGCTGATCTAGGGTTTGTCAGAGAAACCCTAATTTTAAAAAATTGGAATATTTCAGATATGATTGGATAGAAAGATATATATATTTAAATGGAGCTTTCCAATGTACTCGTTTTCTGAAAACAGTGGAGGGAAGCTCCCAGAACAGGAAGCCCTAGTTTTCCAATTTCTTTTGCAGAAATGCCTGTTACTGTTTCTGTGATATCTCCAAAATTACTGCTCCTCTATGTCTGAAATTTCATACTGAGGTAACATCACATATCCTTGATCCAAAACCATATGTTTCATCAGAATTGGTTTCACCAATTGGGATATATGATCATTTTCCCAAGGTGACCTGTTACAGGACTGTTCAGAACAGTGAAGTTGTACGACATGACACGTGTCACTGGTTCATCTTCAGGTTCTGAAATTTGGACCACAGAAATTAAAGTCTGTGATATTTATAGAACATCTTCCAGAATTCCATTTGGACCTCTTTATCCCAGGCTACATAAATTCTCCCCAAGTGTCCTGTTTAGGGATGAATTGTGGAAGAGGCTGGAATCCTAACTTGGAGGGATCATATCTCCCGGAATATAGCGAATCAGAGGCTGAAATTTGGAGAAAGTGTAAATCAGGATTTTATCTTCGTCCTATGAAATTTTCAACTCCTGAGCCTTCACCAATCATAGGATATATATAATGTACCAAAACTTAGCCATTTTAGTATTTAGGTTTTTTCCAGATCGGGGTCAAACTACGGTTTGACTTTCCCGGAATTTCACCCAACCAAATTTCTTGATCCAGGTCTCTAAAATTTGATTTTGATGAGGAGATAAATCCTATGCTGGGCTCACTCAAAAATTCTTCTTCTACAAGAAGCCCTAATTTCCTGCACCAAAAACTGAAAATGCTCGAAATCAAATTCTGCGTCGACAGAAAGATGCGCCCTTCAATGGAGAGTCAGCCTAGGCTTCTTTTGCTGATCGATTGTGGAGAGAGAAACAAAAAGTAAGAATCCCTAGATTCTATAGCTGCATAATGCCTTCTTTCAGGGTGGCTCTGATACCATGTTAACTTTTCATATGCTTAGCTAAGACATCAGTACTTCATTTCATTTTCATAACAAAAGCATATAAACAGGATTAGTGAAAGATAGACAAGCACAACCATACAAAAGAAACACAAAGATTTATCCTGGGAAAACCCTAAAGGGAAAAACCCAGCAAAATCTTCCTCAATATAGATGCCTCAAAAAGATAAAAGATAAAAGATAAAACCCGCAAGGATATCAAAGCCTGATCCTCCTCCTTCTCCAGCTACTTCTCTTCTCCACTAATGCGCTACACAAGTGAGAGTGTGTGCTCAAATGAGGATAGATACACCTCTATTTATATTCATCCGTTCACTTCAATTAACTCATCCGACATGTAGGCTCGAGTTAATCATGTAGGCTTGAGTTACACATGTAGGCTCAAGTAACCACACTGGGGTGCTAATGACCCACCTTTACAATTAGAGGGGACAACCTCATGACTCTTATTAGTTCTTACGATTAGAAGCATCAGTGTACAAGATAATAGAAGTGGTTCTCCCAGTAGGACCATCGGGGACCACAAAAGACACATATAAAATATTCTTCGAAGTTACAATATTTCAACACAAGACACAGTTTTTATGCATTTGTTAAAAAATGACACACCTTTTTTTTGGGATGACCTCACACAAAATCCATTTGACACTCTCAAACATGCCATCACACACTCCCCTATGTTGCAACTACCCGATTATACTAGGGATTACTCCTTGTATGTGGGTGCGTCTTTAACCACTATTAACATGGTACTAGTTCAAACAGATGAACATGACCAAGAACATGTGATTTATTACCTAAGTAAGAGTCTCCTTGACTTTGAAACACATTATTCACATGTTGATAAGTTATCTCTGGCCACGATCATTGGGGTCTATAAATTTCATCACTACATACATCTATGGACAACTACTGTGTACACAGATTCTAACCCCATGTATTACTTCTCTACTCACCATGCTTGGGGTAAAATACTCTCACTGGATTGTCATTCTCCAGGAGTTCAAGTTAGAATTTCAAAATCCAGTTCAATTAAGTCTCTTGTCTTCACAGAACTTATGGTTGACCTTCCTTGTATTATTGAGGATATGCATCCCTTGGATTCATTACCCGATGAATCCCTGTTCCTCATTAGTACATCTGAACCATGGTATGGATATTTGATGCTATATCTCTCGACTCAATGATTTCAATGAAATGCAACCCAATACAAAATTTTTTGGATTCTTCATCATGCCAAGAACTATCTTATCGTCAATGATACATTGTAACTTCATTGCGTTGATGCAAATTTGTGGTGTTTCTTAACTCACGGTGAGTATGAACTAGTGTTGAATGAATGTCACTCTAGATATTGTGGAGCTCATAATTATGGGATGGCTACTTCCTAGAAAATTTTACGTGCTGGGTACTTTTGGCCTTCAATTTTCAATATTGTATGGAAGCTATAAAAGAATTCCCACCTTTCCATATTTTCCAATAAAAAAAGTGCACCCACCCATCTCCTTTACATCCCATCATTGTTTTCGGTCCTTTCACAAAATGGGGTATTGATTTCATTCATTTTAATCCTACTTCATTTAGGGGGCATGGATACATCATCGTATCCATGTATTAATTCATGGAATGGATTGAGGATATTCCTGCATACGCTGAAGATGGAAAAATTGTCACCCTCTTTCTGTTTAACCACATAATGACTAGGTTCAGAGTCCTGTAAGTCATCATGACTGATCACGTTTCACATTTTCAAAACTAGATGATGTCGGAACTAAGTGCCAAAATAGGTTTTTTCCATGATAACTCTACACCCTACTACCCATAGTCCAATGGACAGGTTGAAGCTATCAACAAAGTGTTGAAAACCATGCTTCAACAAATGGGAGGACGAGCTAAGTCCATTTGCAATTTACAGTTGTTTTCTACATTATGGGATTATAAGACTACCATTAAGACATATACCAAATTCATGCAATTTCAATTTGTGTATGGTATGGAGGAAACTCTCCCTATCGAATGTGAGATTCCTCGTCTGAAACTTGTTGTGGAACTACTACCCAATACCACTCTAGAGGAAGAACGGATCTTGTACCTGAGCAAACTTGATGAGACTCATTGAGATGCCACCTTATCAAATGAGGTGCATAAACAATGAATTAAAGCTCAGTACGAATGATCCATTCAACCTTTCCTCTTCAATGAAGGTGGCATGGTCTTGACATATGACGAAAAACATGATAAATTGGGAGGTGGGAAATTGGAATCCATGTGGCATGGGCCTTATATCGTAAGCCATGTTTTAGAAAAAGGATCTTATGAGCATATAGAATATGATAGGATACCTTTGGGTGAGCCCTTAAATGGGATTTACCTTAATAGATACTATTCCTAGACCATCTAGCATAGGTACCTTGTACGTATTGTTTATAGAGTGTGATGTGTGAAGTTTGGATTTTTATTTTGCTATGAATGTAGGATTCATCTTAGATAAGTATGCTTAGATAGTGCCATGATTGAATGAACAAATGACCACTTACTATGACTTTTCAAATGGTGCTAATCATTATACCTTGAACCTCACATCATCGGCTTGGGTACTATATACCCCTACCAATGATTTGGTAAGATCGGGAGGAACTTGTTTAGGTCCTACTACAAAAATAATTGTAGAGTATCATGCAGTGATTGGGTTATTAACTGAATATTTAGCAAGTGATGTGAGTTTTATTAGAGTTTATTTAGATTTAGAGTTAATTGTACATCAATTGAACCAGATCTGCACCATCTGTAACCCCTTACTTCTTCGAATGTTCAAGATAGTTCATATTTTAGAAAGGTCTTTTGAGTTAGTTTCATATCATCACATTCCAAGAAATTTTAATGCGGTGGCTGATGTTAGCACTATATTTGAAATGGTGGATTGCTTAATTCAAGGGTTTGGAAGTGGTCATATTTGAAAATTTTAGTGGAATCACCCTTCGGTTTAGTGGGTAAGCATGATATTTTATCATGGGTTGTTAGATGAAGAAAAGGATTCGATCTACGGTGGTGGATTGTTTCACTTTTGAAACATGGGGGGGGGGAAATAAAATATTCTCATCAGTGGAATGGAGTTGAAAAGGTGCAACTTTGAAAGGTTGAAATTAATACAAGGTAAGATCAACAGTTATGGAGTATTATGTAGATTACACATGCAAGGAAGAAATAAGTTTTTAGATTTGCAGAATGGGTTAACTGGTGGAAAAATTGGATAGATGAGATGTGAGGAAAGATAGATCTACAGTCTGAAAAAATTCCATGGATTTAACTAGCATGGAGAAATTCCAAATTGAAATCCATCGAAACTGGTATGGGACACGTTGATCAACGGTTGTGATTATGATCGGGTTTTGATCAATGGATAAGGTGAATTCTGTGAATAGAAGTCGCTCGATTGATCAGTTTTGAAATGGCTAGCGGAATGTTAAATCTTTCCACAGTTGATGGTTCTGATGAAGGAAAATTGTAGATCAAGGGTTGATATTGATTCCGCCGAATCAAATTGTGCAAGGTGATAACTTTGAGTCTTGGTATCAATATCGTGCGCATGGACATATTAAATTTCAAAGAAAAAGAACGTCTATGATATAAATTACAGGAGATGCACAATGATTATGAAACATAAAAAATTATAAAAACACCAACGTGGAGGTCATTTTTTTTTTTAAAACTAAGATTGGAATTGATGGTAACCCTGACTGTGTGCAAAGTGCCAACGTGGACGAGTTTGAACAATGTTCTAATTAACAAGGTAGGCATCCTGAAACTCTCTAAGTATTTCTGAAAAGGGATGAAATAGAAGTGGTAGAAGTGGCAGATAGTGAAGAGTTAGGGGTTTCCTGTCAGAAGGATGAGAAAAGCTTCGAAGACAAAAATGTTGAAGTTTTGGATACCATTTTACTGAATGAAACAATTGAGACGGCTAAGAACAAATTGAAAATTCTTAAGGACCAGGGTAGTGACAACCATGGTGTTTTCAAGTATTTCTTTTATTTTTTCTCTATTGACCAGAACCCCAATTGCCCTGAATTTGTCGAGTGGTGTGAAAATAATTATTCTGCAACTAAAGAAGTCATCATGGAAAAACCTAAGTCTAGGATCCTTTTCCCAATCAATGTCGCTGTTACCCGCAAAACCCTATCTGTCCTAGATGATTTTGTTCTTTTATATCAGGAGTACAAAGAAGAAAACATCACACATTTCTTCCAAGAGTCTGTAGCCAAGATTTAGGAAGCCTTTTTGAAGTCATGTTCAAAGCCTGATAGTGAGGTTATAAGTTTATCTTATGCTATTGACCTAGTTTTGTTTAATGAAGAAACCCAGTCCTGTATAACTTTAGCCAGTAAATTTTTGGGGTTATACACTAATGGTTATGTTATAGAGTCATTGTTGAGTCTATTGTTTATTTTGAGTACTTTCCCAATTGAGTCTGAACTTCCAGGTCAGTCTTTCCAGTCTTGTTGCCTTAAGTTTGATGCGTTCCTAGATGAGAACATTCTTTCTCAGTTATTCAACTTCCACGATACCAGAGTTTTGATATTCCAGACCTTTTTGCTGAAGATGTTCTTATCACATAATTAAGATAGCCTACAATTTCCTGAATTGGTACTCACTGATGAAATGACCAGAATTATTGAAATTTCATGAATTGTTTGATGGCATAGATATACATTATTTTCTTTCAAGAAAGATTTACCAGGGTATTTCAAGAGATAAAGGAAATATTGCAGCTTTCCCCTAGTAAAAGTATAGGAGGCTGGTTCGTTTCAAAGTTTGAAACAATTATAAGGTTATATGGATTTGTGCATCAACCTTATATTCTTCTAGCCTTTCTAACAACTAGAATCTTTTCTTTGGAATTTCTTAGACAAAGGCTTACATTTGAAGAAGAACACATCTTAAAATTCAGGAAGAGTCTATATATTAAATTTCCCTGGGAGGAAGCATCATATGTATTCAAAAGTAGATTTACTCTACCAATGATTGATAATTTTCTTAGAAGCATGGGGTTCTCTTTGGGATCTGTTATTGTATATGATCCACACCTGGTAATCTCTAAAAGAAGAGAGCAAAAAAAAAATTCCTTTTCAACATACCGAAGTGGTTGGACTCAGAGAAACAACTAATTGGGAATATTATCCCAACAAAACCCCAGATAATATCATAATGGAACAAGACACTATCTCATCCATGCCTGGAAACAATTCTCCCCCAATGGATCTTTCTAACATAGATGCATTTGGTAGTAATATTTCATCATTAATAAGTTTTTTAGGAAATTCAAAGAAGAGAGAGCATTCAGGTTTCATGGAGACTGAAGAAGTAGACACTGCTAGTACACTAAAGAAGCAAAAAAAATGGACAAGAAGGAGAAATGGTACAGGTGATGAAGAGTAGCGTGAAAGGTAAATTGAACCAAGGAAAATCCAAATTAACTATTATGGAGCTTCAGGAATATGTATTTGATGGAGTAACCCCAAACAAGTATACATCAAAAGAGGAGTGGTTGAACACCTATAGGAGAGTGGCTGATAAAACCTTTGATGAGACAACAAAATTATATGAAGAAGTGAGACAATTTCCTAAGGCTGATGTTACTCTAAAAACTATAATGGATCATGCCAAAGATACCTTGATTTTTTCCATGACTGCATAGGTTAATGTGATCTTAGATAAAATCCCTACTACATATATAATACACTTTCACAGAGAAACAAATGATATCATATATACAAGATTTCTTAGATCTACATTACATGTGTCTAAATTGGAGTCCAATAAAAAGAAATCTCAAGACCTCCTATGGAAATAAAGGGTTGAAAACAAGGCCCTTCGAATAAAAATTAAAAAGTTGTAGGAATATTTATTGAAGGTTGAAGGGAAGTCAGACAAAGGAGCAGTGGTTCAAAATTTGTTTGATGAGAAAGAGAAAGAAGTTCAGGTGCTAAAGAAGAAATTTAAAAATCCTTCCACTCAGCTTATTCAGACCTATGAATTGGCAGAGTTTGAGAAGGAGAAGGAAGCACCAAATAATTAATTGAGTGATCATAAGTCGAAGTTGTTAAAGCTTGAAGAAAAAGAAAAATAGTGGGAAGGGGATGCTAAGCTTCTGATAGAAAATGAGAAGGACCTAAAAGCTAAGTTGGCAGCAAAGGAACAAGAATTACAGGAAAAGTTTGAGGAAGTTAAAAATCAACCTATTGTTCCTTCTATAGAAATAGATGCAGCCTCTCTTTCTAAAGCAATGTCTTAGGTAAAACTGAAATATGTAGAACTCATAGGATTAAAACAATAGAACAACAATCTAGAAGAGATAGCTTTGAAAAAAGAACAAGAGAAGAAGTAAATAGAGGAAAAATACCAAGAAGTAATAAATCAGAATACCAAGTTAACAAATAAGGTGGTTGGCCAAATGGCCTTGCAAGGAGCGAGACATATGATTTGGGATAAGATTATTCAGGAAACTAATAAGTTTAGACCATATTTAAATTTTATTGCGGATCAAGAGAGTGCTCTGAAAGTAGCCAGCCAAAATATTTTGATAGTAAAGCAAGGATTAAATAAGATGCCAATGGAAGTAGCTCCGAATGCTATCAAGTTTTTAAGTGCCTTATCAGAAGATCAAGTTAGAAGGTTTGGTATCAAAGACAAAGTTGTTATTACCTCTTGGGTTAGAAAAGTGATTGGAAAGTACATAATGTTTTATACTGTACAGGATCAAGTTGATATTATAAGTCATAAAGTCAAAGAAGTGACTAAATTATTTACTCCATTGGTAAACAGGGGAATTCCTTTCTTCTTGGAGGAAATGGGACCATTATTATCTCGAGAGGAATATCTGGATAAATTGGTAAATTGTAGTTTATATCACATTAAGTTTCAAGATATGCAGCAGGCTCTCTCTAGAAGAGTCTTGTTTGATAAATTGGCTGAAGAGTTTGAGTTATTGTTTGATTCTAAAGTCGTGTGTGCCAAGGTGCCTAATCTTTCATATGCAGAAAACATGGAGCTCAGAATTCTGGCACATGAAATGGTTGTTGTGGATTTTCTTAAACCTGAAAATTGGAGAACAGTTCAACAATTTAGGTTAAATAAATAAAATTTACAACCATGAAGACATCAAGGAAGATAACGCAAAGGAATTTCAGTGAAGGATATATTTTATGATAAAATGTTATTGTAATTTCATTAGTTAAGAAGTTTTATTATCTCATAATTGTTTTGTAATAGACAAGTACTTTGACACATGTAATAAACGGTTGAAACTATTAGACTATTAGGTTTATTGTTCAACTCAAGGAGCATTTGTATAATTTTTCATACATTTCATGAAGAGAGGGTTGGAACACGTGAGATTTTGGAGATTTGTGTATTCCAATTTTTCTTTAATTTACAGAGCTGAAAGTTGGCAGTTTTTACAGATTCATGTGTTATTTCATGTTGTAGTATGTACTTTTCCTTCTTATGTGAATGCTTTTCACGTTTTATCTTTCCATTATGTTTTCCTTCATGTCTGAAATGAGTGTATACCAGTTTGGAATTCATATTTAATATGCTCTAGTTGTTCTTTTCAGATGTCCACCAAATCTTTCTTCTAAAGTTGATACATAATTCTTCCTTTTTCACCAGACAATCAATTTTTTACTGTGATTGAGTAGCTACCTTGCCTCTATTTAAAAATTCCATGCAAAAGCTATGTTTATCTATTTTCATATCTTGACTCCATAGCCCAATGGTCATGTGTTGTATTTCAACCAATCTTCTCAATTACAAACAATTTTGCTTATACATATCTGGACTTGTTAATATTTTGTGAGAGATCCCTCTCGGAAGAGAAAAAATCCTGTTTTTTCTTTAAAATTGGTTTTTGTTGTTACCTGGGAATAGCCTTTACAACCTTTGGCAATTTTCCAGTGCTAGCAAACTGGGGCCATTGCCGGGGAATGAAAGTGCATATCAGCCTTGGGAAGAATGACAAGGATTGCAGAGTTTCAACAAAGAAATTTTTGTAGGCAAGCAGAAGTTTCAACATTCAAAAAAGGTTGTACATGTTCCCTAGAAACTTCACATTCATTTTGAATAGTATTACAGAAGACATCCTGGCTTTTAGGAGACAAAATACGAGAGGTAACCCTAATACTGAAACTTTGTAAAGCATGGAGAATCCAGAGAGATTGCTTAGAAATAAAAATAAATAGTTCTCAGTTTGGTGCATCATCATCTCAAGATTTTCATAGTATACAAGGATCTGAATGGGAAACTAGTGTTGAGAGATTACTGTTAAAATCAAAATTTGAATCTAACCTAAAGAAATTTGAGATTAAACCTAGTAGGTTATAATCACATCTTCTTGATTCTTTGTGTTAGAACCTTCAAACTCTAGTAAAAACTGAAAAAAAAAACTTCTATTGTCCAAAATTCTCAGTTTCCTATTCCCCAACCTATTCAGAATCCTCCAGATTTTCAACCATTACAAGTTGCTCTAAATACACCTAGACCAATGGCTACAGCTAGGTTTGCTCCATTGGCCTTACTTGCGGTGTTACATGTCCTTCCCTTAAAGTATGCCCAAAGTATTTCATTGTATGATGGAGAAGGGAATGTTACTGCGAAATACCATGTTGGAAAATTTGATGATGTTGTATATTTGGAAGAGGTTCATTATGAGGATGTCAATATGAGGTTTTTTGCACAGAGCTTGTTTGAGGAATCCAAAAAGTGGTACAAAAATTTACCTACTGGGCCTATTCAAAAATTTGTATATTTCCAAACTACATTCTTGGATAGATGGGATGATAATTAGAGTCCATTACAAGTCCTGTCTGAGTACAATAATATTAAAAAATGAGGTTTTGAGTCAGTCCATGAGTTTTCAAGTAGGTTCATGAGAGTCTATAATTCAATACCTTCTGATATTAAACCTTTAGTTGGTGCTACTAAAATTCATTATTCAGAAGCCTTTGATAATGAATTTGCAATGTTGTTGAGAGAAAGAAAATAAACCAGTCTTCCTGTTATGTTTTCAGATGCCTTGGAGGTAGAAGCTAATATGATCACATGTGGAAAGATAAAACAAAGGGTAGATGTTGATAGGAGGAAAGGTAGAGAAGAAACTATACCCTCCACCTCTTCTACTTCATCGTCTAATGATATCAAATTTGAAATGATGTTGAAAACAATGGAAAAGTTCATTGATAGGATGACTATGGATACTAGGCCAGTGATTCGAGAAAAGAATGAACCCTAGATCATAAAACCTAACTTTACAAGACCTATTCCTCTTCCACTCCGAAATAATAGACAAAGAGACATGAGGAATCCCTGGAACCAAGAAGATCATCAAATAAGACCACCTTTCGCTGAAAATTATGTTTCTAATTAGGATGGTACAAAGTCTATTGAAGACCATATTCATCATTTTGGTGATTTAGATTTTGAAATCTATCTGACTGAGGAGGAACACAGTATGTTTGCACAAGAGGGTGATAATGGAGATTTTGAGGAGGAGTTGGAATAATATCAGAAGGGGTATATGCATGCTATAGATGATGTGAAAAAGATCAAATTGAGAAGTAGACATGTTATTATGAATAAAGGAAGATTAAATCCAAATCATCCTTCCAGTAGTCAGATGAATACAGATAAAAGAAACGAAAAAGAAAAGGAACCTGTTGTACATCAAGAGATTGAAAATATAACTAAAAAAATAGAGTTAAAACAAACAACACACATGGAGGTAGATAAAATTTCTTCTATTTTTAATCTACAAAGTGAACTTGCTAAGTTGAATATTCCAATTCCTTTTAAAGAACTGCTCAGAAATCAGGAGTATAGGGACACAATAACAAAAATGGTCAAAAATCAAGGGGAGGCTCAACCTGATATTTTGGAAGTGACAGATGACAATCCTTCCATTGTTTTAGGCTCTAAGATTGATAATGAGGATAATGAGGAAGTAACACCTTTTTATATGATATTAAATGTGAATGACATGGTTTTTCATAATTCTATGTTAGATTTAGGTACTTCACGTAATTTGATTCCTAAAGGAGTCGCAGAAATTTTGGGGTCAAAGATTACAAGGCCTTATAAAGATTTGTATTCTTCTGATTCCAAAAGGGTGAAATGTACGGGTTTGATAAAAGACATGGTAGTATCCTTGAATAAATTAACATCTAAAAATGTGGTCATGGATGTTGTTGTGGCAAATATACCTCCCAAATTTGGTGTTTTGTTGTCAAGATCATGGACTTTAATGTTAAAAGGAATTTTGCAAATGGATATGTCCTATACTACAATTCCTATTTTTAATGAAAAGAAGAGACTGTACAGTGAAAAAATATCACCTTATGTTGTTAGTAGTCAATATCAGCCAGGATTTCATCATGTTTATGCTGTTAATATAGACTTAGGGTCATCTATTTTCTTCAATGATGTTTCTCCTTGTGATTCAAAAGTTTATGTGCCAAGTAAATTCAAAAAGGATAAAAAGGTGATAAATGAATAGGAAGCATTGGAAAGAAAGAAAAAGGAAGAAGGGGTGTGGAATATGTATTTTGATGGGTCAATGGCTAAAGTGGGTGCTGGTGTAGGTGTATACATAATTTCCCCTATTAGAGATTTTAAATATTTTTCTTACAAGTTGACCTTTGAATGTACTAATAATGTAGTAGAATATGAAGCTTTGTTGTTGGGTTTACATGCACTAGAGGATTTGGGAGATAAATGAGTCCAAGTTTTTGGAGATTCAGAACTTGTGATAAATCACGTGAATGATAGTTATCAAAATAAGCATCCCAGAATGAGAGCTTACAGAAATGAAGTGTGGGGTATGTTTGGGAGCTATTTCACAAAACATAGTGTCAAAGTGGTTCCTAGATATGATAATACAATGGAATATTCTTTGGCAATTGCTACTGGAAAATTTAAGACTCCTACTGCAAGTAAAAGAAAATACAAGGTTGACATTGTGAATAGGCCTTCCATACCAGAAAATACCAAGTACTGGCAAGTTTTTGAAGATGATATGCAAATCAAAAGATTTCTGGAATTGTCTGGTGAATTTGTAAATACATAAATAGAAAATGAAAGTGTTGATTCTAAAAATTTTCAGGATGTTAATGAAGATGAAGAATGAGTTATTCAAATAGAGAAGTTGAAAGGATCACTAGGAGGAAAAGATATAGTCCAATTGAAGAGTAATCATATTCCGAGAGGTTTAATACCCTTATAGAATCTTTTTGACCAAAATGATGTTGTCAAAGATCCTAAAGTCAAACCTGTTGAAAACAATGTTGAAGATAAAAATATTTGTACCAAGGAGAATCCCAAAATTGTAAAGTTGTCCAAGAAATTGCCTGCTAAAGAAAAAGATGAGTATGTGAACCTGATGAAAAAATAGACTGATGTATTTGCATGGAGTTACAATGACCTCAAAGAATATGACACTTCCATTATACAACATACTATTCCAATCAAGCCTAGAGAAAAAACATTTAGGAAGAAACTTAGAAGGATTAATCCAATGCTATTTCCTATCATTGAAAAGGATATCAAAAAATTATTTGATGCCAAAATAATTGTAACACTGGGATTCTGAAATGGGTTGCTAATTTGGTTCCTGTTAGAAAGAAGAATGGTGAAATAAGACGGTGTGTGGACTTCAAAAAATTAAATAAAGTCTCTTTGAAGGACAATTACCCTTTACCAAAGATGGACTAGATTTTGTAGAAAGTGGGGTTTAGAGAGAATTTCTATCATGGATGGGTTTTCTGGTTATAATCAAATAAATCTGCTTCCTGAAGACCAGGGGAAAATTGATTTCACTACACCATGGGGTACATTCATGTATGTAAATATTCCTTTTGGATTAATGAATGCAGGAGCCACTTTCCAGCGTGCTATGGACATCACTTTTGCAGATGAAAGGGATAGGTTTGTAGTAATTTACATGGATGCTATTACTGTATATTCTAGGTATGAAAGGAACATATCAAACATTTGGAAAAGGTATTCCTTAAATGTAGAAAATATGGCATTTCATTAAATGCAAGGAAATCAAATTTTGCTCTGGAAGAAGGAAAAATTTAGGGCCATATTATTTCCAAAGAAGGTATAAATATTGATCCAAACAGGGTGAGTGCAATTTTGAAGGTGGAGGAACCAGGAAGTAAGAAAGAAGTACTGTCATTCATTGAGCAGGTTAATTTCTTGAGGAGATTCATTCCAAGCTTTGCTGAAATATTGATGAACATTACTAATACGCTGAAAAAAGATCATGAAATAAAATGGACAGTGGAGGCTAAGAAATCTTTCAAGAATATAAAGCAAGCTATTTCAGAAGCTCTTGTGTTGGTAAGTCCAGATTTTGAAAAATATTTTTTAGTATTCTCATATGCTTCAGAGCATACTATTACAGTTGTTTTGTTACAAAATAATGATCAAGGTGAAGAACAACCTATAGTATTTTTTAGTAAGATATTAAGATATGGAGAGTTAAAATATGATATCATGGAGAAACAAGCATATTCTTTGATTAAGGCCTTAAAAGATTTCAGAATTTACATTATCCATTCACATATAGTTGCGTATGTTCCCAGTAGTGTGGTAAAGAGCATACTTACACAGCCAGATCCGGAGGGGGGAAGAGCTAAATGGATTGCAGTGCTTTTGGAATATGACATTGAAATTAGGCCCACAAAGTTGATTAAGGGACATGGATTGGCTAAAATTACGACAGACTCCAATTGTGATTCTCTGCAGCTAAAGTTTTTGTGAGGACAATCAAATCAGTTGGACACAGAAGTACACGTGATGCCTGATTTTTCTATTTCTCCATGGTATGATGATAATGTTTATGTGTTGCAAAATTTACAACCTCCTACAGGGTTGAGTAAAACTAGAGCAAGGTCTGTGAAGCTAAAGGATGAAAAATTCTATATTTTAAAATTAATATCTTTATTGGAAGGATCCTGGTGGAGTGTTATTGAATTGTCTTTTGGAAAATGAAGCTCAGTAAATAGAAAAATATTTCCATGAAGGAGATTGTGGAGGACATCATTCATGGAAGGTAACTGCAAATAAAATTTTGAGAGCAGGATTCTATTGGCCTTAATTATTTTCAGATGTGTATAAAGAAACCACCAAATGTCATCAGTGCCAGATTTTTGATGGAAAGAGGAAAGTGGTTCCACTCCCTCTTAATCCCATATCAGTAGAAGCACCTTTTCAACAATGGGGGTTGGATTTAATTGGTGAAATAAATCCAAACTCCTTAGGAAAACACAAGTGGATCTTAACAGCAACTAATTATTTTACAAAGTGGATTGAAGCAATACCTACTAGAAGAGCTACAGATGTAGTGATAATAGATTTCCTAGAGAATAATATTTTGGCAAGATTTTCCTACCCTAAGAGGATTGTAACAGATAATGTTGCTGCTTTTAAGTCCAGGAAGATGATAAATTTATGTTATAAGTATCATATAAGTTTGAATCATTCTACTGCATATTGTCCATAGGGTAATGGACTGGCATAATCCTCTAACAAAAGCTTGGTGAGTATAATTAAGAAGTTGTTGGAAGATAATAAAAGAGGATGGCATAAAAAACTGAAATATGCTTTGTGGGATGGCATAATCAGCACAAAGAGGGCTATTGGAATGTCACCATTTCAATTGATGTATGGAGCTGAAGTTGTTTTTCCAGCATCTCTAGGGGTACTAGTTATGAATTTGTTGCAGGATCAGCAAGATGAACCTAATCATATGCAAAGGAGAATAAATCAAATTGTTGAGCTAAGTGAACTGAGAGATACAACATATGATAAGGTATAAATACATCAAGATAAAATGAAGAATACATTTGACAGAAAGGTAAAATAAGACACTTTCTTGATGGATGATTTGGTGTTAAAATGGGATGCTCCACATGAATACAAATGAAAGCATGGAAAATTTGATCATTTGTGGGTAGGTCCATACATTATTGCAGCACACAGGGGAAACAATGGTTTTATTCTACAGTATCAAGATGGGTCTCAGTATGAAGGAGGCCCAATTAATGGGAGATTTTGGAAGCATTATTTGGAATAAGGGGGAAGGAAATTTCATGTATTATAGTGTAAATATTTCTTTACTTTCAATCAGTACAGATGGTGAGCTAGAAGATTTGAACCTCGCAGACAAGGCCCTAAGATCGGATGGGGTAACCATATTTTATTTTTATATTTCTTTTTGAAATAAAAAATAAAAAAAGAGTTAGATTGACAATGGATTTGGCAACTGGTCTATGGGGTTCCTTGCTACCTTGTAGGGAGGATAGCATCCCTAGTAGAACCAACTGTTAGCACTATATTTGAAATGGTGGATTGCTTAATTGAAGGGTTTGGAAGTGGTCATATTTGAAAATTTTGGTGGAAGCTCCCTTTGGGTTAATGGGTTAGCATGATATTTTATCATGGGTCGTCAGATGAAGAAAGGGATTTGATCTACGATGGTGGACCGTTCTGCTTTTGAAACGTGGCAGAGAAAATAAAATATTCTAATCATTGAAATGGAGTTAAAAAGGTGCAACTTTGAAAGGTTGAGATTAATACAAGGTAAGATCAATGATAATGCAATATTCAGTAGATTAAACATGCAAGGAAAAACTAAGTTTTCGGATTCGTGAAATGGGTTAATTGGTGGAAAAATTGGATAGACGAGATATGAGTGGAGATAGATCTACGGTCTAAAACAATTCCACAGATTGAACTAGCAGGGATAAATTCTAAATTGAAATCCGCGGAAAGTGGTAGGGGCCACATTGATCAACAGATGTGATTATGGCCAGGTTTAAATCGATGGATAAGGTGCATTCCGTGAATAGAAGTCACTCTTTTGAATAGTTTTGAAATGGATAGCATAATGTTAAAGCTTTCCATAGTTGATGGTTCCGATGAAGGAAAATTGCAGATCAAGGATGGATATTGATTTCGCCGGATCAAATTGTGAAAGGTGATAACATTGAGTCTTGGTATCAAGATCTTGCACATGAATGAATTAAATTTCAAAGAAAAAGCAGATCTACGGTATAAATTACAGGAGCTGCACAGTGATTATGAAACATAAAAAATTATAAAAACACCTACATGGAGGTCAAAGGTCAGTTTTTTATCTTTCTAAGCATTGGAATTGACGGTAACCCTGACTGTGTGCAAAGTGCCAACATGGACGAGTCTGAACACTGTGCTAATTAAAAAGGTAGGCATCCTAAAATTCTCCAAGTATTTCTGAAAATGGATGAAATAGAAGTGGTAGAAGTGGAACATAGTGAAGAGTTAGGGGTTTCATGTCAGAATTATGAGAAAAGATTCGAAGACAAAAATGTTGAAGTTTTGGATACCATTTTACTGAATGAAACAATTGAGACGACTAAGAATAAATTGAAAATTATTAAGGACCAGGGTAGTGACACCCATGGTGTTTTCAAGTATTTCTTTTATTTTTTCTCTGTTGACCAGACCCCCATTTTCCTTGAATTTGTTGAGTGGTGTGCAAATAATTATTCTGCAATTGAAGAAGGCATCATGGATAAACCTAAGTCTAGGATCCTCTGCCCTATCCATGCCTCTGTTATCCCCCACTTCTATTTCATCCATTTTCAGAAATACTTGGAGAGTTTCAGGATGCCTACCTTGTTAATTAGCACAGTGTTCAGACTCATCCACGTTGGCACTTTGCACACAGTCAGGGTTATCGTCAATCCCAATGCATAGAAAAAAAAATAGACCTTTGACCTCCATGTAGGTGTTTTTATAATTTCATGCTTGTAAATAACTCTCCCTCAATGGATATTTCTAACATAGTTGCAGTTGCTGGTAATATTTCATCATTAATAAGTTTTTCAAGAAATTCAAAGAAGAGAGAGCATTCAGGTTTCCTGGACATCGAAGAAGCAGAAACTTCTAGTACACCAAAGAAGCAGAAAATTGGACAAGAAGGACAAATGGTACAGGTGAAGAAGAGTAGTGTTAAAGGTAAACAGAAGCAAGGAAAATCCAAAGTAACTGGTCTGGAGCTTCAAGAATATGTATTTGATGGAGTAACCCCAAATAAGTACATAAAAAGAGGATAGGTTGAGTGCCTACAGGCGAGTGGATAATAAAACCTTTGATGAAACAACAAAATTATATGAAGAATTGAGACAATTTCCAAACCCTGATGTAACTCTAAAAACTATAAGGGATCGTGCCAAAGATACCCTGAGTTTGGATATGACTATTGGTAATAAGGTATCAAAGGTGAATGTGAACTTAGAGAAAATATCTAATACAGATACAATACACTTTCATAGAGAAACAAATGATATCATATATACAAGATTGCTTAAATCTACATTACAGGTGTCTAAACTAGAGTCCAATAAAAAGAAATCTCAAGACCTCCTACAGAAAGAAAGGGTTGAAGACAAGGCCCTTCGAATAAAAATTAAAAAGTTGCAGGAAGATTTATTGAAGGTTGAAGGGAAACTAGACAAAGGAGCAGTGGCTCAAAAGTTGTTTGATGAGTAACAAAAAGAAGCTCAGGTTCTAAAGAAGAAATTGAAAATTCATTCCACTCAGCTTATTTAGACCTCTGAATTGACAAAGTTTGAGAAGGATAAGGAAGCATTAAACACTAAATTGAGTGATTATAAGGCCAAGATGTTAAAGCTTGAAGAAAAAGAAAAACAGTGGGAAAGGGATGCTAAGCTTCTGATAGAAAATGAGAAGGGCCTACAAGATAAACTGATAGTGAAAGAAAAAAATTACAAGAAAAGTGTGAGGAAGTTAAAAATAAATCTATTGTTCCTTCTATAGAAACAGATGCAGCTTCTCTTTCTAAAGCAATGTCTGAGGTAAACCTGAAATATGTAGAACTCACAAGGTTAAAACAATAGAACAAGAATCTAGAAGAGATAGCTTTGAAAAAAGAACAAGAGAAGAAGGAAATAGAGGAAAAAATGCTAAGAAGTAATAAATTAGAATACCAAGTTAACAAAGCAGGTGGTTGGCCAAATGGCCTTGCAAGGAGCCAAACATATGATTTGGGATAAGATTATTCAGGAAGATAATAAGTTTAGACCATATTTAAATTTTATTGTAGATCAGGAGAGTGCTCTGAAAGTAGCCAAGAAAAATATTTTGATAGTAAAGGAAGTATTAAATAAGAAGCCAATGGAAGTAGCTCAGAATGCTATCAACTTTTTAAGTGCCTTATCAGAAGATCAAGTTAGAAGGTTTGGTATCGAAGACAAATTTTTTATTGCCTCTTGGTCTAGAAAAGTGATTGGAAAGTACATAATGTTGGATATTGTACAGGATAAATTTGATATTATAAGTCATAAAGTCAAAGAAGTGAATAACTTATTTACTCCATTGGTAAACAGGGAATTCCTTTCTTCTGGGAGGAAATGGGACCATTATTATCTCAAGAGGAATATCTGGATAAATTGGTAAATTGTAGGTCAGATCACAGTAATTTTCAAGATATGCAGTAGGCTCTGTCTCTAAGAGTCATGTTTGATAATTGGTTGAAGAGTTTGATTTATTGTTTGATTTTAAATTCACGTGTGCCAGGGTTCCTAATCTTTCATATGCAGAAAACATGGAGCTCAGAGTTCTAGCACATGAAATGGTTGTTGTAGATTTTCCTAAACTTGAACATTGGAAAATAGTTCAACAATTTGGATGAAATAAATATAAGTTACAACCATGAAGACATCAAGGAAGACAGCACATGGGAATTTCAATGAAGGATGTATTTTATGATAAAATGTTATTTTAATTTCCTTAGTTAAGAAGTTTTGTTATCTCTGAACTATTTTGTAATCGCTCAGTACTTTGACACATGTAATAAACGATTGAAACCGTTAGACATTTAGGTTTACTGTTCAACTCAAGGAACAATTGTATAAGTATTCATACATTTGATGAAACGAGGGTTCGAACCCGCGAGACTTTGGAGATTTGTGTATTCTAGTATTTCTTTAATTTATAGAGCTGAAAGTTGGTGTTTTTCTAAGATTCGTGTGTTATTTCATGTTGCAGTCTGTACTTTCCCTTCTTATGTGAATGTTTTTTCAGTTTTATCTTTTCATTATGTTTTTCTTCTTGTCTGAAATGAGTGTATAATAGTTTGGAATTCAAATTTACTATGCTCTAGCTGTTCTTTTTAGATGTCCACCAAATCTTTCTTCTAAAGTTGATACAAAATTCATTTTTACAATGCTCTGTGTTAATGGTTTGTTCATGTTCTTCCTTTTTCACCAGACAATGAAATTTTGACTGTGACAGAGTAACTAAATTGCCTCTTTTTAAAACTTCCATGCAAAATATCTATTTATCTAGTTTCATATCTTGACTCCATAGCCCAATGCTCATGTGTTATGTTTCAACTAATATTATCAATTACAAACAATTTTTCTTATACATATCTAGCCTTGTTAATATTTTGTGAAAGATCCCTCTCGGAACATAAAAAAGCCAGTTTTCTCTTTAAAAGTGGTTTTTGTTGTTACCTAGGAATAGACTTTACAAACTTTGGTAATTTTTTAGTGCTAACAAATTGGTGCCGTTACCAGGGAACAAAAGTGAATATCAGCCCTTGGAAGAACGGCAAGGAATGGAAAGTTTCATGAAAGAAATTTTTGTGGGCGAGGAGAAGTTTCTACATTCAAAGAACGTTGTGCATTTTCCCTGGCGACTTGAGATTCATTTTGAACAGTATTACATAAGACATCCTAGCTTGCAAGAGAGCAAATATGAGAGGTAACCCTAATACTTAAAATTTGCAAAGCGTGGAGAATCTAGAGAGACTGCTTAGAAATAAAAATAAAGAAAAAATAAATAGTTCTCAGTTTGGTGCATCATCATCTCAAGATTTTCATAGCATACAAGAATCTGAATGGGAAACTAGTGTTGAGAGATTACAACTAAAATTAAAATATGAATCTGACCTAAAGAAAGTTGATATTAACCCTAGTAGGTTAGAATCATATCTTCTTGATTCTTTGTGGAAGAACCTTCAAACTCGAGTAAATACTGAAAAACCTACTTCTATTGTCGAAAATTCTCAGTTTCATATTCCCCAACCTATTCAGAATCCTCCAACTTTTCAACCTTTACCACTTGCTTGAAATCCACCTATACCAATGGCTGCAACTAGGTTTTCTCCATTGGCCTTACCTGCGGTGTTACATGAGCTTCCATTAAATTATGCCCAGAGGATTTCACTGTATGATGGAGAAGGAAATGTTTCTGCAAAATACCATGTTGGAAAATTTGATGACTTTGTATATTTGGAAGAGGTTGATTATGAGGATGTCAAAATGAGGCTGTTTCGATAGAGCTTGTCTGGGGAAGCCAAAAAATGGTACAAATATTTACTTGCTAGGTCTATTCAAAACTTTGTAGCTTTTCAAAATACATTCTTGGATAGATGGGATGATAAGAAGAGTCCATTACTGTTAAATTTTCATATTATTAGCTAATACATCAGTATTTCATTTCATTTTTCATAACAAAAGTATATAAATAGGATCACTGAAAGATAGACAAGCACAACCATACAAAGGAACACAAATATTTATCCTGGGAAAACCCTAAAGGGAAAAACCTAGCAAAAACTTCCTCAATATAGATGCCCCAAAAAGATAAAAGATAAAACCAGTAAGGAGATCAAACCCTGATCCTCCTCCTTCTCCAGCTACTTCTCTTCTCCACTAATGTGCTACACAAGTGAGAGTGTGTGTCTTGAATTAGTAGCACTGCACCTCTATTTATATTCATCCGTTCACTTAATTTAACTCATCTGTCATGTAGGCTCGAGTTAATAATGTAGGCTCGAGTTACACATGTAGGCTCAAGTAACCACACTGGGGTGATAATGACCCACCTTTACAATTAGAGGGGACTGCCTCATGACTCTTATTAGTTCTTTCGATTAGGATCATCTTGGTACAAAGTAATACAAGTGGTTCTCTTGGTAGGACCATCGGGGACCACAAAGAAATACATATAGAATATTCTTCGAAGTTACAATATTTCAACACTCCCCTTTAACGAGAAGGGTATTCTATAACAACATCAACAACAACAATAATAGGAGAGAGATAGAGGACATCATCAACATCATCAGGGTGATACATCTATAAATCATTGGAAGATTTTCAACATCATGTAGTCTTCATATTCAATCTTTAGTCTTCATCATCATCAGTACTTTGACCGCTTCGATCAACAACATCTTCTTCAGCACTTTGACCTTTCGATTAGCAACATCATCTTCAACACTTTGACCTTTCGATCAGCAACATCTTCTTCGGTACTGTGGCCTTTCGATCAGCAACAACATCATCATCATACTATGATCTTTTGATCAGAAACATCATCATGAAAACATCATGAAAACATCAACATCATCAGCATCAAAATATCATCATCATCACATTCTGATATTTCAATCAGAATCATCATTATCATCAGCCTCTGATCTTTCGATCAGAAACATCATCAACCGAACATAATCATACTCTATCATCAACTCATCATCATATTCTGATATTTCGATCAGTACGTCATCATCATCATATTTTGATAATACGACATCATCATCATCAGGATCTCATCATCATCACATTCTGATCTTTCGATCAGCAACATCATCATCATCATCGCATTCTGATCTTTCGATCAGAAAACATCATCATCATCATATTTTGATCTTTCGACCAGAGAACATCATCATCAGCAACTTCTGATATTTCGATTAGAGAAACATCATCATCATCATATTCTGATCTTTCAATCAGAGAACATCATCATCCTCATCAACAACATCATCATCATATTCTAATCTTTCAATCAGTACGTCATCATCATCATAAAAACATCAACATCATCAAAACATCAACATGATCCTTCCTTTCAGAATTACGGGATTTAGGTCTTTACGGAGTTACCAATGATCCTTCCTTTCAGAATTATGGTATTTAGGTCTTTATGGAGTTACTAACGATCCTTCCTTTCAGAATTACGGGATTTAGGTCTTTACGGATTTACTAACGATCCTTCCTTTCGGAATTACGGGATCAACACATCTGTGAAACTCAGACAATCCTTCCTATTGGAATTACGGGATCAACACATCTGTGGAACTCAGACAATCCTTCCTATTGGAATTATGGGATCAACACATCTGTGGAACTCAGACAATCCTTCCTATTGGAATTATGGGATCAATTCAATGATCCTTCCTTTCGGAATTACGGGATAAACACAGATGTGGAACTCAGACAATCCTTCCTATTGGAATTATGGGATCAACACATCTATGGAACTCAGACAATCCTTCCTATTGGAATTACGGGATCAATTCAATGATCCTTCCTCTCGGAATTACAGGATTTAGGTCTTTACGGAGTTACTAATGATCCTTCCTTTCGGAATTACGGGATCAACACATATGTGGAACTCAGACAATCCTTCCTCTAGGAATTACGGGATCAACACACGTTCTCAAGTACCGAAGTCACCGGATCCGTTCTGAACCGAAGTTCAAGGATGATACAATCCTACCACTTTCATGGGAGCTGGGACCTCTGGATACATTTTGAACCGAGGTTTATGGATGATGCAATCCACCACTTTCACGGGGGGCGAGACCTCCGAATACATTTTTAACCAAAGTTCAGGGATGATGCAACCCTGCCACTTTCATGGGGGCCGAGACCTCTGGATACATTTTGAACCGAGGTTTAGGGATGATGCAATCCACCACTTTCATGGGGCCCGAGACCTATGGATACATTTTGAACCAAAGTTTAGGGATGATGCAATCCTACCACATTCACGGGGGCCGAGACCTCCTGATACACTTTGAACTGAAGTTCAGGGATGATGCAATCCCACCACATTCATGGGGGTCGAGACCTCCGGATACATTTTGAATCGAAGTTCAGGGATGATGCAATCCCACCACATTCACGAAGACCGAAGTCATCGGATCTATTTTGGATAGATGTCCCAGGATGATACAATCCCTCTTCATTCTCGAGGACCGAGGTCACCGGATCACTTTTGGATAGATGTCCCGGGATTATACAATCCCTCTTCATTCTCGAGGACCGAGGTCTCTAAATCACTTTAGGGAAAGTGCCTAGGGATGATACAATCCCACTGCAACATCCCTACTCCCCCTTTCGAGGAAGGTCTTTTCGAACAACACCAATCTTGTCTCGAAAGTGTTTGAACTTTACCCAAGACAGAGGTTTCATCAGTACATCATCATTCGAACCATCATCATCTATATATTTAGTATAGAAATACGGAATCATCATCATCTGCATCTACAGTATGTAAATACTCAAACATCATCTATATCTTTAGTATGGGAATACTAAAACATAACCATCTACATCTTATCTCGTATGTAGAAATACCGATCTTTTATGTGTTACAATCAGAACATAGGGTTCTCTGTCATCACAAATATGGTTATCACATAGAATCATTGTAGTATCCATCTCCAGGTCAAAGAGACCTGATATCAGCTTCCAAAGCCATATGACTTCAGAACTTGGTAGAGCAATCTGCTATGTATTTTGCTTCAACCGTGCTATGAGAAACACTGGACTATTTCCTGCTAAACCATGAACTCATAGCAGACCCCAAACAAAATCATCTACCTAATGTGCTTTTCCTATCTGAGATACTTCCAGCCCAATCTGCATCTATGTAGCCATACAATCTATACCCATGGCTACCATCATAGTATATACCAAAGTCTATAGTCCCTTTTAGATATCTCATCACATGTTTGCGGTTACTAGGTGAACCCGTCTTGGTTGAACAAGATATTGACTTAAGGTGTTCACAGCAAATCAAATGTATGGTCTAGAATTTGTTCAGTACATTAATGACCCAATGATCTGTCTATAATGAGTCACATCCACTAACTCTGATGAGTCATCAGCTAACAGCTTTAGGTTGGAGTCCATGGGTGTGGCCATGGATTTGCATTCCAACATATTGAATCTCTTCAATATATCTACCGCATACTTTCCTTGGTTGAAAAAAATTTCTTCTGAACTTTATCATATTTCCAGACCTAGGAAATAGTGCATTAACCCAAGGTCTTTCATCTCAAATTCTTCTGCTAGTTGCTTCTTGCTTTCCATGATCTGTTTCTCCTTCCCTATCAAGAATAAGTCATCCACACATAATAAAAGGATGACAGGTTCATCTTCTACAACCTTGAGATAAAGGTTAGGATCAAATTTACTCTTGTTAAAGCCCATAATTTACAAGAAACTGTCTATCCTTCCATACCAATCTCTAAGATCTTGCTTCATGCCATAGAGGGCCTTCTTCAAATTACATATATGAGTCCATCTGTCTTCAACTTCAAATCCTTTCGATGTAAAACTCTTCCCCAATCATGCCATTAAGGAAGGATTGTCTTTACTTCATCATGGAAGCAACTACCATCATAGTTCTGAAGGAAGTGTACCTTGCTTCCTGGAGTAAGTGTCTCTTCAGAATTAATTCCCTCTTTCTTATAGAAACCTCTAGCCACAAGTCTTTCCTTAATTCTATCAGTGACATATTTTATCTTGCAAATCCATTTGTAAGATACCACATTCTTGCTTTCTGGTTTGAGTATTATATCCCAAACATCATTCTAGTATTCTTTTATCATAACATCTTCCATGAGTTCATCTTGTCAGATCATCAACATATCCTAGTCTTCTGCATTCAACTTTGAAGGTTGGAACCCAAAAGTCTCGATCCATCAGGAAGTTGTCCCTCATGTTGTACCGCGTCGAACTTAGATATCTTCTGTAGTCACTCCCCCTGAAGTGGAGTATTATCTTCCTTCTTCATTCTGTACAGGTGGTTCTATGCTTGATATATACTGGTCAATAGAGTATGTCATGTCATAGTCTATTCTTTCTGAGGCAAATCACAAACCTTGCTTTGTACACTTGTTCTTGTATATCCATATGGAGGATACTACATACTTTCCTTTATGTATCGAAATCATATCGTATACATCATTCCCCATGATCAACTGTTATTCTTTGATCATAGCTTCTTTCATAGCATTCTTTTATTCATCTTGAGTTATCTCTCATACCCATGGTAGTCTTCATCCTTCGAGGTGGATATACCGCTCTTTGAAGCTCTTTCTTCCGTCATGGTGTCTCTGACCCTGGGAGCTTCAGATTCATGTTTATTGAATTTTCATCACTTGTTATTTGGAACAAGTCTCATCCTTCTTTTCTTGTAGGAGGTTGTACAGGACCTTTCCTACAATTCAAATGCACCAGTTGCATGGTTAGAACTATTTCATAAATCATATGCATAACGACAAATTCTTATGCATCATGCAACTGTTTAGCCAATACAACATTCATCCATATATCACATAAACTTTCTAGACTAATCCAATATGTCAGCAAAGAGGTTTGATAAGTAGAAATGGAGAGTTTTATAGCACCATGAGCTACTTACCCATCACATGCATATTAGTAGAATACAGTCATTAATGCAAACAATCTATCATGCATAACAAATCAACTGAATATAATCAAATGTAAAACAATATCATGAAATGGCAATTGAATGCTTATCTTTTATTTGTTTCGTGGGTAGACTCCATCTTTATCATTTTGCTTTATCATCATTTCTTATCCAAATGATAAGATGGATAAGAGGTTCATCAAGAATTGAGTTCTTCATATTCCTCATCGCTTGAGGGATCTTCTTTGAATGGTGATAGCTTGATCTTCAATTTTATCCCATCTTTCTTCTTCTATTCTTATGAGACGAGCTTCTTCTTCTTCCCAAAGTCAATTGAAAGTAATCACTTTCTTCTGGAACACATTCCTTGCATGAATGAATCCCATGATCATGGGAGGCCATTCAAGGTGTCTATCACCACTTCTGCATTCTCTGCTTCTTCTTCTACTGCTTCAAGATGTTATGCATTCTGGATCTTCACATTCTTCAATTGTTTTATCAAATCCATCTTCTAAATTATGTTCTTATATTCAAATATCTTGATCAAGAAATCAAACATCTTCGGTGTCTTTAGGGAAGACACTTGTGGTACAAGTTGATCCGTGATTGAATCAACAGTGATCTTTTTGGCCTTGATCAAGTTCTTCTTGTGTAAGGATTTGAGGCTCATCTCCCTCTAGAACTGGAACCTCTCTACTCATGTAGGTGTCGAATTCATTTTCTTTAGAGATATCAAATACTTTCATTCTTGGAAGTTTTCAACTTCACCAAGCTTATCATCAAGCTGATGTGATAGATCACTTTGAAATGAGAACCTCAAATGCAAATAGCAAAATATTAGATCTTACCGATTTGAGGTGTCCGTCCTGCTTCCAGAGCTGGCTGATCTAGGGTTTGTCAGAGAAACCCTAATTTTAAAAAATTGGAATATTTCATATATTATTGGATAGAAAGATATATCTCTTCAAATGGAGCTGTCCAATCTACTCCTTTTCTGAAAACAGTGGAGGGAAGCTCCTGGAATAGGAAGCCTTAGCTTTCCAATTTCTTCTGCAGAAATTCCTGTTACTGTTTCTATGATATCTCCTAAATTCCTGCTCCTCTATGTCTGAAATTTCTCACTGAGGTAACCTCACATGTCCCTGATCCAAAACCACAGGTTTCATCAGATTTTGTTTTACCAATTTGGATATATGATCATTTTCCCAAGGTGACCTGTTACAGGACTGTTCGGAACAGTGAAGTTGTACGACATGCCACGTGTCACTGGTTCATCTTCAGGTTCTGAAATTCAGACCACAAAGAGTACAGTCCGTTCTATTTTGGTAACATCTTCAGTAATTCCATTTGGACCTCTGTATCCCAAGCTATATAAATTTTCCCTAGGTGTCCTGGTTAGGGATGAATTCTGGAAGAGGCTGGAACCCTAATGTACAGGGATCATATCTCCTAGAATATAGCAAATATGAGGCTGAATTTTGGACATAGTGTTCATCAGGATTTTATCTTCGGTCTTGGAAATTTTCCGCTCTTGAACCTTCACCAATATTGGGATATAGCGAATATACCAAAACTTAGCAGTTTTAGTATTTAGGGTTTTTCTAGCTCTGGATCAAACTAGGGTTTGACTTTCCCAGAGTTTCACCCAACCAAAAATCTTGATCCAGGTCTCTAAACTTCAATTTTGATGAGGAGAGAAATCCTATTCTAGGCTCACTCAAAAATTCATCTTCTGCAAGAAGCCCTAATTTCCCACACTGAAAACTGAAAATGCTCGGAATCGAACTCCGCTTCAACAGAAAGATGCACTCTTCAATGGAGAGTTAGCCTAGCCTTCTTTTGCTGATTGATTGTGGAGAGAGAACCAAAAATTAAGAATCCCTAGATTCCGTAGCTACACAATGTCTTCTTTTCAGGGTGGCTTTGATACCATGTTAAATTTTGATATGCTTAGCTAAGACATCAGTATTTCATTTCATTTTTCATAACAAAAGCATATAAACAGGATCACTGAAAGATAGACAAGCACAACCATACAAAAGGAACACAAAGATTTATCCTGGGAAAACCCTAAAGGGAAAAACCTAGCAAAAACTTCCTCAATATAGATGCCCCAAAAATATAAAAGATAAAACCAGCAAGGAGATCAAAGACTTATCCTCCTCCTTCTCCAGCTACTTCTCTTCTCCACTAATGCGCTACACAAGTGAGAGTGTGTGTCTTAAATGAGGAGCACTACACCTCTATTTATATTCATCTGTTCACTTAAGTTAACTCATCTATCATGTAGGATCAAGTTAATCATGTAGGCTTGAGTTACACATGTAGGCTCAAGTAACCACACTAGGGTGCTAATGAACCACCTTTACAATTAGAGGGAACTGCCTCATGACTCTTATTAGTTCTTCCGATTAGGAGCATCGGTGTACAAAGTAATACAAGTGGTTCTCCTAGTAGGACCATCGTGGACCACAAATAAATACATATAGAATATTCTTCGAAGTTACAATATTTCAACAATTACAAGTCCTGTCCCAATACAGTAATCTTAAAAAAAGAGGTTTTGAGTTAGTCCATGAGTTTTCTAGTATGTTCATGAGAGTCTATAATTCAATACCTACTGATATTAAGCCTTTAGGTGGTGCTGCTAAACTTCATTATGAATAAGGATTTGATAATGACTTTGCATTGTTGTTGAAAGAAAGAAAATCAACCAATATTCATGTTATGTTTACAGATGCCTTGGAGGTAGAAGCTAATATCATGGCATGTGGAAAGATAAAACAAAGGGTAGATGTTGATAGGAGGAAAGGTAGAGAAGAAACTATACCATCCACCTCTTTTGATTCTTTGTCTAATGATATCAAATTTGAAATGATGTTGAAAACAATGGAAACGTTGATGGATATGCTAACTATGGATATTAGGCCAATGAATCAAGAAAAAAATGAACCCCAGATCACAAACCCTACCTTTAGAAGACCTATTCCTCCTGCACTCCCACAGAATAGACAGAGACATGAGGAATCCCAAGAACCAAGAAGATTAGTAAATAAGACCACCTTTCCTTGAAAATTATGTTGCTGACGAGGATGGTGCAGAGTCTATTTTAGACCATATTCATCATTTTGGTGATTTAGATTCTGAAATCTATCTGACTGAGTATGAACATAGTTTGTTTTCACAAGAGGATGATAATAGATATTTTGAGAAGGAGTTGGAACAATATCATAAGGGGTATATGCATGCTATAGATGATGTGAAAAATATCAAATTGATAAGTAGACATGTTATTATGAATAAAGGAATGTTAAATCCAAAACAACCTTTGAGTAGTCAGATGAATACAGAAAAAAGAAACGAAAAACAAAAGGAACCTATTGTACATAAATAGATTGAAAATAGAACTGAAGAAATAAAGGAGTTAAAACAAACAACACCCATGGAGGTAGATAAAATTTCTTCCATTTTTAATCTACAAAGTGAACTTGCTAAGTTGAAGATTTCAATTCCTTTTAATGAACTGCTCAAAAATCAGGAGTATAGGGACACAATAACAAAAATGGTTAGAAATCAAGGGGAGGCTCAGCCATATATTTTGGAAGTGACAGATGAAGATCCTACCATTTTTTTAGGGTCTAATATTGATAATGTGGATAATGAGAAATTACTAGCTTTTTATATGAGCTTAAATTTGCATGACATTGTGTTGCATAATGATATGTTAGATTCAGGTGCTTCACATCATTTGATGCCTAAAGGAGTGGTAGAAAGTTTGGGGTTAGGGATTACAAGGCCTTATAAATACTTGTATTCTTTTGATTCCAAAAGAGTGAAATGTCTGGGTTTGATAAAAGACATGGTAGTATCCTTTAATAAATTACCATCTAAAATTGTGGTCATGGATGTTGTTGTCACTGATATCCCTGCCAAATTTGGTGTTTTGTTGTCAAGATCTTGGACTTCAAAGTTAAAAGGAAGTTTTCAAATGGATATGCCATATGCTACAATTCATGTTTTCAATGAAAACAAGAGACTGTACAGTGAAAAAAGATCACCTTATGTTGTTACTATTCAATATCAGCCAAGACTTCATCATGTTTATGTTGGTTATAGAGACTTAAGGTCATCTATTTTTTTCAATGATGTTTCTCCTTGTGATTCAAATGTTGTTGTGCCAAGTAAATGCAAAAAGGATAAAAATGTGATAAATGAACAGGAAGCATTGGAAAGAATTCAAAAGGAAGAAGGGGTGTGGACTATGTATTTTGATTGGTTAGTGGCTAAAGTGGGTGCTTGTGTCAGTGTATACATAATTTCCCCTATTAGATATTTTAAATATTTTTCTTACAAGTTGACCTTTGAATGTACTAATAATGTAGAAGAATATGAATCTTTGTTGCTGGGTTTGCATGCACTAAAGGATTTGGGAGCTAAATCAGTCCAAGTTTTTGGAGATTCAGAACTTGTGATAAACCAAGTGAATGATAGTTATCAAACTAAGAATCCTAGAATGAGAGCTTATAGAAATGAAGTGTGGGATATGTTTGGAAACTATTTCACAAAACACAGTGTCAAAGTGGTTCCTAGATATGATAATAAAGTGGCATATTCTTTGGCAATTGCTGTTGGAGAATTTAAGACTCCTATTGCAAGTAAAAGAAAATACAAGGTTGACATTGTGAACAGGCCTTCCATACCAGACAATACCAAGTATTGGAAAGTTTTTGAAGATGACATGCAAATAAAAATATTTCTGGAATTATCTCGTGAATTTGTAAATACACAAATAGAAAATGAAAGTGTTGATTCTGAAAATTTTCAAGATGTTGATGAAGATGAAGAAGGAGTTGTTCAAATAGAGAAGTTGAAAGGCTCACTAGGAGGAAAAGGTATAGTCCAATTAAAGAGTAATCATATTACCAGAGTGTTAATACCATTAGAAAATATTTTTTACCAAAATGATGTTGTCAAAGATCCTAAAGTAAAACCTGCTGAAAATGTTGTTGAAAATAAAAATATTGGTACCGAGGAGAATCCCAAAATTGTAAAGTTGTCCAAGAAATTTCTTGCTAAAGAAAAAGACGAGTATGTGAACTTGATGAAAAAATACACTGATGTATTTGCATGGAGTTACGATGACCTCAAAGAATATGACACTTCCATTATACAACATACTATTCCAATCAAGACTGGAGAAAAACCATTTAGGCATAAACTTAGAAAGATTAATCCAATGCTATTGCCTATCATTGAAAAGGAGATCAAAAACTTATTTGAAGCCAAAATAATTGTAACCCTGCGATTCTCAAAATGGGTTGCTAATTTGGTGCCCGTTAGAAAGAAGAATGGTGAAAAAATATTGTGTGTGGATTTCAAAAATTTAAATAAAGTCTCTTTGAAGGACAATTACCCTTTGTTGGGTGCTATTTTGACACCTATTTTTGATTCCTTAACCCTTCTAGCCACCCCTTCATACCATTATGATCATCCTTAAACCCTCATACTTCACTCATAAAACCTTGAAGCTCATAAAATTAAGGTATAATTGTTTCTACTTTTTAATGAATCGAATTTTATAGTTTTTAAAGCATTTAAATCAAAATTTTAATAAATTACAGGATTTTCTAACTTCCCGTAAACGCTCCAGTTTTGGATAGTTGCAGGATGACTGGGTGAGATTTGAAATATGCAGGAGAATCCTTGATGTCCAAGGATGGATTTATTTCCAACAACTTCATGAGATATCCCTCATAGGTGTCAAGTCAATGCGGGTCAAAGACAACCACCTGTGCTTCCAGAAAGCATAAAAATGGGATTGTTCTGATATTTCAGGAATTTTCTCCTATTTTTTTGGATCTGAGGGCGAGCTCGGAGTTATGGAAAGTTTTCATTATGATATGGAGAAATATTGTAGAATTTCAGTTTGAAAACAATTAGTATAAATATTTGTATTTTTCATGTAAAGCTATCCGACAAACTGAGTGAGACTCTGCGTTTTTAGTAATAAGAACTCAGACTTTCAAACAAATTGCAAGTGTATTTGCTTTGGAATTTTTATGAAATTGATTTATCTGTTGGTAATTTTATAATTCATTGTGTGTGAGCGGAGAAGTGGAGGGCCCACTCTGCTAAGCCTTCACACAATTTTTTTTGCTACTCCATTGATATGTTTTAATTTAATTTTTGTAAATGCACATTTATATTCCTGTAGATGCACATTTTAATCTCTTGGTATGCGTTTCATCATATTCTAATTTTCCTGTAGATGTATTTTATTTAGCTATAGATTCTAATTAAATCTAGAAACCACATTCAACAATACTATTCTATTTCAATTCGAATGCAAGAGAGTTTGAGATTGTGTAATCCAAGTAGGATTTGTTATACATTGCTTAGATTATTGTAAGAATTATTTTAGGTTTATTATAAAAATATTATGTTGTTAAAAAACTAAATACATTGTGAACTGATAGTTCTTGTCAAATAACTCAGTGTTTTATGCCTTCAGCAATAGAATAGCACTATTTTAGTTTTTATAATTTTTTCCATTTTATGATTTGTGTTTAGATGTGCTTAAGTTAAAAATTGTCATTGCATACATTTCCTTTAAGGGATTTTTAGTAATTTTATACTTAGAGCATTTAGATAGCCTTAGGTTTTTGAATCACAGTAGATTTTAAACCAGTCTAGTTCTAATTCCATAGATGTTGGATATGATTCTAAGTCTTAGGATATCGGGTTGACATTTAAAATAGTAATCTCTGATTTACGATAGTAAATTGGGCCAACATTTGGCATCATTGTCTGGGAAGCATACTTAGAAATAGACATAGGAAAATTGATCTCTTTAAAAAAAAATACAAAAACACAGAGTAGAATTTAGTTTTTTTTGTATGTCAAGATAGAGAGACAAAAAAGGAAGATTTATAAAAAAACCCCCAAAAATAGAAACAACAGAGAATTATTCATATGAGAAGAAAAGATTCATTGCAACAAATGTTTATACTTTCCAAATGGCTGAGGAAGAAACCTCTAAGAAACGAGGATTAACTACATAACAACGTAGAGAGTATGAAAGAAGAATGGAGATGGAAAACAAATGGAGAGAGATCGTTGAGGAAAAGGTATTTAGAGGACCAACTCTAGAACAACGAAGAGAGTATGAAAGAAGGTTAGAAGCTGAAAACAAAAGACGAGAAGATAGAAGAAATGAGAGGGAAGAAGATTGAAGAAATGAAAGAGTAGAAGACAGAGGAAATGAAGAAGAACAGGAAACTACCTCTCGATTTCCAATATTAGATACTAGTATAATCCTAGGAGAAGAGGTAAAAATGAAAAACATTCCACCATCCATTTTACCCAACTTTTATGGTATGACTTCTGAATATCCTGACTCATTTTTCTTTGAATGTGATATTTTATGTCGTACTTATGGATATACTGATGATACACATAAGCTTCGCCTATTTCTTGCTACTCTTAAAACTACCACACTGAAATGGTTCATGGTATTAGGGGAACACACTATCACTAGTTGGGATGACATGAGAAGGAATTTTCTTAAAAAATATCAAGCATATTATAGATATAAAGATTCGAAGGATGATATTTTTAAGATGTCTCAGCAGGAAGATGAAAGTTTGGAAGAATATATTGAGAGATTTCTATATAATCTACAAAAGTATGAATGAACAATCTGTTGTAAACGATGAAATACTCATCTTGGATACCTTTCAAGAAGATTGTTCTGATGATTATATACAACTATTAATGTCATGGCACTAGAAATGATGAAATATCTTGATTTGAAGAACCCTAGACCAACCACTACAATCCTTGAGTTAGATGATAGATCTAAGATAGCACCAGAAGGGATACTTGAAGATATCATAGTTTCTCTAGATTCCTGGGAGTATCCAATATATTTCTTGGTTCTTCAACCAAAGTCTAACTTAGGGGGACATCCATTGATTCTTGGAAAACCTTGGTTAGCTACAACTGATGCTTTTATTGGTTGTAGAACACGAAGTATGAATATCTCAGACAGAACAAAAAGGAAACAAATTACACTTTATCCTTCTACTGAAATACCTTCTATGAAAGATCAGCTATCTTGGATTAATGAAACAAAAGAGCAACAAGAAGAAGTGATTCAACATATCTTAAGTATTAATAAAGCTTTCAATTTTTGAGAGGAGAATAATGAATATTTGCTAGATTATTTTATTTTGAACCTGATATCTCTAAACAATTAAGGAACATGCAATATATTATTGCAAATCAGGTTTTAGGCCAAAATTTTCAAGAAAATTGCACAATTGATTCTTTGGAAACATCATTTGATGAAATTTTTTCTTTTCATTCCATTACAAAGGCTCAAAGAAAAACCATTGAGATTAGTCATGGAAAATACTTAAATATTGGTGCACATCTTACATTATCACAAGAAGAAAAGTTGATTGCATTACTAAATAAGTATCACAAAGAATTTTCTTGGGAGTACATTGACATGCCTAGAATTCATTAGAAAACATGTTCTCACCATATTTATACAGATAATAACATAAGAAATCTAAGGAAACCTCAACAAAGGATGAACCCTATACTGAAAGAAATAGTCAAAGAAGAACTACAAAAGTTGTTACAAGTAGGCTTCATCTACCCTATTTCTAACAGTCAATGGGTTTCTCCATTAGTTGTTGTTCCTAAGAAGAGTGGAAAGTGGAGAATTTGTGTGGATTACAGGGATTTAAACAAAGAAATGCTTAAACATTATTTTCCATTACCATTCATTGATCATGTATTGGATGCACTAGCTAGAAAAAGATATTTTTCATTCTTAGATGGATTCAGTGGATACAATCAAATCAAAACTGCATTAGAATACCAAGACAAAATTACTTTCACATGCCCTTGGGGTACATATTCCTATAAAGTTTTACCTTTTGGTCTATGTAATGCTCCACCAGTTTTCAGAGAGCAGTCTTGGATATTTTTCCTGATTTAATTCATGAACGTGTCGAAGTATGTATGGATGATTTTTCTTTGTATGGTAATACTTTTGAAGTTACATTGGACAATTTAGAGAAATTCCTAAATAGATGCATAGAATCAAACCTTTCCCTTAGTAATGAAAAATGTTCCATGATGTTAAATGAAGGGATATTGTTAGGTCATCATATTTCATCATTTGGAATAAATGTGGATCCTGCAAAATAAAACTCATTGTTAATTTGTCAGAACCTAAAAATAAAAAAGATGTGAAAATTTTTCTAGGGTATGCATGCTATTATAGAAGGTTTATTGAACATTTTAGTAAAATAGCTTTGCCACTCTTCAAATTACTTTCCAAAGATGGAAATTTTCATTGGGATACTAATTGTCAAGTTTCTTTTCAGACACTTAAAGACAAGTTATTATCGGCACATATCTTACGAGGGCCTGATTGCACATTGCCATTTCACATTTCCACAGATGCATCAGACACTGCAAATGGGGTAGCATTGGGTCAAAAAGAAAAAATCATGACTTATGCTATTTATTTTATTAGCAAAAATATAACCCCTGCAAAATTGAATTATACAGTTACTGAAAAGGATATGTTGGCACTGGTACATGCTGTAAACAAATTTCATCATTATATTACTGGTTATGAAATCTTTGTCCATACAGATCACTCCGCCTTAAGGTATTTAATGAACAAGCCCATCACTAATGGCAAGATAACAAGGTGTCTCTTATTGATGCATGAATTTAACATTATTGTCTATTATACCTAAATCATGTCACCAACATGTGATGAGATCCTTAAACCCTATGTTTTCCCTTAATCCCAAAACTTGGAGTGGAAACTTGCTCTGGATATCAATTCTACATGAAAAAAACTAGCACCACGCTTACCCTTTAGTTGATGAGTGGTACCTTATTCAACACCTCCTGTGTCCTGTTATAGAGAAGCAGTGCCACCACATAAGTTCTTTTTCTTTGAAGCGGTTCTCACCTAAATCGCTCTATCATAAGGGAACAAAAGCGGTACCCTTGGTAAAATGGGAAAAATAGAAGTTTCTAGAGGCTTCTAGATCATGAGCCTCATGAGCCTCATGTCCTCAATATGGGTTAGTTGAGCTCGAGATACCTCTTGGTAGGATCTTAGAGTCACCTCACCCACAATTATCTCAACTATCCCTATCCATTTGAGCTCTATAAATACAAGATCATATCCATAGTTGAGGGGGAATGGTATTGTTACGCTATTGAATTGACTACCTAGTCGAATCCATTGGAGAGCACAAGGGAGCAAGTTTGAGCTTTTGGGGATGATGTGTTTGTCTTATGGAGGATTTTGTCAACACTAAGGAAATGGTTGTAAGATTCTTCATTCATTCTTAATGCAAAGATGATTTTCGTCCCACATATCTGTTGTTTTGATTTCACATGTATATGTTACTGGATTCCTTAGTCACTAGTATGGATGTGTAGATGATTTTCTGGTAGCTTTGGTGTTCTTGTTTGTTTGACATGTTTGTAGGTACACAGGTTCATGATCAAAGCAATATTCCACGTGTTTACAACATTCAATGAAGGTCTTCACCTTTGTCGTTCACTCATTTGTTCTGGATCTGAATCATTCAGACTAGAGGAATAGCTTATGTCCACAGAAGGTGCAATATTCCTGATTACAAATCTGGCAACTCCACTGGGGAAGCAAAGCAAGTTTCATTTGATCTAATCTTCTGCAGTCCTTGAACACTTGTTCGAATCTAGGCTCCAGTTTCTAACTCTCTTCAGTCAGATCTGCCATCTGACTTAGTGAATTTTGGTTTGAAAATTTCAGATCTGTTCAGATTTGAACTATTTTAACCCAATCTTTAACTTGATTTGATCAATTTTTAACTTGAATTCTCGTTCTCCTTGTGTTTTGGATACATTTAGGGAACCACACATGTGCTATTGGCAACAAGCGGTGCCACCGCCTGAACTCTGTTAGCCATAAGCAGTGCCACTGCCCGAACCTCGTTAGCCAGAAGTGGTGCTCGTCTAGAACCGCTCTATTAAGACCCCTCTAGTGCGGTGCCAGGTAGGCCTTGTTCCAGAACTAGTTTTTTGTGATCTTTTGCAAAAAGTATAGTTTGCTTTCTTTCAATCCTGCACTATCAGGTTTGTGTGTCTGAATCTGTATGCTCGTGGTTGAAATGTTTTTGGTAAAATTGGTTGGATTGAAAGAATTCAAAAGCTATATTAGGCTTGTTTATTGTTTGTGTTCTTTCATGCTTGTTGGTTGTGATTTTGAAAAGAATTTTTGAAATCTTAGGTTTCAGATTAGATCTCTTTTCGTTTCATTTATAAAGACAAAAAAAAAACCACTTGCTTATCATCTTAATTTCATTTTTTCCATAAAGGACTTATTTTTTCTTTTAAAAAGAAAATTGTTTTTAATTGACATCAGGTCATTATTATTACTGAGCATAGGGCACTGAATCTTTGATTAGCCTCACAATATTTTAGGTTTTCTTTGTTCTTTTTTCTCTCTTGCATTAGTACTATCTCCTCAAAAGAAAAAATAGTTTAGTTTTAAGTTGGATCTATCTATGTTTAAAAGAAAAATCGAAAAAATAGAGTGCATATGCATGTAGAGTGCTTGTTGTTTTATTTTAGGAAAAGAGACTCTTATCCATTTGATTGCTTTCAAAAAGAAAAATGAGTTTGGAATGTATTGCTTGTATTTGGTTTTGATTTGTTCAAAGTAGTTGTTTCAGAATTTTTGGTTTTCAAAATGAAAAGAAAATACTCTCTCTCCCTCTTGTAAGTAGGCATACCTCGAACAGTAAAGTGAAATATTTGCATCTACATATCTGCATGGTTTTACTTTTCTGTCAAAATTCCATGCATTCACCTAACCATCCACTTTAAAATTAACGGTATTTATAGGCTTAAAATTTACATAGCAATTTGAGTGATAGGCTAGAGACGTGTTCAGGCGTCGTTAAGTGTAGGAGATGTCATTACTCATCTGCATTGCATCCCAGGAATTGCGTGGTTCTTCCACATACCGTCGGTATATCGAACAGACTTTCACGTACCCTTGAGGTATGTAGAAATGTACTTCACGTACTCTATTGTATATATGAAGGCTCCTTGTAAATAGTTATGCATTAGACAACACTAATACTGATGTGAGCTCCCACATACCTTGCGTATATCGAGAGACCCCACTAGGACACCTTATCTATCTGAGAAAATCCCTTTGGTCGTATTTCTTGGAGCCAAACACTGAAAATAGCATTCAAGGAGATTACTAAGCATGTACCCTTGAGGTATATTGCGAGTGGCACCTTCTTGACAATCCTGGTGAGAGACCTGACTATCTGAACTCCTCCTATCATTTAAGTTTGCTTGTTTGGCCTATACCTTGAGTAGGGAAATTTTTGGTATGTTTTCTAGTTTTAATACCCTAGTTTAGATAGGAACTATACAAACTAGTTGAATTAAGACAATCCAGAAGAGTATGATGCTTACCACTTGATTTTATTCATATTTAAGGAGAAAATCCTATGGAAGCTATCGACCAAGGAGCTGCTACCAACTCCCAAGTGGGAGAAAATGTGGTTGCAGAAAGCAGAGATCCATATCCTTAGCAAGGTCCTCCCTTGGTCCAACAACCTTCTAGGGGAAATATCTCATTCCATTCTCCCATGTAGGGTCATGTTGATGATACTAACTGTCCAAATTATGGTCCCAATGCTCCGTTTTGGGATACCTCTATGGGATAGGCCTTTGCTTCATTTGGAACCCATCCAACCTCTTCTGAAGATATTTCACCAAATGAAGAAGAACATAGACAATACCAGGAATCTATTCTCTGTGGAAGAAAACTAGACAAGAAAATAGATAGCATATTGGGTACATCACCACCTTGTTCAACCATTTTTCCTCGTAATCTGTACCCGTGGCCTGTGGGATATCACTCATTTGGTGATTCTATGAAACCCATTTAACCTATTCTAGATCTCAATGTGACTCCAAATAATCTAGGTTAAACTACCAACCCCACCACCTCCCATATTATGTCTGTTCCAAATCCTCCCGGGTCTTCCGCACATGGGGAACAACATTCAATTCCTGTGTCATCAATACCTTCTAGTGACATGGGGAAACCCCCGACATGACCTACATTACCTGTCACTATAATTGTAGCTAGTCATGGACATACCTCTAGTATAGAGAAATCTATAGTTTATGTCCCTCCTACCCACATGAATGTGGTTAACCCCCCATCCATTTCAGGTCAGCCCTTGGGGGCACAACCTGTAACCAATCAAACCTCTTGGGGGTGTGGTTACACAGTAAATCAAGTACATGTAGGAAATATTAATTACCAACCTAATCCTAAAGGAATTCCTTATGATGGAATTCCATATCCTTGTAACACTTTCATGCCATGGGGGAAACCTAACTGGTCCTACATGCTAGCTATGGGAGGGATACCTATACATACTACGGGGGGTGCCGAAGGACCACCTTATGGAGGTCCTCCCCCTGGAGGGCCTAATGGTCTTGGAGGGCCTGGTGGCTTTCCTCCTTATGGTCCTGATGGTCCTGGTGGTCTTGGGGGGCCTCGTGGCTTCCATCCTAACGGTACTGGAGGGTCTGGTGGCCCTCCTCCTAGTGGTTCTATAGGCTCTAGAGGATTACTTCCCAGGGGTCTCGGAGGGTCAGGTGGTGATCCTCTTGGTGTTCCAGGAGGTCTTGGTGGTCCCAGAGGCCCTCCTCCTGGAGGCTCCAGTGGTCCTAACAATCCTGATCCTAGAAATCAACCCCCTATGGGTGGATATTCTAGTGGTTCTTCATCACAACAACCTATCTATTAGTCTACTTATGGTCCTACTAGTACTTATATTCCATATCAATACTACTAGTATGTGCAACTTAATCGCCAGTTATCTTTCGTAGCAACTTTGGACTTGCTTGAATTGTCCAAGTTGATTAATGATCCCATTCGACATAACCCCTCATGGCCTCCCATTCCAGTAAAGTTACCATCAGACATTCAAAAGTTTGATGGGAAGTAGGGAGATGTTCCAAAAAACCATGTCATGACATTCCATTTGTGGTGTTCCTCGAACTCCCTAATGGATGATTCAATTTGTTTAAGACTCTTCCAGTGAACTTTGACCGGTACCGCCACGGAATGGTACATTGAACTTCCACAACATTCGTTTGTGGATTTTGGTTCTTTGCAAACTGTCTCTCTTACAAACTTTCAGCTTCCTATCCATTATGAAATGGGTACAGACCTCTTAATTTCTCTATGGTAGAACACCTCCACCCACATATCCGATCATATCCATGAGTGGAGAAGGAGGAGAAGACTTATTAAGGCTCCTATCCTAGATCAGTTGTTAGTTGATTGGTTTATGAAATATTTGTTTCCTCCAATTGCCCAAGATGTGGCTATGGGTGGTGTTGTTATCGAAGAGCAAGCAATTAGTCGATCCCAATATATGGACTTGGTATATTCCCAGTCTAGAACATTGTATGAATTGATCCCTCAAGCTCCTCGCCCAAGCACCGATCCTGCTAAGCCACCAACAGAAACCCCTATTGATGGGAGTTTTGGTTCAATCTACTCCCCATCGATAGAAAAACCTTCCAAGAAACCCCAAAATTCCACCCCTAGTCCTTCAACTCCCAAGGTTTCCACCGAGGTCAATTCCATTCAAAGTACTCAAATGCTCGACAACAATAAAAAGAAAGGTAAAGCTAAAAACAAAAAACATTGAAACCAATAGCAGAAGCCAAAACCAACCATCAATGAGAACGTTAAATGGAAAAGAAAAGAGAAATATCCATGTCTGCTATGCCGAGGTGACCACTTCACCAAATAGTGTCCTCATTGTGAAGAAATCACTCAATTTTTGAAAACTAATCTCGCTCGCGTAGTTCTCACGAATCCCTTTCCCTCTCAACAATAGCTAATAGACCACATGTCTAATCAGGGAAACTCTAGTTCTTCAGAGGAAATTTGCATGATGTCCTTAGACACTCTTAGTTTGGAAACTTGAAGTCAGAGTTATGACAAAGCCATAGACAAGAAAGAAGACAATTCTTCTTCAGGAAAAGCTCCCTCTACTGGTTCTCTCGAGTCCTTGTCTACTGCTCCCCTAACCATCGAGAAACCTAATCTTGACATGGTTTTGTGTCCACCCAAGAGTACTCTTAGGAAGGTTGTTTTTAATCCTAATGCCTGAGCTACCCAATTTTATAATGTTGTTGAAGATCTTGCTTAGGCGCAATGTGCAATGTCTACCTTGGAAGTACTCTAAATTTGTCCTACACAATGCAAAAACTTGTTAACTACGTTAGGAGATTTAGACCCAGAAAATACTAATTTGATTCATTTAAATGTCAAGAATTATAAGTCTCGACTACCTCACAAACTCGCTTCCAAATCATAACGAAAGTAGTCAAAAATAAAGTCTTTAGAACTATGTTAGACAAAGGAGCTTCAACTTTGGTTTTTTCCTTGTCTTGTTGGAAAGCTATTGGCTCTCTCGATCTTGTAACATCACCAATGACTCTGAAAGCCTTTGATGGATGAGGTTTCCAACCCCATGGACTCATACCAGCCCTTTCAGTCAATATTGGGGGAAAATTTGTTTCTATTCAAGTGGAAGTAGTATATTCCCCATTAGACTACAACCTCCTTTTAGGAAGAAATTGGTTTTACTCCATGACTGCTTTCACTTCCACATCATTTTGAACTATCTGATTTTTGCATCTAGGGAGGATTGTCACCATTGACAAGCTTGATTTCTATACGCCGGATGTTACTGCATCTATGGCTAATAAAATCCCTATGTTAGGCCAGTCCTCTCCTCCTTACCAGTCGATTAGGGTAGGCATGCCGAAGGATTCATCCCTTATGGGGGTTTTTCTGTCAACTCCTCCTAACATAGACACGGCAATAGTAAATATGATTTCTTCATTTGATTATGATCCAAAGGGAAAACAACTTGTTGAGTCCACCTCGTTGAGTCTGCATGAAGAAATGTATAACGTTATCCAAACCCTTTTCGATGACCCCACTGATGAGCTTCATTTGGTGACTTCGGACCCTTACCACCTGCCCTACTAGTTAGAACACTCTCTTCCTATTCTGGATTATTTATCCCAGACTTTTCCTTCCAATGAGTCCATTATGGAGATCATGAGTATGAATGAGCCTATATGTGAGGATCATCATCATAGATCCTCATTCCTCCCCAACACCAGTTCGGTAGACCATGATTTTGCATCCCTTTTTTCCACTGATATTGTCAACACACCTCAAACTCCTATATTGTTGCAGAACACAGATTCTAAAAGAAACCTATGAACACTACTCAAACAAATCCAATTAACATATCAGCCAATCCTGGCACCCTTGAGCATGTTCATGTTGGGAAGACCTACTCAGCAAAAGAATTTGAAGCATATAGAGCGCTTTTCAAAGAATTCCAAGATGTTTTAGCCTGGTCTTACGAATAAATTTCGGGGATAGACCCATCCATTGTGGTCCAAAAAATAAAAACCTATCCCACCGTGAAACCTATCAGGAAAAAACTGAGACAAGTCCATCCACGAAAAGCGGCATCTATCAAAGATGAAATAGAAAAACTTCTAAAAGCAGGGTTTATTTATCCCGTACCCCTGATGGAATGGGTAACGAAAATCATCCCTGTCAATAAAAAGTAGGGCACCATTAGAGTCTACATCGATTTCAAAGATTTGAACAAAGCTTATCCCAAAGACAACTTTCCCACTCCACATATCGACCAGATTATCGACAACTGTTCTAGAAGTGTCATATTCTCGTTTATGGATGGCTTTTCAAGTTATAATTAGATTGAGATTTTACCCACCGATTAGCACAAGAAAGCATTCATTTTCCCATGGGGAACCTTTGCATATAGGAAGTTACCATTCGGCCTGAAAAATGTTGGAGCCACTTTCTAGCGTGCTATGTCCTATGTGTTTCACGATATAAAACATATTGTAGAACGATACCTTGATGACCTCCCAGATCATTCACAGTGATGGGAGGACCACCCTGGTCATCTTAGAGACATTTTCCTGAGATGTCGTCATTATAACATACAACTCAATCCTCATAAATGTGTTTTTTGCGTTGATACGAGACGCCTGTTAGGTTTTATGGTTTCTAAAGATTGAACCCAGATAGATCCATTGAAAATTGCCGCTATTCTAGCTCTACCAGCCCCAACCAATATTCTAGAACTCCAAAGTTTGCAAGGGAATGAAAACTTCCTCCACCGTTTTGTGTGCAATTTTGTAGATAAAACACACGGTTATATGTGTCTCCTTAAGAAGGACACTCCATTCTTTTTGGATGACCAAGTCCAATGAGCCTTTGATAATCTCAAACATGCTTTGACTCATTCACCCATGATACACCCCCCAGATTATTCAAAGATTTTTCTCCTATACATTGTTGCCTCCACTACTACCATCACTATGGTTTTGGTGCAGGAGAATCCTGACGGCCAGGAGCACATGATTTACTATGCTAGTAAGAATATCATGGATTTTGAAACTTGATACTCATGTGTGGATAAATTAGCATTGACCATGGTCATTTCTGTTCAAAAATTTCGTCGCTACATTTTGCTCCACACAACCATCGTATTGGTAGACCAGAACCATATGTATTACATCCTGACTCATCAGGTCCTCGGGGGAAATTATTCCCGATGGATAGTCATCCTACAATAGTTTGATTTGGAATTTTCCAAAGCTACATAGCTGAGCTCATGTGTGATATTCCCTGTGCTTCGACGGAATTTGAGCCCAGTGATTCATTCCTGGATGAATTCTTGTTCCCGATAAGCATTACTAACCCATGGTATGGAGATTTACTCATTTATCTTTAGACACAAAGATTTCATCCCACTCTATCCCATGGTGATCGCTGATGTATCCATCACCACGCAAAATACTACCTCATCTTGAATGACACTTTGTATAGATGCGGTATCGATTCCATTCTCCGACGATGCCTTACCCATGAGGAAGTTGAACAAGTTTTGAATGATTTCCACTCTAGATCATGTGGTGGTCATTTATCTGGGATGGCTACAGCCTAGAAAATCCTTCGCACTGGCTATTTCTGGCCTTTGGTATTTAAATATTGTCATGAGGCTATTAAGAAATGCCCACCCGGTCAACATTTTTATCTGAAAAAGTGCACTCATCCTACTCCATTGCACCCCGTCATTGTCATTGGCCCTTTCACCAAATGGGAGATCGGTTATATGCATTACAAGCCTACCTCATCCAGGGGGCATGGTTACGTCATCGTAGCTATTGATTATTTTACAAAATGGACTGAGGCCATGCCTACATATGTAGAGCATGGTAATAATTCCTCTCTCTTCCTATTCAATCATGTGATAGCAATATTTAGAGTCCCACAGTCCATATTTACTGATCACGGATCACATTTCCATACTCAAATGATGGAGGAACTAAGTGCCAAGCTAGGTTTTCGCCATGGAAACTCTATGCCCTATTATCTGCAAGCTAATGGTCAGGTCAAGGCCATTAACAAAGTTTTGAAAATGATGCTACGTCAGATGGTTGGAGACCATAAATCCAAATAGCACCATATTCTTTTTTCCGCTCTTTGGGATTACAAGAATTTGGTGAAAACAACTACTAGTTTCACACCTTTCCAACTTATCTATGAACTAGAAGTTGTCTTGCCAATTCAATTTTATATTCCATCATTGAAACTTGCCTTCGAACTTCTCTGAGACACTTCCGTAGAGGAAGAGATATTTCTATACTTGAATAACCTTAACGAAACTAGAAGGGATGCTGCCTTACCTAATGAGGCACATAAGAAATGCGTCAAGGCACAGTATGACAAGTCTGTCAAACCTTGTACCTTTAACAAAGGTGACCTATTTTTGACCTATGATCAGAGATATGAAAACCTAGGGAAAGGGAAGTTTGAATCCATGTGGTACAGTCCATTTTTAATTTCCAAAGTTTTAGAGAAAGGGGCCTACGATCTTGTGGACTATGATGAAATACCCTTAGGACAACTTCGTATTGGGTTGTACCTGAAGAGGTACTATGCCTATATCTCTCTTGGATAGTATCTTGTTTATATGTATATTACTTGACTTTTAGTGTGCTTAAGTATTTTCAATATGGTTTTGATTTTAGTGTCCATATCTATTTATACCATGTTTTGGTCGTGCAGAGCATATGGATTTCTACGGTTTTGTTGATGGTGCTTTCCACCACACCTTGAATCTTGCCTCAACGTCTTGGTTTCTCTATTCCCCATCTTACAATTTGGTCAATTTAGGAGCGGTTTGTATTGGTCCCGCTACCAACAATATCACTGAGTATTGAGCAGTCATAGGTCTTCTGACTGAAGCTACCTCCAAAGATGTTCATAAATTGGTAGTCTTGATGGACTCACAACTAGTGGTTTGTCATCTAAACCATGTCTACACCATTAGGAATCCTGTGCTTCTCTATCTCTTCTAAAGGGTACATTTATTAAAAAGGTCATTTGAAACTATCACCTATAGGCATATCCCTAGGGAACATAATGCAATTGCTGACTCATTGGCAAATTACATCCTAGAATAGCATATTTCCCATTCATGACAGGAAAATCAAACATGGTTCAATGTAAATAAACTATAAAAGACACATAAAACTCATATAAAATGCATTCACCATTTGAGACATATAAACACCAAGGTAGAAGTCTGTATATATATATATATATATATATACACAAACATGTTTTAAAAAAACGTAGGTCACGAGACCTCATCTGAAGCACTCAGGATTTCAGGTAAAAAATCATCATACAAAAGTCCTGAAGCTATCTATCAGCTTTCAGTGAATACATCATGCACCCATCATTTAATGATGCTCGTGGTAACACATAATGACCCAGGCTACTCGATGCAGTAGTCTACTGAAATGACCCGGTACTCCCACAGTAGGCCTCTGGTACCTCAGTGGGAGCTCCCTTGTCACATCAACACCCTGTGGTACAAAATGGGCTCCGGCTCGCTTGTCTAGTGGGGAGGATCCCCCAGGTCATGCTGCTCTGACATCTGCATGAAAACATTCAAGTATTTTTACTAAACATAAAAAATATAAAACATCAAAACATAAAAACACTATTTCCATTTTATGGTTTTTGTTTCTTACAGATATCACCCCATTGTAATCCAGGTGGGAGTGGTAGGTCAGTGTCACCACTGAAGTCAATTCCCACATATGCATAGTCCTCCACCATGAGGACCTGATCTCTCAACCATCGGAAGAACGGGTCACCGAACTTCAGCTTTCCTCTACCCGCTCTAGTATGGGCCATGATTCGGAACCATCTCAGCATGTGAGGGTCTCACACCCTCAACTCTATAAAAACTACCTGGGGTCTCATCTGGGGGACCCGCTCAAAAAATAAACACACTAGAATTGAACCGAAACCATAATGTTTCCGCTCCCCCTGCCGACACTTGGTCAGCTGATCTTTGAAGATCAAAAGTAGAGCTTCCACCTAGTTGAAAACTGTGGGCGCCATGGCGTAGAGAATATGCGCTCTAAATTCCTGGTGTACCCCCTTGGCTTCCCGCCACTCTCTGCATGGTAAGCAAAACTGTCCATAGTGGTCCATCCACCATTGCTTTTATGGGAATTTTCTTTCCTGATGTCCTGGTCCCAGGAATACAATGGCTATTTATCAACTCTTGGGTAGTAATGTCCCCTCCATGAGAACCAATCAAAGAGATGGGAGCACCCCGTCTCGATAGGCCTATCAGGAAGTAGATTTCCTCTATTTCAATTGTCAATATATGAGCACCAACCTCAAAATACTGTTGCTCCATATTCCACATCCGAAGTATATGTTCTAATAGGCACTCATGTGATACCATGCTGGGTGTGCGAAAAAACTTTAGAAGAGCATAGTTTCTCAATATGGCTATGCAACCTGTGTTTCATTCAGACAATACATCATCATTGTCATGTTGCCTCTCTTTCCAAATGAACATTTTTTTATCAATGGGAGCATGTCAAAAATCATCACAACACCAATTAGAAACATTCCCAATCATTTAAATCATCAAATTTGAGCTAGTTTGGCTTGTGCGTCCATTTGTTTTACCCATAGCCAGCACTGCCTATGTACCATTGAGGATAGGTGGTGGAACCACCTGTGCACATTGTTTTAGGAACGATTTTAGTGGGGTAACACTTATCCTGCAAGGGATAATAGCGATTCCCGCTTCCATGGTTTTAGGGATCGCCCAATAGGCCCAAAACACCCCCAAAAATAAAAAAATGAAAGGACGAAATGAAAGTGTAGGGTTTAAGCTATTACCTGGAACTGACGGTGTGTAAATTCGATAGTAGATGCTCCTAGAATAAGTGGTTGAAAATATTTCCAAGAAAATGCTCCAAAGGCTCTCCACTATGGGTAAACGGTAAAATGTTTTGAGTTTTTACTATTTACATACCTTTTATACGCATTTTAGGTTTTGGCATGTCATAGTTTTTAAAAACTATTTGTCATGATCCTTTAATGCCCTTCATTGGAGAGTTTTAACAGTTGTTTTCAAGTCATTGCAAGATATAGGGAGGTAGTAGTAAACATTTTGGGAGTTTGTTTTTGACTTTTTTGCACTGCCATAAAAAGGAAAAAGTCTTTGAGCATTTATTGTGACACTTTGGTCATGCTCTCAAAACTTAGCATCAAAGGTCCAAGTCCTTTTCTGATTCTTTTCAGAATTGTAAAATCCTTCATTATGAAAAGAGACCTAATGGAGTCTTCTTTAAACTCTTTTTGGGCTCCTTAAATACGAAAAGATTGTCAAGTGATCTTGTCTTCTTCACGCTCGTTAAAGCACTTGAAGAGTCATTCATCTGATGGTATGTTATCACCTTTTCGGTTCAGATGAACTATTTTATGAAAAAGGACCCTATGGAGTATTCTTCCATGGTCGTTTAGACTCTCTAAACATGAACGATATCGAGTTAACTTTCATTGGACTCGTTAAATTAACATTGAGAGACCCTCTTTTGGGAAAGGACCCCTCCTCTCTCAGGTTCGTAAAACATATGAGTTTTGACTTTTCTTCAGACGAGCTATAATGAGTGTTTATTACCCTCTTTGAACTCATAAAAATGAAAAGAGGAACTCATCAACCATGATGGGGAAAATGGGAAGGGAATCATTTTGAAAATAAATGGCAGTAGTTTGTTGTTACCTTTGAACATGGCACTTATTTGCATATCATTTCAGTCAATTGGGTATTCAGTTAATTTCCATGATGATCCACTTTCATGAGTCATGTCGATCCTTTAAGTCTTTCAAAAGAATGCATTTTCCACCGTCGCACTGTGTGTTTGTCTGGTCTAGTCATGCTTCCAAGTCTTTTGTCATGCTGCCCAATGTTCAAAGTAAAGTTGAAGAAGTTTACCTCTACAGTCGAAACAGTCTCTGTGTAACTACTTTTGAGTCATTCTTATGGTTACCTCATTCACATAATTCCAGAACATTGTTCTGAGTTTCATGTTGTCGATGTGGGAATCATCATGGCCCTCCTTCGATGAGACTATTCCTGTCGACATCAGCTCATCATCCAGGAAATAGTCTTAAAAATTTAGTACCTTGAGATTAGTATGCCTCAATGATAGATTCTCTTGCTCTAGACATAGGTTCACATCATCGACCTTTGATCGATAGAATCTACTGGGTGTTCGACATCAAGAAATCTATTCAAACTCAGTAGATTGTACTAGGGTACCTTGGGAATCATTGACATCAATGGTAATATCCCTCGCACTTGTTAACGGTTCACATCATTGGTTGGTAATCAAGTGGTCTACCACATTTGACTTCAAAACATTGTAATCACATGGATAGAATCATACTTTGTGGAAAACAAGACAAAGACCCTGGTTACTTGTTTAGCGCTCTGTTATCACTCCAGGAAACTCCTCTAGGTTGTAGCTCAAGGATTCCTGGTAACTTACAATGTTTTGGGGTTTTTATGATACATATCAAGTAAGTTGACCTATATAACCTTTCCACTCTTAAGGCATGCATAAAATGCACTCACTTGCAAGGCTTTTAGTTACAATTGCTCAGAAGTTCGACAATAAGGTGCAGGGATGGAGAACTCACCAAGCTAGCAGACTTACATACAAAACACATGCATATAAATGGCTAAATCCTAATGAGGATGGTATTTATAAATAAAATCACACTAACAAACCAATAGGATGACAGCTATCATCTTTTTAATCAATCTGAAAATGACCTAAAATACACATTCAGGCATAAATACAGTAAAGAAAGAGATGATGGTTGAACTAATCACAACAAAAGAGCTTATATCATGAATAAGTAAAATGAGAAGCGTGAAAGCATTACAAGCTTATAAATCCCCGAAGTTTAACCTTTATTATAAAATCGATCTTAGGATTTATAACCTTCTACAAAAATTATAGATCCTGAAACTTTGATCTGTTTTCACAAAAATACTCAAAAGTGGTAGTTTTTTCAAACTAGGGTTTCAAACCCTACCTAACTATTTGTATAACTATGACGAAGATCTAGTTCAATGAGTGAACATTAAATAACTGAAGTAGTTTCTAGTGATCATTGTTACTGGTCCATTATAAATTTGCCACCAAAAGCAAGCATTTCAGCGGTTAACTGACGTGATCTTTCTTGCTTAATTCGCCAGAATTTTTGACCCTGTCTCTGCGGTCGGTGATCGAAAGCTCTAACCTAAACGATCGGAACCTCAAAATTTAATGTGACCATAGTGTCAGTGATTTAAACCACTACCAGTGCGATGGTTAAGAATTCACGATCGAAAGCTATAACCACTAACACATCGGTGATCAGAACTCTAAACCACTAAAACATTGGAACCTCAAGATTGAATGCTGCCACAGTGTCATCGTTTCAAACCACTGACGTCATGATCGGTGATCGAAATATCTAGCCATTAAGGATCTAAGCTTTACATCTAAACATTTCCACAGTGTCGGCGTTTCAAACCACTAACGTCGTGATTAGAAATCAGAGGTTCTAGCCACTAACCCCTTGAAGCTTTAAACTTGAATGCTTCCGCAGTGTCGGTGTTCCAAACCACTAACATTACGATCGGTGATCGGAGGCTCTAGACACTAAGCCCTAAAATATTTAAACCTGAATGCTTCCAGAATGTCGGCATTTCAAACCACTAACGTCGTGATTGGCGATCGAAATTTCTAGCCACTAAGGATCAGAGCTTTACACCTGAACGCTACCGCAGTGTCGGCAATTCAAACCACTAACTTCTAAGCATCGGCGATCGTAAAGACTAACCACTAATATGTCAGTGATCAAAATATCTGGCCACTAATTTGTCGGTGATCGAAATATCTAGCCACTAACCCATCGAAGCTTTAAACCATTAATTGTTGGCGATTGGAACCCCAAGATTGAACGTGTCGGTGCTTTAAACTGCACGTTTTTTGTAGTGTCAACGGTATAAAGGACTAAACCTATGAAACGCCGATGTTGTAGAGGATTAAACCTCTGACCTACTGTCAAAAATGTTCTTTTGGTGGTTAGTGTATATGTTATACTCCTTCTTAATCTGCTGAAGACAACCCTTTTCGGTGGCTAATGAGATGTTCTGAGTCTCGCCTAAGCCACTGAAAGCTACAACTTGTGAAATTTTTACCCAAATAAAAAACAGAGGCTTTCAAACTTGTCAGTGATATTCATATCCTTCATTGCATGAGTTAAATTTTTCATACTATCAAAATAAATTATTTTGGGAGATAACATCTGGCTCCTACTTGGGGATGGGAACCTCCCAGTGAGGTCCCAAGAACCCCAGACCAAAATGCCTTTCCTAAAAAAGAATAATTGAAGCTATCTTCTAGTGTTCCATTGGGCATGGAGTCTATACTAAAAGCAAAGTAACCTACTATCTACTAATTTACAATAATAAGGCCTCATAGCCTCAAATAAAATAGAGTTTTAAGAACCGCCCATTCACTGGGCCATCAAATACCTCTTCACCTTCCAGATTTTGCAATTTGAAGGTGTTATTATCATATACCTGGTCTATAAAAAAAGGGCCAATCCATAAAGAGTCAAATTTTCTATGTTTTCCCTTATCATGTCTGACAGCATCCCACTTGAGGACCCAATCTCCGACCTGAAAGCTATCTGCTTTTGCTCTTTTGTCGAACATGCCCTTTATCCTCTCTTGATGAGCTTCTGATTTTCCTACAACTTGCTCCCTTATTTGCTGTAACTCTACCAAATCCATCATCCTTATCACCATATCATTTGGTTCATCCTCCTCTTCCTGGAAAAATGTTTCCACTGGAAGGATGAGCTGGATAGGAAAGACGGCCTCAGTGCCATAAACTAGATTGAATGGAGAAGTCCCGATGAATCTTTTGTCTGTTACCCTATCATCCATTAGGAAAACTTAAGCTTTTCTCTCACAACTATCATCTTTTCTCTCACAACTATAAGGTGCCCCAAGGGGTGGTAAAGGTAGTCTTTTCTTGGTCATCTGGGTGCACAGCAACTTGGTTGTATCCAGAGAAGCCATCAAGGACCCTAGCCCCCAATACTTTCTCCAGTAGGTGTTCCATCTTGGGCAGTGGATAGTTGTCTTTATTGGAACACTTGTTCAGGTTTCTAAAATCCACAAACAACCTGATTTCTCCATTTTTCTTTATTACCACTACTAGGTTGCAATCCACTTGGAATACCTGAGGGGAATTATGATGTTGGCTTTGAGGAGCTTGTGGATATCTTTTTCAATCACTGGTAATAAGAGAGGGCTGATGGGTCTCAGCTTCTGTTTGAAAGGAATGGTGTCCTTCTCCAAAGGAATCCTGTGCTGGATGATGTTGGTGTCATATGTTTTTAGGCCACTATACTCCCATGCAAAGACATCAGCAAACTCTTTTATCGAGCTGCAAAATTCAGACTTCTGACCAGCAATCAGCCCAGTGGATAGATTTATCAATTTTGGATGGATTTGGTTTCCTATTTTTATCTCTTGTATAGGAGGATCTAGCTACCTTTTGGTAGGATTGAAAGGGATGTCATTATGATCAAATAGTTCTTCCAATGGTACTAGACCTTAGGGTATGTAGTTTCTAGGAAATTGGACAATGTTCTAATGAGACACTTTATCTTTTAACTTGGTTTGTTTGGATTCCTCCATGTTTAGGTTTTCCTGGTGTATGTGTATGTCAGAGAATTCATCTACTAACTGAAGGAATTTACTAAGATCATCATCATTCTCAAACACCCTCCAGAATTTTACATTATCTAGCAGAGAGGGCTTGTACTTGACATGAACATCATAGCTGAGCTTAGGGGTTGAAGGAGGAACAAACAAACTTGCAGAGATAGCTAGAGAATCATCTAGGTGATTCAAATACCTAGGAATATATGATAGTTCAAAAATCATAAATGAGTCTCTGAGTTTCCATACCTCATCCCTGTAGGCCTTCAGTCTGATATTTGTTTTCTGAAAATTGTTTTGGACCTACTGTATGATGAGATTCACATCTCCAAAAATATTTATGCACATGATCCCCATCTCCTTGGCAGCTTTAAATCCTAGCAGCAACGCTTCATATTCTGTTGTGTTGTTAGTGGTTTTAAAATCAAGCTTATAAGACAGGTGGATGTTTTCCTTAGATGGGGAGATCAATACTACACCTGCACCTACGAAGCTTTGAGTGCTAGCCCCATCAAAATACATGGTTTATATTGCCATGGTTACTTATTTGGGCTGCTGATAGGTGGAATGAGTGAGCTAGATTGATGTCTGTTGAGAATCATCTATTTTCAAAATGCATGACCCAAAATCATTGTCCACTGCATAGATGGGGTGATTCACTGAGTTGCCTTCCTTACTTATAATATATGCCAGTTGATTTTCCCTATATATCCTCTTAGTATCTCCTCCAAACATGGGAATGGTATCATATGTGAGATCCATCTAAAGGGTGCCACCTAGTATTTTTCTCCATGACCGAGACAACAAGAGGCCAAATTTTGGAGGGATATCAGCCATTACAATGTCCATCATGATGCTTTTCGAAGGTAGATGAGTTAGGTTCACAACAAGGTCTTTAATGAGGCCCAAGAACTTGACCTTCCTAGAGTCAAAGGAGAATAAATCATGGTAGGGCTTGGTGATTCTGAGTCCAAGCTCATCCATCACATCTTTTGGCATTAGGTTATGAGAGGCTCTTGAATCCAGCAGGCAGTTATGGAGGATTGTATCATGTATATTCAAGGATATGTAGAATGGTGGACATGAGTCCTTTAGGTATTCAATCATGGGGCCTTGGGTTACAATATGTTTGTCATCTTGCAGGTTCACAAATTCAGTGTCAATGTGCACCTTGGGTTGAAGGGAATTCATAATCATAGGAATTGAATGCATCATTCTTCATTAGCTCAATTAAAGGGAAAGGGATTTTCAATTTTTGAATTTTAGACTCAAGGTTGAAAGAATAGTGTAGCCTATCTGGAAACCTTACGTCATGAGCTGTAGGTTTGAGTTGGAATTGATTAGGAATGGCTGAAGGTGCTGGTTTTGGCAACGCTTTGGATGTGACAACCACCTTCTTTGGTATGACAGCAACCTTTCTAGCTGGTGCAGTAGGCTGCTTGACAGGTATGACATTCTTGGGGGGAGAAACTAGCCTAGACCTCAGTTTGTAACCTCCCTGACCATCATCCTGATAGACAGTCTCTTCAGTGATCTGCTCATCAATCAGGGCTTCCTTGTATTCTGCCTGTGTAAGAAAAGAACAATCCACCTCATCCTCCATGCAGTGGATATTGTCTTCAACTTCTTCTTCTTCTTCAATGAATTCTGGCTCTTCTTCTAATATAGCATTTTGAAATGGAGCTCTTATCCTCTGGTCTTCACCTTGATTCCTCTCCCTTCTGAGAATCTGAACTAGGGGGTTTCCTCTTCTATAAGGAACAAAATTTGGGTTTCGAGGAGCAAAGTCACTTGGCCCTTTACCCCTCACTGGTAGACGTCCTTGGTCCTTCAATTTAGACATTTCAACAATTAGGTTATCTAAAATTTTGGTCATTTTTTCAATCTTATTCTCTGATGCAGAAGCCCCACTAGAGTCTACTGGATGCTTTTTCCTATCTATCTTCCATTTGACCTTCTGAGATGCCAGAATGTTTGACTCTACCTCCAGGGTAGCACCCTACATGAGTGATAAGGAGGTAGACATCCTTTCTCTGAGAAGTAGGAAGAAGTCAGAGTCAAAGGAATCTGTGTAATTTATCCTAGATGAGGTATCAGTGGGCTTAATTTCGATGGGGATCTTGCTGTACATATTGTTGAATCTCTTGGTAAAGTTGGAAACCACCTCCCCATTTTCCTTTTTCAGGTTGCTGAATTTTGTGATATAATAGAGGTGGTCTCTCCTTTCTCCCCAATTCTTTAGGAAAATGTTATTTAGGGTCTATATTCCTGCCACCGATCCAACAGGAAATTCCTTAAACCACTTCCTAACCTGTCCATCTAGGATTTGCACAAAAACCCTAGTCCATACATCTTCTTGTTCTATGTTAATATTTTAAGCATTGCTGTAAAAATCCTCTAGATGTTCTTCAGCAGTGAAATCCCCTTCCCCTGTAAACTTAGGCATATACTTGAGATAATCCCTAGTAGGCATGGCTGCGAGAGGATTTGGAAAAATTAGGGGTGCATACCTAGCTACCAGGATCCTTTCCATCTTGGTCAATTGAGGGGAATCCATATTGGAAATGGGTATGGAAAGGGTTGTGGAAGGAAGAACTGATGAAGATACTTGCTGAGAAGGCAGTGGTATACTTATCCCAGTGGAGTCACCACGGATTGGATCTTCACAAGCAGCAGCGCTTGAATATGCCCAACCCCTAGATTTTTCTGATGTATCTAAAAATTCCTGGGATTAAGAATTTCAGCAGAATAAATAATAGCAGAAATATTTCTTGAAATACTTGATGTAGATTTTTGTACAGCACTGCTAGTTTGTCTTAGTAAAGCCCTAGCTTTCCTCAAAATTTCTTCTGGATTTGAAACTGGTGTTGCTGGTGGCCCCTTTGGGTTTTCTCTGGTACTTGGTCTTCCTGAAGCCACCTTATATCAATGGAGTTGCCAGATAGATGATTACAACCATAATAGTGTCCAAGCTTTGTCTATCATCAAAGCATGGATCTAAGTTGTCTCCCAGGGAATCTGAGCTTCAATCTCCTCTCCCCGGCCACGGCGCCAATTTTTTATCACTCTAGGAAACTCCTCTAGGTTGCAGCTTGAGGATGCTTGGTAAATTACAATGTTTTTGGTGTTTTCTAATACGGATCAAGTCAGTTGACCTATATAATCTTTCCACTCTCAAGGCATGCATAAAACTCACTCACTTACAAGGATTTTAGTTACAATTGCTCAGAAGTTCGACAATAAGGTGTAGGGATGGAGAACTCACCAAGCTAGTAGACTTACATACAAAACACATGCATATAAATGGCTAAATCCTGATGAGGATGGTATTTATAAATCAAATCACACTAACAAACCAATAGGATGACAACTATCATCTTTTTAATCAATATGAAAATGACCTAAATACACATTCAGGCATAAATACAGTAAAGAAAGAGATGATGGCTAAACATATCACAACAAAAGAGCTTATATCATGAATACGTAAAATGAGAAGCATGAAATAATTATAGGATTATAAATCCCCGAAGTTGAACCTTTATTATAAAATCAATCTTAGGATTTATAGCCTTCTAAAAAAATTACAGATCCTGAAATTTCGATCTGTTTTCACAAAAATACTCAAAAGTGGTAGTTTTTTAAAATTAGGGTTTCAAACCCTACCTAACTATTTGTCTAACTATGATGAAGATCTAGTTCACTAAGTGAACAATAAATAACTGAAGTGTTGCTAGTGATCACTGTTGCTGGTCCTCTGTAAATTTGCCACCAAAAGCCAGCGTTTCGGTAATTAACTGACGTGATCTTTCTTGCTTAATCCACCGGAATTTTCTACCTTGTCTCTGCGGTCGGCGATCGAAATATCTAACCTAAACGATCGAAACCTCAAACTTGAATGTGACCATACTATCAGTGATTTAAACCACTATCGGCATGTTGGTTAAGCATCAGCGATCGAAATCTATAACCACTAACTCGTCGGCGATCGAAACTCCAAACCACTAAAACATTGGAATCTCAAGACTAAATGCTATTGTAGTTTTTGTGTTTCAAACCACTGACATCACGATCAGCGATTGGAATCTCTAGCCACTAAGGATTGGATATTTACATCTAAACATTGCCGTAGTGTTGGCATTTCAAACCACTAACTTCGCGATCGGCAATCGGAGGCTCTAGCCACTGACCCCTCGGAGCTTTAAACCTGATTAGTGTCGTAGTGTCAGTGTTTCAAACCACTAACATCATGATCGGTGATCAGAAGATCTAGCCACTAACCCCTCAAAGCTTCAAACCTGAATGCTACCGTATTGTCAAGGTTTCAAACCACTAACATCGCAATCAGCGATCAGAAGCTCTAGCCACTAAGGATCGGAGCTTTACACCTGAATTCTGCTACAATGTCAGCGATTCAAACCACTAACTTCTAAGCATCGGTGATAAAAAAGACTAACCACTAATCTGTCGGAGATTGGAAGCTCTAGCCACTAATCTGTTGGCGATCGGAAGCTCTAGCCACTAACCCATCCAAGCTTTAAACCACTAATTGTCAGCGATCAAAACCATAAGATTGAATGTGTCGATGCTTTAAACCGCAAGTTTTTCATAGTGTCAGCGGTATAAAGGACTAAACCTCCGAAACGCCGTCGTTGTAGAGGATTAAACCTCTGACCTGCTGTCAAAAATGTTCTTTTGGTGGTCAGTGTATATGTTGTACTACTTCTTAATCTACCGAAGATAACCCTTTTCGGTGGCTAATGAGATGTTCTGAGCCTCTCCTAAGCCACTGAAATCTACAACTTGTGAAATTTTTACCCAAATAAAAAACAGAGGCTTTCAAACTTGTCAGTGATATTCATATCCTTCATTGCATGAGTTAAATTCTTCATACTATCAAAATAAATTATTTTGGGAGATAACACACTCATTTCTCTCCCGGGTTGTGATGGAGTTTTGTATATCTAGCATGGATACACATTTGTATGGCCGTGGCTATGCTCAAATTTGTGTCTGTATGACATAGATCTATGTTGTATGTCTGGTAGCTATGTCCAAGTTTGAGTCCTCTATCACATGGATCTACGCTGTATTTTAGTAGCCATGGTTGTTTATTTCTCTCACCGATCTACCTTGTATTGGTCTGCAGCCATGAGTTGGTTACATTTGTCTATGAGTCAAAAGTGTTGATGTACTACAGATGCCTACTCTATGATACTCTGCAACTGAGTTGACTCTCACCTTGAAGTGACAACTTGTTCTCTCAAAGCTCTCACTTATCGATCCCTCTAAGCCTCATTCTTTCGGGGGCATTCTGTTATACCTAAATCCTATCACCAACATGTGATGAGATCCTTAACCCCTATGTTTTCCCTTAATCCCAAAACTTGGAGTGGAAACTTGCTCTGGATATCAATTCTACATGAAAAAACCTAGCACCGCGCTTACCCTTTGGCCGATGAGCGGTACCTTGTTCAACACCACCTGTGTCATGTTATAGAGAAGTGGTGCCACCACATAAGTGCTTTGTCTTTGAAGCGATTCTCACCTAAATTGCTCTATCATAAGGGAACAAAAGCGGTACCCTTGGTAAAATGGGAAAAAGAGAATTTTCTCGAGGCTTCTAGATCATGAGCCTCATGTCCTCCCTTATCCCTATCAATATGGGTTAGTTGAGCTCAAGATCCCTCTTGGTAGGATCTTAGAGCCACCTCACCCACAATTCTATCAACTATCCCTATCCATTTGAGCCCTATAAATACAAGCTCATATCCATAGTTGAGGGGGTGAACTGAATCGTATTGTTATGTTGTTGAATTGACTACCTAGTCCAATCCATTGGAGAGCACCAGAGAACAAGTTGGAGCTTTTGGTGATGAGGTGTTTGTCTTATGGAGGAGTTTTTCAACACTAAGGAAATGGTTGTAAGATTCTTCATTCATTCTTAATGCAAAGCTAATTTCCGTCCCACATATCTGTTGTTTTGATTTCACATGTATATGTTACTGGATTTCTTAGTCACTAGTATGGATGTGTAGATGAAGTTTCAGTAGCTTTGATGTTCTTGTTTGTTTGACATGTTTGCAGGTACACAAGTTCATGATCAAAGCAGTATTCCAGGTGTTAACAACATTCAAAGAATTTCTTCATCCTTTGTCGTTCACTCATTTGTTCTGGATCTGAATCATTCAAACCAAAGGAACAAATTCTATCCGCAGAAGGTGCAATATTCTTGATTACACTTATTAAATTGAGCACATAGATCTGTAGACAAACAGACAACTCACAAAGTAAATCACACAATTTACTTAGCAATTGAAGAATGAAACAATGCAAAAATGGCTTGCAGCTATGAATGCTTTCATTAATAAAAAAAGTAATCAGATAATAATTACAATAAAGTACAATGGCTTTAATAGCCACATGAAATTCGAATTGATAGACTCTACTTGACTGTAGGTAACTAAGACCTTGTCTAAATCACTATCGGAGGACTCAATAGTTAACTGACCTTGTCTAAACCATAACCAGAGTTCATCGGAGCTCTAAAACACAACTCAAGTGTTACATCTAGTCTTGACAAAGGCTAACTAACTGTGGTAGGTGAGAAATGCACCCCTCCTGAGTGCAGTCAAGTAAACCTAGTGCTAACTAAATGTAGAGGACTAGAACTGAATGTAACTGACTCCTAACTTAGCTTAACTAGTCATCAACTGAACTGAACTGACCTTGGTTGGTTTCCACACTCCTAGTGGCTTCCTAAATTGTAGGGATTGGTCTAGGAGGCTCCTAAACTGATGCAATTAAGTGTAATCAGTGGTAGTAAGCCTCAATTAGTGTTCCCCACACTTTAGTAACTGAAACATGTGTCCCAATTAGGCCAAGTGGACCCAATGGTGCTAATGACTATAAATAGATTGAATGGACGCCTGATTTAGACATGACTCCTAATTTAGACATATGACCAAATTCGGAAAAGGGAGGATTAATAATCCTAACACCCCCCCTGACTGCTAACTTGGACAATCTATGGGCCCTGGTAACTAAGACCATAGGTCACCCATTACATCAAGTAAAATAAAGTAACTACTTAGTACAAGGAGCCAGGGAAAAAACCACATGGGAAAAAAGCCCCCCGTCTATCTAAGAAGGTAGAATCAGGTCTCAAGTTTGAAAAACTAGAAAATATGTTGCTGCAATCTTCATCTCTTTGAGGTACCGAAGCAGCATGCATGGTGTGTTGTGCATAGGTATTCTGGGGCCTGCCATGTAGACTTCTCCTTCTTCTCCAAAAATGATGATGGGAGAAAGGAGGAATGTAACCTTTGTCTCTTGGTGAATGAAGAGGTGTATGATCATATCCATTCTTCTAAATGTAGTGAGACTAAGCTCTTGCCATATAGCATCTTACAAGGAGTCTATTTCATCTCCCTGAAGGAGGTAATATTGCATGGCATAGTGCAAGGGTCTTTCCTTTCTGAGTGTCAGGTGAGTTTCCAGTCATCTTCCTAGCTTCCAGTTTGGAAGTAGGGACTGAATCTAGATCTGAGTCACCCTGAATCTCAATCTCATAAACTGATAAAGATGGATATGCAATACTAGTAGAAGTTGTAAAAGAAGTAGAGGCAATGATTTTACCTTCCCTTGAAAGTGGCTACTGAGAGTGCATTGGTTCTGAAGGAGGCATGAAATGTGAGAACTCATATTTTTTTGAAGCATGATTTGCAGTACCCTTTGCTATGATGCTTCTACTAGATATCTGTGATCTCCACTGATTCAGGACCAAATATCACTCACTTTGGAGATCCAGTATGGGTCATGTGATATACAGCTAATAGGTTTGAAGCTAGGGAGGGAACAAATAGCACATCTTTGAACCTTCCATGTTCAATCTTGATAGATCCCTCCCCCTTTGTTCTGACTTTACTTTTATTTCCCATATGAATACTAGGACCATCAAAGGACTGAAAAGAAGAGAATGATTCTCTGGATGCAACCATATGGTTGGAAGCTCTAGAATCAATGAGGAAGACATGTGATGATGTGCAGCAAGCCTTCAATGCATGGCCTCTCCTTTGGTATTCTTCATCTTCTTCTTCTTCAAAGTCATCCTTCCTTGTGCTAGCAGGTACATAAATGTTATGTTTCTTCAAAAGAATATCCATTTCATCAAGTTGTATTCTAATACAGGAGCTTTCTGAATGAAATCCCCTTCCACGGTAAGAGCAGATGACCTTTTATTTTCCATTCTTCTTGCTTCTCTTTGAACCTAAAGGTTATTTTGACTGCTCTTTCTTCACAAGAGACTCATCCCTTTACTTCCCTTTGTCATTTGCTACCTTATCTCCTCTTGCAACCATAGCTAGATATTTGGGAGATCGAATGATCCCCATTTGGATCAATTTATCATTCTTAGAAATAAGATATTGGATGAAGGCATTAAGAGTGGGCATCTTCCAATTTGGAGTAGTGAGCCTTACTGTTTGGAAGGTGGATACAAAGACTAAGTAGTCTGCATTGAGCTTTGTGAGAATGGAAAGGATGAGCTGATCTTCATCCTTCTCCACTTTGCATTGCTTCAACTGGTATATTAAGTTCTTGAACTTTGTGAAGAATTCATTCAGTGATTCGAAATTGGATGGATTAAGAGTGATCAGATCATTTTCTAGTTGATGGATCCTCATCTCATCCTGCTTATCAAATAAGGAGGCAAGCTTGTCCCAAACCTCTTTGGGATTCTTCAATTCTTGGATGTGGAATCGAAGATCTCTAGAGACTAAGGAGAGCAAGTGTCCATGGGATACATCAAGCATGTTCATGTACTTATCTTTGTCTTTATCTGAAGTTGGTTCTGCCTCTATTTCTTCTATGAGTCTGAAGATCTGCTTGGTGGGGAGCATTACCACCATGTCTTCCTTCCACTACTGATAGTTGAAGGGACTGAGAGGCTCCATTGGATGAGCCATTTTGAATGTAGTATGAAGGACTGAGCTGCTATAGTGAATGCAGTGAGAAGAAAGGGCTGCTTGTAATGAATGTTGTAAGAAAATATGATAACCTCTCACACAATCAAACATTCAATGTAAGGTCGACAGTATTCACTTTTGGAATTTCCTTCACACCCAACATATTTGATCAAGCAAGCTTGATCAACAACTTCCTAACTTGGGATATTAAGTGGTAAATTCTCCACTTCTGGTGCAGTATTGGAGGAGCAATTTGCTCAAAAAAAATGATCTAGCTGGAGATCTGAGGAGGAGAGGTGTCTTTTCCACTGAGGCTCTGATACCATATTAAATTGAGCACATAGATCTATAGACAAACACATAACTCACAAAGTAGATCACACAATTTAATCAGCAATTGAAGAATGAAACAATACAAAAATGGCTTGCATTTATGAATGATTTCATTAATAAAATAAGTAATCAAATAATAATTACAATGAAGTACAATGGCTTTAATAGCCACATGAAATTCGAATCCACATGAGGAAATTCGAATTGATAGACTCTACTTGACTGTAGGTAACTAAGACCTTGTCTAAATCACTATTGGTGGACTCAATAGTTAACTAACCTTGTCTAAACCATAATCGGAGTTCATCGGAGCTCTAAAACACAACTCAAGTGTTACATTCAGTGTTGACTAAGGCTAATTGACTATGGTAGGTGAGAAATGTGCCCCTCCTGAGTGCAGTCAAGTAAACCTAGTGCTAACTGAATGTAGGGGACTAGAACTGAATGTAACTGACTCATAACTTAGCTTAACTAGTCATCAACTGAACTGAACTAACCTTGGTTGGTTTCGGCACTCCCAGTGGCTTCTTAAATTGTATGGATTGGTCTAGGAGGATCCTAAACTGATGCAATTAAGTGCAATCAGTGGAAGTAATCCTCAATTAGTGTTCCCCACACTTTAGTAACTGAAACATGTGACCCAATTAGGCCAAGTGGACCCAATGGTGCTAATGACTATAAATAGAATGGATGGACTCCCGATTTAGAAATATGACCAAATTTGGACAAGGGAGGATTAATAATCCTAACAACATTGTCCTAGATAGACCTGGAAGGGAAAATCAAGTGGCAGACGTTTTATCTCGATTAAACAATTATGGTGAGGTTGTTCCCGTTTTAGATAATTTTCCTGATGAACACTTATTTTATATTTATTTTATAACTCCATGGTATGTTGATATAGCTAATTACTTATCATCTGGAAAAATACCACCCTCTATGACATCAAAAGAGAAGAAAAGAATCATTAAACAAAGTGTTAGACACACATGGGTAAATGGATATATTTTCTATATAGGATATGATCTTATCATTAGAAGATGTGTCAGGCAAGATGAGGTTTTAGACATTTTGAAAGCTTGTCATGAAGAACCATGTGTTGGCCATTTTGTAGATAAACAGACAACATACAAAATACTCAACCTAGCATATTATTGGCCATCTCTTTTCAAATACTGCAAGAAATATGTTAGAAGCTATGATATTTGTCAAAGGATGGGATGACCACTACCATCAAATGAGATGCCACTACATCCACATTTTCTGATAGAGCCATTTGAAAAATGGGCTCTCGATTTCATTGGACCAATTAATCCACCGTCAAAAGGAAAAAGATATATATTGGTATGTACTGACTATGTTATAAAATGGGTAGAGGCTAAAGGACTAGCAAGAGCAACTGAACAAATAGTAGTCAATTTTCTCTTTGAATAAACATTTTTTAGATTTGGAGTTCCTAGAGAAATTGTCATAGATCAAGGAGCACAGTTTACTTCTAAGCTGATGCAGGAGATAGCAGAAAAGTAAAAAATCAAGCACAAAAAGTCTACCCCTTACCACCCACAGGCCAATGGCCAAGTAGAGTCCAATAAAACTTTGGAAACAATCATGACCAAGACAGTTCAAATGCATAGAAAAGATTGGTCAAACAAGCATCATGAAGCTCTCTGGGCATACATAATTACTTGGAAGAACAGTATTTGTTTTACTCCCTATTAGCTAGTTTATGGTAAGAAAGTGTTATTACCAATTGAATTTCAAATTCATATTTTTTAATTAGCAGCTGATCTAGGGGTAGAACTTTCTAAACAACAAAAAGAAAGGATAATACATTTAAATCAATTAGATAAGATGAGGTAGGCTGCAGTAGAACAAACAATTCTGGTACAACATCAAAGAGCACACTGGCATGATAAGTTCATCAAGAAAAAGCAGTTTAAGGTAGGAGTTTGGGCCTTACTATTTGCTTCTAAATTCAAAAATTTTAAAGAAAAGTTCACAACTCATTGGATTCGTCCATATGAGATTGCAGAAGTATATCACAATGGCTCAGTCCAGTTACAAACAATAGATGATGCAACATGTACATTCATAGTTAATGGACATAGGTTGAAAATCTATAATAATCCTGTCAACAAAGAAGATTTCCCACAACATATTTCTCAACAGCAGGAGATGGAAGTCCTCGACAAACACATTGGTGTTTCTCCTTCACTTCCTCCTGAATAATTTTGAAAAAAAAAACAATAAAAAAAATAAATATTTTAGTTCTAAAAACCAGGAAACTAGCACATCCTAAACTTGAATTTTCATTGGAAAACCAAGTTTACTTGACCATTGCAAAATTCTCAAAAACATTTTTTTTCCTAGTTTCTTTCCATATCATTTTTTCAGTATCAATGACTTGAGGACAAGTCAATAAATAGGGTTGGGAGGGAGAAGCATATCAAGTACTATCTTTCATTTTTTTTAAACCCTCCAAGCCTCCTGTAGATGTCACAAATTGGTTTTGCATCATAACATAGTTTCATTCCAATAAAAAAAAATTCATAAGTTATTAGAATTGCAAAGGGACTTAAAAATCAAGTTAAGAGAAGAGGGACCTAAACAGTATATTTAGCAGAAGAACTTGAGAGGAGACTGAAAAGAAATTGCAGTAAGTATACCAATTTGCAAAGGGACCTGTTTTTTTTTAGCCTAATAGAGGGACTTGAGACAAATGCATGACAAGCAACCCTACCTTCCAGCAGAAAGACACACCAAGCTATAGGAACCCGGAAATAATTGCATGAGGGACACATGTGAAGATATCCATAGGATCAAATAATTTTTGGCAAATCCAAACCAGTTACATCAAATAGCATGAAGACCATGAGGGATTGGCAAGAAAAGTATGTAAGGATTTTTTTATTTTAATGTTTTTAAAAGTTGCATTATTCTTCATTGTTTAGTATGTGACAAAAATTCCCTTTTTTCCCTTGTATAAACTTCAATATCTATCCATTCACTCTCAGCCTCACCACTTAGATAATCCATCCATTCATTCCCCTTCCCCAGGCATCAAAATTGGTAGTTAAAGATAAAACAGTTGCAGGTTTCATGCCTAATTTGCACTTTGCAGGTAGGCTTCACAATTCGTTTTGTATTGAACTCATCTACTATTCATGAAAAATGTTTAGAGATTTTTGAAAAGTAACTGTGGGTTCCCTTCTTTGAGAAATTTGATGGATACAATGAAAAGGTTAGTTGGGAATTTGCCCATTCATTTGATGGAGAGAGGGACACAATAGGCAATTTTACTTTCAATTTGTTTGAAGATATATTAGCACAAATAATTGGACTACATCAGCAGCGAGAAAGGTTTTTAAAAACAAAGTAGTTTGAAGAGAAGGAATGGGTACCCTTCTTATCCAGGTCAAGGGCAGGATCAGTGAAATGGAAGAAGGGGGTACCAAGGAGCTAGTTAATCCATCCTTGGGATGAAGTGGCATATATTATTCATAAATTCCTTACATGTGGAGGGATATTTAGTATCATATACCTCTACCATATTAAATTGATGCAGCATTTGAATGGTGATTGTGAGATCAACATACCCTATTTTTTGCTACAGAGCCTTTCCAAAATTGCTAAAGATGTTCAGAAACAATCTGGAGACACTTGTTGTAAAGGAAAGTATCCTATGGCTAGGGTTTAAGAGGCCATCAACGTACTGGGGCTGAAAGAGAGATGCACAATGTTCAGCAAGCATATATAAGCAAGATCAGAGATGAGAAAGATCCACACCGGATTAACTGAAGGCTGGTCCAAGCTTTCTCTTCAATCCTCTTCTTGCTCCTCTCGCTCCAAGAGACCTGCAAAACAAGTTATACCTTCCTCAAACCATTATGACCATATATAAAACAATGATAATCAAATAAACATGAACTAACATCATCATATGATCATAAACAGAGATTCAATTACACATTGAACAATGATTTGGGAAGAAGAAGGACATCACATCTTTATTAATCTTGAAAACAAGTACAAATATACCTTCTCTTCAAGTTGGCACCTCACGAAACCTTGATCTGGTTCTGTTGTTTCTCTTCTCCAATGAACTCAACCTCCAAGCTCTGCAACACAAGGGGAAGACCTCTAGGGCAAAGGTGTAGGCAAAGAGAGTCCCGATTCCTCCAGCATAACAATGCATAAATTCCAGTCCCCTCTCATGGACCTCCCTACCTCTATTTATATGGGTGAAATAAGGTAGTTCGAAGGTTAGAGAAGTTACAGCAGTTAAGGAAATCTAGTTACATGACATAACTAATCTCCAGTTAATGCGTTTTTTAAAGTTTAAGTGTTAAGAGACACATCCGTGGGTCCGCAATAGAGCAACCCGTGAATGATTCACGACTATATAGAAGAGCAACCCGCGAATGCATGGATTCGCGACTTGCTACAAGGGAGACTCGCGAGTGATGCGTGAGTTGTCAATAGAGAGAGTCACGAATACATCCTAACATGGAAAATATGGAAAAGTAATTAGCTGGATAGAGGCAGAATGTATTTCATAATAAGCAAAGCTATAGTATTCTAGGCAAACCTCAATCCATAAGTGTCCTTTTGTGTGCCGACATAAGGAAAGTCGGCACTCAGATGGAGAGGTGCCATTCTGGTGTATAACAGATGCCCCCTAATGTGTGAGGTTAGAGGGGAAGACGATAGCCGAAATACATTATAAAGGAAACAAATGAGTATGGAGAGAGCAGAGAATCCAAGATCGAAAGGCTCGAGTGAAGGTACCTGAAAGAGAGATAAATGTCAGAAAAACTGATCTTTGGGACATACACGTCCATATACAAAACATCGCCATAAAGATACAGGCGGATCCAACATATATATAACTGAGGAAACTATCATGGTCGCTCAATATGCAAAAAGGCGCCATATCAAATCTAAAGGATCCATGGCCACAAATGAACAAGGTGGATCCATGCTCAACAATCGATCATAGCCATAAAAATACAAGGTGGATCTATGTCTCAGCAAAATGTCATATAAAGTATAACACGGTCTTGCACAACTCGGGCAATAGCAAAAATGACAATGCTACTGTCAGCCCCAAGGTCTTCAATCCAAACCTCCCAAAAAAGGTACAAATCCTAACCATGCGAAATAAAGGAGCTGAAGTCGAACATGGAGGAAACCGTTAGATTACCGGTCAATAATGAGAACCGTTAACAAACGCGAGGGAAACCACCATTAATGAAAATGGTCCCCAAGGTACCTAGTACATTCTAACAAGTGTGATTACAAGGACTTGAAGTCGAACACTTGAAGAATCCATTGAGTATGAGACATTAAGGTATCCCCACTACCCAATAGCAAGGAAAATTGCCATTGAGGACAACAATTCCCAAGGTACTGTCATAAAAACTCTAAATCTCGTCCCCAGAGCAAGATGTGTTGCAGTCGATAGGAAGAGATCCGTTGGAAGGAAGGCATTAAGGCATCCTTCATCATCCAACACGAGGTAAGTCAAAGACTAATTGGATCTGGAATTGGTACTGAATTTCACGACAAGGAACACTGAAGACATGATGTAATGAACGGATACCAGGGAATGGACGACACAAAAGGTCAAGGCAACTGCAGAATGGCCGACAAAGGTTTAATCCTTGAATAGTGAGCACGACACAAAAGTGACTTAGGCAGCTTTTGACATAAAATAGGACCAACGAAACAAATCTACAATGTAGGAGACATTGACAGATTCCCCATATAATTGGAAAAGAGACCAACTGGAGGAGTAAGAGACTCTGAATCGGGATAAGGTCAAAATACTAGGACCTAACTGTTGAGAGACTCAAAACTGGTGCTTTGTTCAAGGAAACAAGACTTGCTGCCATGATGTAAAAAGACATGGAAATAAACCTTCCCCTTCCCCTCTTTCTTGTAAAGGTTTAACGAGTCCAAGAAAGCAAACTCGGGACCATCTTCATTTTTTGACAAGCTCGAAGAAAAGAAAGAAGAATGCTTGATAAGGCACTAATTCGTGGATTTTACGAGCCCGAACTAGTACATGCTCGACGGTGTTTTCATAATTTAGAGAGTCTGAAAAATCCAAAGAAGACTCCAGGGGGGTCCTTTTTCGTACAATTTAGTCTCCTAAGGCCGAAAAAGTATAAAACAAACCAGAGAAGAACTCTCTTAACTTCCAAAGAAGAAAAGGTGCACCTTTTTCATAATTAGTCAGGAAGGTCCGAAAAAGGTTAAATTACCACCTACCCAATGCTCCTTCAAAAGCAGCATATAGCCTGAGTTTTATGAGTGTGAAGGAAGGCATGATCACTCAGAAAGATCCATTTGATTACGAGAAATGGGGCTTACAACAATAAACTCGATGCTTTGTTCTTTAGGGTTTAACGAGCATGAAAAAGACATAAATTACACTCGAAATCTTTTTCATGTTTTGGTCCAGAGCACGAAAAAGAGAAAACTAAGCTCATACCGAGGGTTCCTTTTCCGTAAGTTTAGTCTCTCAGGTCCGGAAAAGAGATAAACCTATGCCTGAGAATACTCTTCTCAATTCAGTAGAAAAGAGAGGGATCCTTTCTCGTATTATTCCACATGGTCCGAGAAAGAGATAACCTACCACCAATGTGGATGCCCATTCACATATTCTTAACGAGCCTGAACGGACAAGTTTACTCGGCAGTCAAGTCTATTTTAAGGAGTCAGACTTGGGCCTAAAGAAACTCATAATATTTCCCGTGAAGTTTTAACGAGTCCAGAAAAGCCAACTCGCGGCCTCCTTACTATTTTTAACGAGCTCGAAGGAGAGCAAAAAGAATGCTCTAAATGAGAGGAGACGAGTGTCATAGACAAGCGAAACTAGTTCCAAGCGCAAGGAACAAACCTATGCATAATGCAAGGAAAATGAGCAAGATAAGGACACTTGGGGAACGTCTCCTCAAGGTAAAGGGTGTCAAGTTGCAAAGGAAAAATGATGCAAGGCTAAGCAGCAGTGAGAACAAAGATGAGGGCTTATACAACGGGCTAAAAGCGTGGAAGCCGGCATCAGGCTCATAAGCGCGAGCAGGGCACATGCAAATGCAATTACAGCTTGAAAAAAAAGGTGAGGCCCATAAACAGTTGTGAATCCAACTAATAATCTTGTCTCCAAGAAACAACAACATCAGAAGAAACAATCCGATGCGGGTCACTTTGGCAGAAACACTTGTGACTTTGCTATCTTCTACAAAAGGAAAAGTCAAGGAAGAATCAACCGAAGAAGATTCTATAGGACCAAGGCTCAAGGGTTTATAATCAATAAGATCAACCTCAGAATAGAAGCGAAAATCAACAAGGGAGATAGATTCTGCAGGAACAAACTCAATATCACAAGAGCTGAGAAATTCATAACAAAAAATCAAACTCATCAGGATCACTGACTTGCTTTTCAAATGAAGAATCAAAAGACTCAACAAAAACCAACATAAGAAAAAGGGAAGGCTTACTAAGCAAATCAGGGTTAGACTTAATCACAACTGAAAAAGAAGGTCAGACTGTATCAAAGACTCCAGGAAGACTTCATCCGAAGGGAGGAAATAATCTGAGATAGGACACATATCTGGACTTTCAAATGGATAGACAGAGTGGAAAGAAGGCTCTACAATCTGTATAGGATGACTCACCCGATCAACTGCTGGGACCAAGTCCCGAGAAGGTAAGCATGAAAACAGAGGCTGCCTCTCAGTAGCAATTGAACACAAATGACAAGAAGCCACATACTTCACCTGTGGCGGGGTAGTGTTTACAGAAACACTGGGAACCAATAAAGGAAAGACTTGGTCTCTAGCTAGGTCAAGAGACGGATCAAGAAAATCCAACTGATCAATAGTGACAATTTCTTCGCCATGATTAAAGTACATCACACAAAAAAATGTTGACACCACAGCTTGCATGGCATAGACATAATCACGTCCAAGGAGCATATTAAAGTCCAAGGGGTCTTCTATCACCATGAAGTCAACTAAGACAGTCTTCCCACCCAAAGTAACAGGAGTTTGAGCAAGAATTCCCAAGGCTACACAAGTTCTTCTATCAAATGCCAGTAACTGACTAGCAGTCGACATAAGGCTGGGAGATCCCATACCTTGCCAAGCACGAGCATACAAAATACTAAATGAGGCTCCTTCATCAACGATACAACGAGCAATCATATAAGGTTCAACTTTGACCTTTATCTGGAAAGGTGCATGGGAAGGAAGGCGCGGCTCAACTAGGATATCCCAATCAAAGGAAGCAATCCGAGAGCTTAGTGGGGGTTGATCCGAAGCAAGTTCAGTGCCCCCTTGTTCAGTAAGATCTGAACTGGTAGTGAAGAAAATGTGACTAGTAGACACTTCACTCTCCAAAGGAAGAGTGGGATTGATCGATACTGGAATCGATTCAACCGCTTGGTGAAAGTCACTCTTGGAAGGGAGAGTGGGATTGACCAAAGATGACATTGGTTTAATCACATGAGTAACACTCTCCAAAAGAAGAGTGGGATCGACCAAATATGATATTTGTTCGACCACTTGATCAACCAAAGGTTGAATAGGTTGTTGAGAAACTATAGGGTGTTCAGAAGAACGAAATCCATGAGTCTTGGACCACACTCTTCGCACCTCTAGGATAGCAGGGCACAGATGAGTAAGGTGATCTCCTTTGCATAGCACGCAAGGGAACTTAAGATGATGCTTCAAACGACCAGTTTTCTCAACTGAGTCAACATGACTAGCAGTGGATGACTATTTGCTCTCAACATGACTAACAGAGGATGAGAGCTTGCCCCCAGCGTGAACAACAGAGGCTGGGTGACTGGGTCCAACCTCACTAAGAGAGGCTGGATGTTGAGAGACTCTAGAATGTTCAAAAACGGGATGACCATGAACCCAAACTCTTCGCACCTCCGCAATAGAAGGGCATTTACAAGTAAGTTGGTCTCCCTCACAAAGCTTACAAGGAAACTTGAGCTTGTGTTTTGAACGGGTAGACTTGTCAACAGTGTCAACATGACTTGCAATGGTTGACGGGTTGTCTTCAGCTTGAACCACAGAGGCTGAAAGACTGCCCCCAGCATGACTTGCAGAGGCCGAGAGACTAGGTCCAACTTGACTTGCAGAGGTAGGACGGGCACCATCAACATGAACAACAGAGGCTGAATGGTTAAGGTCAACATGCTTTGTAGCAGTTGACTGTGTGCCCCCAGCATGAACAACAGAGGCTGGGTGGACGGATCCAACTTGAACAACAGAGGTTGGATGGGGAGGTTCAACTTGAAAACCAGAGGTTGAACGGATACACTCAGCTTGAACACCAGAGGCTAAGTTGGAAGGCTCAACTTGAAAACCAGAGGTTGAACGGGTGCACTCAGCTTGAACACCAGAGGCTGAGTGGCTAGATCCGACATGACTTGGAAAGGTTTGAAGGATCCCACCAGCGTGAACACCAGAGGTTGGATGGAGAGGTTCAACTTGAACACCAAAGGTTGAACGAGTGCACTCACCGTCAACACCAGAGGTTGAGTGACAGGATCCAACTTGAACAACAGAGGTTGGATGGGAGGGTTCAACTTGAAAACCAGAGGTTGAACAGATGCACTTAGCTTGAACACCAGAGGCTAAGTGACTAGGCCCAACATGACCTGCAGAGGTTGGATGGGTGCCCCCAGCCTAAACAAACGAGGTTGGGTGGTGAGGTTCAACTTTACTTGCAGAGGTTGAACGGGTGCCTCCTTGCTTGTGTGCTTTCTTCCTATTCCTCCTTCTTTTACTCCTTTTAGACTGCCGGTTACTAGTATCAGTACTTTCACCGCATGAGGTAGAAGAAGGAGGAGAACTAACTACATGTGAAGGGGAGACAGTGCTTTGATGCCCTTGATATAAGGAGCTTACTTGAGAAGCATCAGGAGCATTCAGGACAGTTGGAGTGGAAAACAACCACACCGGTAGCCCTAGGGTGAATCCCGAAAGATTCAAGGTGGCCATCAAGGGAACACCAACATTCCCTGTGAGAGGAATAGTACAAGGATTTCCCGGCATGGGGATCTCTTGGTTGGTGTTCAAAGGGGTGCTAGCCATAGTTTCAAAAATAGAGACAAAGCCTGAGGTTGATAAGCAACCAAAATTACAAAGTAGACACCTAAAGGCCCACTAAGTACATACAAACCACACAGCACTCACTATAAATTCCTAAAGCCCAAACAGACAAATGGGTATAAGATGTACTTTCCAGAAGAAAGCTGATGAACGATTACTTGGTGTCCTTGAGGTGGTTCTCAGGCACAAGCAGAGGAATCACCCACCACCCTCCTGCACTTTCCACAAGGGTTACCTTCCAAGCCCATCCAAGGTCAACCAGAAATAACCTTTCGGTGTACCTGTGTATGAACCCTAGATGTCAAAGAGACTAGAGGCTACCTTAACTAAATTGAAAGTCTGGGGGGACAGTCGTCAGCTGAACTTGTATGCATGGGCAGGGTAGCTGAGCCCGAAACTCTGTCTAGGACAGAATCCCCAGATGCGTAAAATTCCTAAGTTACGTTTTGACAAGGATTCAGAGGGTTATCTCCTCTTTCCAAGCCTCCACGCGGCCTAGTGCTTAACTCCCGTTTGAGAGGAGCTTCCCAGAAACAATCAATGTAGAAAAGGATTTACCTAGTGATAGGCCAACTACGTCTGAATTTAACACTTGTGGGGAGTTAAAAATCCCTATCCCACAAGTCTAGCCTCAGCTAGTTGGTGTATGACCCTATAAAATAAAACTTGCTAGTAAATTTTAAAATTATATCGTTTATTTTAAGGGCTGTTTTTACTCAGAGGGTAAATGGCATGAAACTGATGTGGTGTTTTGACTCAAGAAATGAAAACAAAATGACTAAGCAAAGAGAAATGAGATGCAAAAAAACAAATAGCTATTCTCTTTATATTTTCCAATAAAAAACTTGAAAGCCAAAAAAGATCAAATCTTTTTATATTTTTTAAATTTTTCAAAAACAATGCTATGCTATGCAATCTAGACTAACAGCCTAACCTATATGCATATAAAGAAAATATTTTTTTGTTTTTTTCTTTTCTTTTATAAAATGCAAAAGAAAAAACAGCCTATCAACTAAAGCACACAAATACGGAAAGCAAAGGAGATAGACAACTACTTTACACCCCAAAAACAAACCCTAGGTTTCCCTAAAGTTGAATATAGACCTCTCTTGAAAGGAAAGCTCACAAAGGAAACCAATCCAACAACTTTAGAATGAAAAGACTGAGCATAAATACTGACATAAACAAAGGGCAAGAAGTCCCAAGTATCAATCTAAACCTACAAACAAAGGCTGCTCAGTACCTTGTCCAACAAGGTCAAACCAAAGGAAGAGGTAGGGGGAAAGCAACAAAGCAAGTTCTTTTTAATTTTCTTTTATAAGGGCAAAAGAAAAACTACCTACAAAGCAAAAGCATGCAGATAACAAGAACAAGATAAAAGGAACTCTGCTAAACAACCACCAAACAAACTCTAGAATGCCCTAAAGTCAATATAAGACCTACTTGGAAGGAAGGCTTATATAAAAGACAAGTCTACTATTTTGGCAAGGTGAGATTAATCAACAAAACAAGAAGGAAACCCACACCAACAAGTTTCTGAAAACACACAAAGATCAATAACAGAGGCGAACAAGAAACATGAGCCAAAAACTATACCAAGCAAAGGAGATGGAGGGAGAGCAAAGAACAACTCAAAAAGGCTTACCACATAGATAGCAAACAACCAAAAGGGATGACACTAACTCCCTAGAGTCATGCACCTGCAGAAGACCCTAAAAGACCTACCCAAAAGCCCAGAAACAGAAGAAAAATCCCAAAAAGAGGAAAAACACTGCTTACAGGGGCATTCACAACTGTCTATAAGTGCAACTCACGAATGACTCGCGACTGTTCAGTACAGCAACCCGCGAATACAATACTGTATTCGCGACTGTCTAGAACAGCAACCCGCGAATAGGTAGCAAAATCCCAAAAAGGTCAAAAAACTACCCTAAGAAGGCAGGGGAAGTGTGTAATCAGACTGAAAAGGTGTTCCTAAGTGGCAAGAAGGACCTGATACAACGCAAAAAGCTGAAAGAAATCAAGAGAAAAACCCCAAACAGACAAGGCTATCCCCAGCGGAGTCGCCAGTTCTGTTGTAAAGGAAAGTATCCTATGGCTAGGGTTTAAGAGGCCATCAACGTACTGGGGCTGAAAGAGAGATGCACAATGTTCAGCAAGCATATATAAGCAAGATCAGAGATGAGAAAGATCCACACCGGATTAACTGAAGGCTGTTCCAAGCTTTCTCTTCAATCCTCTTCTTGCTCCTCTCTCTCCAAGAGACCTGCAAAACAAGTTATACCTTCCTCAAACCATTATGACCATATATAAAACATTGATAATCAAATAAACATGAACTAACATCATCATATGATCATAAACAGAGATTCAATTACACATTGAACAATGATTTGGGAAGAAGAAGCACATCACATCTTTATTAATCTTGAAAACAAGCACAAATATACCTTCTCTTCAAGTTGGCACCTCATGAAACCTTGATCCGGTTCTGCTGTTTCTCTTCTCCAATGAACTCAGCCTCCAAGCTCTGCAACACAAGGGGAAGACCTCTAGGGCAAAGTTGTAGGAAAAGAGAGTCCCGATTCCTCCAGCATAACAATGCATAAATTCTAGTCCTTTCTCATGGACCTCCCTACCTCTATTTATATGGGTGAAATAAGGTAGTTCGAAGGTTAGAGAAGTTACAGCAGTTAAGAAAATCTAGTTACATGACATAACTAATCTCTAGTTAACGCGTGTTTTAAAGTTTAAGTGTTAAGAGACACATTCGCGGGTCCGCAGTAGAGCAACCCGCGAATGATTCGCGACTATATAGAAGAGCAACCCGCGAATGCATGGATTCGCGACTTGCTACAAGGGAGACTCGCGAGTGATGCGTGAGTTGTCAATAGAGAGAGTTGCGAATACATCCTAACATGGCAAATATGGCAAAGTAATTAGCTGGATAGAGGTAGAATGTATTTCATAATAAGCAAAGCTATAGTATTCTGGGCAAACCTCAATCCATAAGTGTCCTTTTGTGTGCCGACATAAGGAAAGTCGACACTTGGACGGAGAGGTGCCATTCTGGTGTATAACAACACTACCTCAAGTCTTTTCCATTGTGGGCTCATCAAAACCATCCTTACACATGAATTGCAAAAGCAAAGTTTGACATGGCATCATTTTGTAGTTCATTATGATTCTAAAGAACCAGAGGAGCAGTTAGGTGAAGGAATGAAAGAAGATGAAATATTACTGCTCACATACATTGAAGATGGGATAGAAGAAGCTAAGGAAACAAGCTCAAAATAGCCTCAAAGAAGGGTAAGAACCAGAAGCATGGTGAAAGAAGACTTGCAATTCCGATAAAAAGATAAAATCTTTACTACATATGAAAGAAAGTCAAGAAAACATAAAAAATGACAAAAGAAGAAAGAAAAAGAAATTAGTGATGAGGGAAAACAAAGGCACTATGTATACATACAATATTTGGAAAGTGAAGAGGAAAATCCAATAGGAGAAATTGGGCAAATTAATGAAGAGGTAAATATCATCGTTGATCATTAAATAGCAGAAGAGAATTTGGAGTTAGATGCTCAGACAGTTTAGAAGACTCCAGTTGACAAACAAGAGCAAGATGATGGAAACATAGCCATTATTTCTCCTATCTCTATACAAAAAGAGAAGGAAGAATGCCTAGTGCAAGAGGTTGAAAAATTGAGGAAGAAAGATGATGAAATTGGCATGGATATTGTTTCCAAACAGTCTACAGCAGGTAAGAAGAAGAAGAATCTCTCTAAAAATAATAAGAAGGTTGAAAAGTTAAAACTAGAAATGAAGGAATTGGAATTGGAGAATGAGAGATTAAGGAAAAAGAATAGAAAGCTCAAAGTTTAGAATATCCAAATCTCCAAGCAAGCATATAAGTGTTATCAGCAAAATAGGGTATTCAAATCCAAGTATCAAAGATTGAAGTTCCTTCATGTAGCCCAGGTTGGTATTGATGCATCATCTAAAATAGGAGAATTGGCAGAGGATTGATAGTAGTAGGGTAACAACAGTTTTGTGCATTGGAATATGCAGTTTCATTTTTGAAGACACTCTTTATGGATGAGGGCATGCAACACCTTCCTCTTGGGGGAGATGTTGGGTGCTATTTTGACACCTATTTTTGATTCCTTAAGCCCTCATAATTCACTCATAAAACCTTGAAGCTCATCAAATTAAGGTATAATTGTTACTACTTTTTAATTAATCAAATTGTGTAGTTTGTAAAGCATTTAAATAAAATTTTTAATAAATTACAGGATTTGCTAACTTCCTGTAAATGCTCCAAGGTTTGGATATTTGCAGGATGACTGGGAAAGATTTGAAATATGCAGGAGAATCCTTGATGTCCAAGGATGGATTTATTTCCAACAACTTCATGAGATAGCCCTCACAGATGTCAAGTCAATGTGGGTCAAAGACGACCACCTGTGCTTCCAGAAAGAATAAAAATGGGATTGTTTTGATATTTCAAGAATTTTATCCTATTTTTGTGGATCTGAGGGCGAGATCGGGGTTATGGAAAGTTTTCATTATGATATGGAGAAATATTGTAGCATTTCAGTTTGAAAACAATTAGTATAAATATTTGTATTTTTCATGTAAAGCTATCCGACAAACTGAGTGAGACTCTGTGTTTTTAGTAATAAGAACTCAAACTTTCAAACAAATTGCAAGTATATTTGCTTTTCCATTTTTATGAAATCAATTTAGCTATTAGTGATTTTATAATTCATTGTGTGTGAGCAAAGTAGTTGAGGGCCCACTCTGCTAAGCCTGCACACCATTTCTTTTGATTCTGCGTTGGTATGTTTTAATTTAATTTTTGTAAATGCACATTTCTATTCCTGTAGATGCACATTTTAATATCTTGGTATGCATTTCATCATATTCTAATTTTCTTGTAGATCTATTTTCTTTAGCTATAGATTCTAATTAAATCTGGAAACCACATTCAACAATACTATTCTATTTCAATTTGAATGCAAGAGAGTTTGAGAATGTGTAATCCAAGTAGGATTTGTTATACATTGCTTAGATTATTGTAAGAATTATTTTAGGTTTATTATAAAAATATTCTGTTGTTGAAAAACTAAATACATTGTGAACTGACAGTTCTTGTAAAAGAACTCAGTGTTTTATGCCTTGAACAATAGAATAGCACTATTTTAGTTTTTATATTTTTTTCCATTTTATGATTTGTATTTAGATGTGCTTAAGTTAAAAATTGTCATTGCATACATTTCATGTAAGGGATTTTTGGTAAATTTATACTTACAACATTTAAATAGCCTTAGGTTTTTGAATTACAGTAGATTTTAAACCAGTCTGGTTCTAAGTCCATAGATGTTGGATATGCTTCTAAGTCTTAGGATACCGGGTTTAAATTTAAAACAGTAAGCTTTGATTTACGACAGTAAATTGGGCCAACACCCTTTACCAAAGATGGACTAGATTTTGCAGAAAGTGGTAGGTTGAGAGAGAATTTCTACCATGGATGGGTTTTCAGGTTCTAATCAAATAAAGGTGTTTTCTGAAGATTAGGAGAAAACTACTTTCACTACACCATGGGGTACATTCATGTACACAAAGATGCCTTTTGGATTAATGAATGCAGGAGACACTTTCTAGCGTGCTATAGACATTAGTTTTGTAGATGAAAGGGATAGGTTTGTATTAATTTACATGGATGCTATTACTATATATTCCAGGTCTAAAAAGGAAGATATCAAACATTTGGAAAAGGTCTTCCTTAAATGTAGAAAATATGGAATTTCATTAAATCCAAGGAAATCAAATTTTGCTCTGGAAGAAGGAAAAATTTTGGGCCATATTATTTCCAAAGAAGGTATAAAGATTGATCCAGATAGGGTGAGGAAAATTTTGAAGGTGGAAGAACCAAGAAGTAAGAAAGAAGTATAGTCATTCATTGGGCAGGTAACTTTCTTGAGGACCTTCATTCCAAGCTTTGCTAAAATATTGATGAACATTACTAATATGCTGAAAAAGGATCATGAAATAAAATGAATAATGGAGGTTAAGATATCTTTCAAGAATATAAAGCAAGCTATTTCAGAAGCTCCTGTGCTGGTAAGTCCAGATTTTGAAAAAGATTTTTTAGTATTCTCATATGCTTCAGAGCATACTATTGCAATTGTTTTGTTACAAAAGAATGATCAAGGTGAAGAACAACCTATATAATTTTTTAGTAAGATATTAAGAGATGGAGAGTTAAAATATGATATCATGGAGAAACAAGCATATGCTTTGATTAAGGCCTTAAAATATTTTAGAATGTACATTCTCCATTCAAATAGTTGTGTATGTTCCTAGAAGTGTGGAGGGCATCATTCATCGAAGGTAACTACAAATAAAATTTTGAGAGTAGAATTCTATTGGCCTTCATGATTTTCAGATGCTTATAACTAAACTACCAAATGTCATCAATGCCATATTTTTTATGGAAAGAGGAAAGTGGTTCCACTCCATCTTAATCCCATATCAGTAGAAGCACCTTTTCAACAATGGGGGTTGGATTTCATTGGTGAAATAAATTCAAACTCCTCAGGAAAACATAAGTGGATCTTAATAGCAACTGATTATTTTACAAAGTGGATTGAAGCAATACCTACTAGAAGAGCTACAGATGCAGTGATAATAGATTTCCAGGAACATAATATCTTGCAAATATTTGGATTTCCTAAGAGGATTGTAACAGATAATGCTGTTGCTTTTAAGTCCAGGAAGATGATAAATTTCAATCACAAGTATCATATAAGTTTGAATCAATCCACTACATATTATCCACAGGGTAATGGACTAGCATGATCCTCTAACAAAATTTTGGTGAGAATAATTAAGAAGTTGTTGGAAGATAATAAAAGAGCATGGCATACAAAGCTGAAACATGCTTTGTGGGTTGACAGAATCAGCACAAAGAAGGCTATAGGAATGTCACCATTTCAATTGGTGTATGGAGCTGAAGTGGTTTTTCCAGCATCTCTAGGGGTACAAGTTATGAAGTTGTTGCAGGATTAGCAGGATGAACCTAATCATATGAAAATGAGAATGAATCAAATTGTTGAACTAATTGAACTGAGAGATAAAAATATGATAAGGTACAAATACATTAAGCGAAAATGAAGAATACCTTTGACAGAAAGGTAAATGGAGACACTTTCCAGATTGATGATTTGGTGTTAAAATGGGATGCTCCAGATGAAGACAAAGGAAAGCATGGTAAATTTGATCATTTGTGGGTAGGTCCATACATTATTGCAACACACAGGGGTATAAATGCTTTTATTCTACAATATTAGGATGGGTATCAGTATGAGGAAGGTTCGGTTAATTGGATATTTCTGAAGCATTATTCAAAATAAGGGGGAAGGAAATTTCATGTATTATAGTGTAAATATTTCTTTACTTTCAATCAGTACAGATGGTGAGCTAGAGGATTTGAATCCTGCAAAGAAGGACCTAAGATTGGAAGGGGTAGCCATATTTTAGTTTTATTTTTCTTTCAGAAAGAAAAAATAAAAAAAAGAGTTAGATTGACAATGGATTTGGAAACTGGTCTACGGGGTTCTTTGCTACCTCACAGGGAGGATAGTATCCCTAGTGAATCCAGCTGTTAGCACTATACCTGAAATGGTGGATTTCTTAATTGAAGGGTTTGGAAGTGGTCATATTTCAAAATTTTGGTGGAAACACCCTTCAGGTTAATGGGTTAGCATGATCTTTTATCATGGGTCATCAGATGAACAAAGGGATTTTATCTACGATGGTGAATCGTTCCGCTTTTGAAACATGGTGAAGAAAATAAAATATTTTCATTAGTGGAATGGAGTTAAAAATGTGCAACGTTGAAGGGTTGATATTAATATAGTGTAAGATCAACAACGATGGAGTATTCCGTAGAATAAACATGCAAGGAAGAACTAAGTTTTTAGATTAGCGGAATGGGTTAACCGGTGGAAAAATTGGATAGATGAGATATGAGTGGAGATATATCTACAGTCAGAAACAATTCCACACTACGAACTAGCGCGAAGAAATTCCAAATTGAAATCCACATAAAGTGGTAGGGGCCACGTTGATCAATGGTTGTGATTATGGTCAGGTTTCGATCACTTGATAAGGTGCATTCTGCGAATAGAATTCACTTGACTAATTAGTTTTGAAATGGCTAGCGAAATGTTAAAGCTTTCCATAGTTGACAGTTTTGATGAAGGAAAATTGCAAATGAAGGGTTGATATTGATTCCGTCGAATCAAATTGTGCAAGGTGATAATGTTGAGTCTTGGTATCAAGATCTTGCACATGAATGGCTTAAATTTCAAAGAAAAAGAAGATCTATGGTATAAGTTATAGGATATGAACAATGATCATGAAACATAAAAATATATAAAAACACCTACGTGGAGGTCAAAGGTTTTTTTTCTGAGCATTGGAATTGATGGTAACCCTGACTGTGTGCAAAGTGCCAATGTGAACAAGTCTAAACATTGTGTTGATTAACAAGGAAGGCATCCTGAAACTCTCCAAGTATTTCTGAAAATGGATGAAATAGAAGTGGTATAAGTGGCAGACAGTGAAGAGTTAGGGGTTTCCTATCAGAAGGATGAGAAAAGCTTCGAAGACAAAAATGTTGAAGTTTTGGATACTATTTTACTGAATGAAACAATTGAGACGTCTAAGAACCAATTGAAAATTATCAAGGACCAGGGTAATGACACCCATGGTGTTTTCAAGTCTTTCTTTTATTTTTTTCTCTATTGACCAGACCCTCAATTTCCCTGAATTTGTCGAGTGGTGTGCAATTAATTATTCTGCAAGTGAAGAATTCATCATGGATAAACATAAGTCTAGGATGCTTGTCCCTATCCATGCCTCTGTTATCCACAAAACCCTATTTGTCCCAGATTATTTTGTTCGTTTATCTCAGGAGTAAAAAGAAGAAAACATCATACATTTCTTCCAAGAGTCTACAGCCGAGAGTAAGGAAGCCTTTTTTAAGTCATGTTCAAATCCTGATAGTGAGGTTATAAGTTTATGTTACCCTATTGACCTGGTTTTGTTTAATGAAGAAACCTAGTCCTGTATAAATTTAGCCAGTCAATTTTTGGGGTTAGACACTAATGGTTATGTTAGAGAGTCACTGTTGAGTCTATTTTTTATTTTGAGTACTTGCCCAATTGAGTCCGAACTTCCAGGTCAGTATTTCCAGTCTTGTTGCCTTAAGTTTAATGAGTTCCTAGCTAAGAACATTTGTTCTCAGTTATTCAACTTCCATGATACCAGAGTTTTTAGATTCCAATCCTTTTTTCTAAAGATGTTCTTATAACATAATGAATATAGCCTACAGTTCACTGAAATGGTACTCACTGATGAAATGACTCACAATTATTGCAAGTTCATGAATTTTTTTATGGCAGAGATATACAGTATTTTCTTTCAAGAAAGATTGCCTAGGGTATTTCCAGAGATGAAGGAAATATTGCAGCGTTCCCCTAGTAAAAGGATAGGAGACTGGTTCCTTTCATAGTTTGAAACAATTATAATGTTATATGGATTTGTGCATCATCCTTATATTCTTCTATCCTTTCTAACAACTATAATATTTCTTTGGAATTTTTTAGACAAAGGACTACATTTGAAGAAGAACAGATCTTAAACTTCAGGAAGAGTCTAGATATTAAATTTCCCTGGGAGGAAGGGCCATATGTTGTCAAAAGTAGAGTTGGTCTACTAATGACTGATAATATTCTTAGAAGCATGGGGTTCTCTTTGGGATCTTCTATTGATTATGACCCACACCAGGTAATCTCTAAAAGAGGAGAGGCAAACAAAAATAATCCTTTTGAACATACCGAAGTAGCTGGACTCAGAGAAGAAGCTAATTGGGAAGATTATCCGAACAAAACATCAGATAATATTAGCATGGAACAAGGCTCTGTCTCATCCATGCTTGGAAATAATTATCCCCCAATGGATATTTCTAACATAGTTGCAGTTGCTGGTAATATTTCATTATTAATAAGTTTTTTAGGAAATTCAAAGAAGAGAGAGCATTCAAGTTTCATGGACACTAAAAAAGAAGACACTGCTAGTACACCAAAGAAGCAAAAAATTGGACAAGAAGAACAAATGGTACAGGTGAAGAAGAGTAGTGTGAAAGGTAAATCTAAGAAAGGAAAATCCAAAGTAACTGATCTGGAACTTTAGGAATATGTATTTGATGGAGTAACCCCAAATAAATATACATCAAAAGAGGAGTGGTTGAATACCTACATGGGAGTGGCTGATAAAACCTTTGATGAAACAACAAAATTATACGAAGAAGTGAGGAAATTTCCAAAGCCTAATGTAACTCTAAAAACTGTAAGGGATCATGCCAAGGTACCTTGAGTTTGGGCATGATTGTTGATAATAAGGTATCAGAGGTGAATGTGAACTTAGAGAAAATACCTACTACAAACATAATACACTTTCACAGAAAAACAAATGATATCATATATACAAGATTGCTTAAGTCTACATTATAGGTTTCTAAATTAGAGTCCAATAAAAAGAAATCTCAGGAACTCCTACAGAAAGAAAGGGTTGAAAGCAAGGCCCTTCGAATAAAAATTAAAAAGTTGTAGGAAGATTTACTAAAGGTTGAAGGGTAGTCAGACAAAGGAACAGTGGCTCAAAATTTGTTTGATGAGAAAGAGAAAGAAGTTCAGGTGCTAAAGAATAAATTGAAAATTCCTTCAACTCGGCTTATTCATACCTCTAAATTGAAAGCGTTTGAGAAGGAGAAGGAAGCATTAAACACTGAATTGACTGATTGTAAGGCCAAGCTGTTAAAGCTTGGAGAAAAAGAAAAAGGTTGGGAAAGGGATACTAAGCTTCTGATAGAAAATGAGAAGCACCTATAAGCTAAGTTGGCAACAAAAGAAAAATAATTACAGGAAAAGTGTGAGGAAGTTAAAAATCAATCTATTGTTACTTCTATAGAAACAGATGCAACCTCTCTTTCTAAATCAATGTCTCAGGTAAACCTGAAAGATGTAGAACTCACAAGGTTAAAACAACAGAACAAGAATCAAGAAGAGATAGCTTTGAAAAAATAACAAGAGAAGAAGGAAATATAGGAAAAATACTAAGAAGTAAAAAATCAGAATACCAAGTTAACAAAGCAGGTGGTTGGCCAAATGGCCTTGCAAGGAGCCAAACATATGATATGGGATAAGATAATTCAAGAAGCTAATAAGTTTAGACCATATTTAAATTTTATTGTAGATCAAGAGAGTTCTCTGAAAGTACCCAGACAAAATATTTTTATAGTAAAGAAAGTATTGAATAACAAGCCAATGGAAGTAGCTCAGAATGTTATGAAATTTTTAAGTGCTTAATCAAACGATCAAGTTAGAAGGTTTGGTATCCAAGACAAAGTCGTTATTGCCTCTTGCGCTAGAAAAGCGATTGGAAAGTACAGAATGTTAGATACTGTATAGGATAAATTTGATTTTATAAGTCATAAAGTCAAATAAATGACTAACTGATTTACTCCATTGGTAAACAGGGGAATTCCTTTCTTCTGGGAGGAAATCATACCATTATTATCTCAAGAGGAATATATGGATAAATTCATAAATTGTAGGTCAGATCACAGTAAGTTTCAAGATATCCAGCAGGCTCTGTCTGGAAGAGTTGTGTTTGATAAATTGGATGAAAAGTTCAAGTTATTATTTTATTTTAAAGTTGCGTGTGCCAAGGTGCCTAATCTTTCATATGCAGAAAACATGGAGCTTATAGTTCTGGCACATGAAATGGTTGTTGCATATTTTCCTAAACCTGGATATTGGAGAATAGTTCAACAATTTGGATCAAATAAATATAAGTTACAACCATGAATACATAAAGGAAGATAGCGCAAAGGAATTTCAGCAAAGGATATATTTTATGATAAAATGTTATTTTAATTTCATTAGTTAAGAAGTTTTGTTAGCTCAGAACTGTTTTGTAATAGACAAGTACTTTGACACATGGAATAAATGGTTGAAACCATTATACTGTTAGGTTTATTGTTCATCTCAAGGAGCAATTGTATAACTATTCATACATTTGATGAAGTGAGGGTTGGAATCGGTGAGATTTGGGAGATTTGTGTAGTCCAATATTTCTTTAATTTACGGAGTCGAAAGTTGGCGTTTTTTAGAGATTCATGTGTTATTTCATGTTGCAGTCTGTACTTTCCCTTCTTATGTGAATTCTTTTCCAGTTTTATCTTTCCATTATGTTTTCGTTCATGTCTGAAATGAGTGTATAATAGTTTGGAATTCATATTTACTATGCTCTAGCTGTTATTTTCAGATGTCCACCAAATATTTCTTCTAAATTTGATACATAATTCATTTTTACAATGCTCTGTGTTAATGGTTTGTTCATGTTCTTCCTTTTTCACTAGACAATCAAATTTTGATTGTGACTGAGTAGCTACCTTGCCTCTATTTAAAAATTTCATGCAAAATATTTGTTTATCTATTTTCATATCTTGAATCCAGAGCACAATGGTCATGTGTTATGTTTCAACCAATCTTATCAATTACAAATAGTTTTGCTTATACATATCTGACCTTGTTAATATTTTGTGAGAGATCCCCCTTGGAAGAGAAAAAATCCAGTTTTCTCTTTAAAAGTGGTTTTTGTTGTTACTTGGGAATAACCTTTACAACCTTTGGTAATTTTATAGTGCTAACAACTAATTCATTATCTAACTATGTTTTGGGTTGGTAGATGCTCATTTTAAAATTTGATCACATATAAAATGATCACAAAAACACATATAACAATTGATTCATACACATAACACATCACTTACATACATTTCTATAAATATATACACACACACACACACACACATAATTGATACAGAGGGAAAATATGGAACCATAAGCTTTCAGTATAGCCAAAAAATATGAAACCATTCAGTTTTCAGTACATCAACAGGTCAAAACTCTGAAGCTCCGAAGCTTTCAGCATATATAATACAAAATAGGATCCACTCGAGACTAATCCTCATGGTCATGATAAAACATAACAACACGAGCTACTCTGTGGAGTAACCTCCCAAAACACCTTGATACTCCTGCAATGTCTTGTTGGTAACACCTGTGAAGGTCATCAATAGAGATGCTAGGGATTCCAATAGTCAGTATTTGGAGGTCGTCTTCAATCTCTTGAAGCTCCTCCTTTTCCTCTATGCTCATGATGGAAATATCTCACCATCCCACTCCTCTCGATAGGTAATGCTCCTATAGGTCGGGATGGAACAATGTCTACAAAATAGTATGTCATGTCTTGGTATCACCAAAACACAAAAACATGAGATATAATATAAAACACAAAGACAATGAAAATAGTATCTTTCTTACCTCGGTCATCCCATTGGTAATCCTTGGGTAATGGAAGATCATATTCACCCCTAAAATCCATCCCCATGTATGCATAGTCCTTTACCTTCAACAGTTGGCATCTTAACCATCGGAAGAAGACTGAACCATAAGTCATGGAGGGCCCTCCACAGCCTCCATGATGGGCCATATCCTCTACCCACATCAAAATCCATGGATCCTCAGGATCCAACCTGTTAAGAAGAACCTGAGGGTGTAACAAATGTACCCTCTATAAGAAGAAACATGCTACTATAGCCCTATAGCCAAATTGCTTTAACTCACATCGTAGGAAATTCGTGAGCTAGTCCTTGAGGCTCACTAATAGCCCCCCATTCCAATTGATTATAGTTGGATCCATGCACTCCAACACATATATCATATGTGCTCGAGTAGTTTTATAAGCAACCCTACTACTCGCTACCTTATCGATAATGAAGGCTATTGTACTCAATCGCTAATCAATAATGTGTTTGCTCGGAATCGTTCCCCCTTGGAACCTTGTTCTGATCACATAGTTCTCATTGATGATATCATCAATGGTCATGTACCCCCCTCTAGGACCTGAGAGAGATAATGTACTTCCTCTCCTTGATAGTTCAATCAGAAAGTATATGTCCTTGACATCAATCGTCAGAAAGTTATTGCCCACTTGGAAATGTTGCTAATCTAGGTCCCACATATGTATAAAATTATCCACCAGACAAACATGAGATCTCATGCATGGAACCCTGAAGTGATTAAGGATTCCACACTCCCTCAATGATCTCACCATCATTGGGTCATTTTCTTCTTGAGAATCATCTAATCCGTCCTCGTGCTCCTTCCAAATAATCATTTTTGAGTCAAACACCTGTGGGATATCCATATGGAAACTATTAAACTCATTTCATTGGAATAAAAACTTAAAATTCATGCTAAATATTTTGTTTTTGAAGAGTCATGACCACCGACACACTTTCCCCAAGTGAGCAAAGAGAATATGTAGCTTCCTTTAGAGGAGAGAGCTACCCTAATTATTTTTCCACTTTTGGGGAGTGTGTCGATGCACCTCCTAAAAGGGAGAAGAGCATTTCCCAGGGAGTGCTCTTCCCCTTTCTGAAATTCCTAAAAACCACAAAAAACATGATTAGAATTGAAAAGAAAACCATGAAAAATAAGGGGAGGATGATAGCTCTTACCAGCTTCTGACAATTCGTCGAACGGATGCCCATAGATCCCAAAATATTCATTGGAAATTCCTCTCTCGAACACAATTTTCATTCCATTTCTATGGTAAAAACACAATGATAAGTAATTTTTACTATTTCACCCTTTTTATATAATTTTTTATTTTTAATAAGGAATAATTGGAGAAATATTTAGATATTATGGGTTTTTACTATATTTTTGTACAATTTTTATGGTCAAACTGTCCTAATGTTGCTTTTGAATATTCAGGACCTTATTGGACATTTTGTGGTTACGATAAAACTTGTTTTTTACTTTTTCATGATTTGACTCAAATTCAAAAAAGCTTCTAGCACCTTTTATACCTTAGTCGTGCTCATTAAAATTTAGAGAAAAGGTATCAAGTATGCTTTTACCTCTTTTTCAAACCCGTTAAAATGGATAATGAAAAAGGAAATCCCCAGTGGATTCATATTTAAGTTCTTTAGACACGAAAAGATCACCAAGCGAACTTGATTCTTTCATGCATGTAAAAGTATTTGAAAGGTCATCTATCTAGTGATAGTTTACCCCTTTTTTGGACCGTTTAGAATTATTTACGAATAAGCTACACTCTATTTCATTGCGACTAGAAGAGTTCTCCTAGGCATCGATTTATACTTTTTCAGACCCTAGGGACTAAATTTACGAAAATTTCCACTATGGAGACTTCTTAGTCATTTCAGACTCTCGAAACATGAAATGACGATCAATTTTACCTTCTTCATAATCATAAAATTTAGCGATGAAGGAACCCTTTTCGGGGAATGAGACCCTCCTTTCTTAGGTTCATAAAACATATGAGGTTGGCCTCATCACTTGATGAAGTATTTTGAGCATTTGTTACCATTTTCAAGCTTGTTGAAAAGCAAAGTGGTACTCATCCATCGTGATGGGGAAATTAAGGGAATATAGAAAAAAATCATTTGTTTTAATGGAAGCTCCTAGCAACCTTTGAACATGGAACCTACCTGCATTTTCATTAAAATAGTTGGGTATTTAGCTTGTCATCGAGACAGTCCACTTTCATGATTCATTTCACTCCTTTGAGTCAACTCAAAGAATTCATCGTCATGTCATTGGATTATGTCGGGTATCTACTTCGATTGCATCAATGCTTCCAAGTCACTTGTTGTGTTGTTCAATGTTCAAGGGGATACTTTACCATAGTCTACCTTTATGGTTACTTTTCCTTCCTTCAAGTAGGTCATATCTGAGTCAGTCCTATGGTTTTTTCATTATCAATATCACCTCCAAAATCACTTTAGTTCCAAGTTTTATGTCGATGAAGGAGGAAACATTATGGCCCTCCTTCGATGATTTTATTCTTGTTGACATCAACACATTATCTAGGAATTAGTCTTAGAAACCAGTCAATTACAATGAATCCTGCATGTATCAATGGAAATTTTCCTCGCTTTTGATAGTATCCTTTCATCATTGGCCTCTAATTGGAATATTCTTTTGATTGTCCAACTTCAACTCATTCATTTATAGTCAGGGGAATGAACTGGGGTACCTTGGGAATCATTGAAATCAATGGCAATTTCCCTTGCACTTGTTAACGGTATACATCAATGACTAGTAATCAAGTGGTTTCTACCATGTTCAACATCAGGACATATATTCACATGGATAGAATCACACTATCTAGTATTGGAATGAATACCCTGAGTGATTAGGTATTCAATTGAATATATGCCTATGCTCAGGTTGAGATGGAGTATTTGTTTAATCATTGCATGGATCCACATTGTATGTCTGGTGGCTATGCTCAAGTTTGAGTCAGGATGACATGGATCTACAATGTATATTTCGTATCTATGTCTGGATTTGAGTCTTGTTGATCATCGATCTACAGTGTATTATTGATAGCCATGACTTAGTCATTATACATGGATCTGTAGTGTTTTGGTTAGCAACCATGATTTGATTAAGATAGTTTGTAATGGGTCTTATGTAAAGTATTCACTCACTGCTATTTTTCCTATGATTCCATTTCATATTTAGAAAAGTATTTGACCTATCACATCCCTCTATCTTCATTCTTTGGGAAGCATTTTGTTACACCTAAAATTTGTCTTTATGCTTAATCCCTTGAAGTTTCCTTGCCAAACTACCTTTTGGAGGAGAGTTTTCTCATTCCTAGGAGGCCTAATTTCTTTTTCCTTCTGACATAAAGCATCAACCTAGCCTAATGTTGTTTTCCTAGTGACAAGGTGCACTGGTGACACTTGTTACCTTGGGACAAGGAGAGTCAACACCTCCTACTAGTGCACAAGTAACGTCAACACTATCAAAAGGTAAAAAATAGAAAATTTCAAGAACATTCTAGATGAAATTCCTCATGGAGACTTATCCCAACTACTTGGAGTAGGTGGAATTCATACCCCTAGCATCTAGGGATGATCCCTCGCCTTCCTTCCTAAGAATATTAACCCTTTTGGGCCCTGTTTGGCCTATATATACAAGATTCATGGACCACAATAGGGAAATACCAAGAGAGCACCTTTATGATGCTGAAATCATTGCTGAAATAAGAGGCAAAGAGTGTGGTTGGAGTGATATTTGTAGAGTTTGTAGATATTGTGGTTGTGATTGAAATACATTGTGAAAACAAAGATTCAAAATCAAGGATTTGGTTGTAGTTTTCTTCTCTTATATTTTTAATACAAATGTGTTCCCCTTTTCCATGATTGATTTATCTTAATCTCAGTTATTCAATAGTTTTCTCCTTAATCATTAGTATATATCATTGAATTATATTGTTGATTTCACTATTGTATCTTGTTCCTTACTTTCTTTTGTAGGTATAGATGATTGTAGGATAATTACAAGGAAAGGACCACCTTCTCAATGAGGTAAGAAATTTTGACATTCAAGTAGTTTAACATTCTAGGGAGAGGATGCATTGTTGTTATCCTTTTGTTCTAGATATGCCCCATGTATACTAGGGAAACAATCTATGTCCACATTGATTGATAATTTATGTTAGAATGGACCGCAACAGACAATATGTCACCACAAATGAACCCTAATCCCAAATATTCCATATAAATGTAAATGCTAGTGATGGAAATAAATGTCTGTACCTCAACTGGAAGTTCGAAGAAGTCATTCATTGAGCTTTCAATCCAATTCTTGAAACCTAAAATTTGTCCTCAATAACAAATATATCCAAGTATATAATATAATACTGAAATGTTATCACCTACACTAGCATAATCCATTTAACATGTATGAAGCAAATATACCAATGAAAATTTATATAACATTTTCACATGAAATTGGATGAGAAAAGAGTATTTATATTAATTCAAAACATAAGTACAAAGTGACAAATTCTATCGGAAACTCATCGGAACCGAGAAACAAAGTTCCTCCACCACTTCAATCCTCCATACGAAGGAAAGCTCATAAAGACAATGTAAAGCTTGGGAGATGAACATAAAGAGTTCAATAAACAAGGATAAAGGGATGTATACTCAAGCATATGAAAATGGGGAAAAATTCCGATATAGTTTTCTTTCTCTCAAAGTTTCTACTCCTTCAATGCTTTGCAATGGCTCAATATATAGCCCCCAAATGGTAAATGCAAGTTCAAATCAGAGCGTTTTGAGGAATATGAAAGGACAATGATCAAGTTATTCATTAATTGATGAGGAAAAATCCAAATATTTTGTGTTTTGAGCACAAAATGAGATGTACATGGGAAGTAATGGTGAAACATGCGTATACACGAGTATTAAAGTTGTTCACCCATGTGTGTCTTCAAAACTATATTTTTTAGGGTTATACTAAAGCATCAAGACTATTTTGAGTAAGGGGGCTATAATGAGTCTGCATAGGGACAAGACAAGTCCATCAAGGCATGCTGCATAAGGTGTGGCAAATTAAGATATAACAAATGACCCTATGTGAGATCAGAGGGGTACACGATGGCCTAAATACATTATAAAAATCCCAGAAGTGGAGTAGTGAATACCCAACCAGGATAATTAGCCACTCATCAGTATAATATAATATGACTCTAAATACATGAATGTAGATCTGGAGTATATATAGAAGTCCCAAATACATATAAGTATAATGGCCATGAATAGGCATAATAGACATGTCATAAGTGGTCATAGCTATGTATAATACACAATTGAGTCTGGTCTCCATACTAAATGAAGGCATCTGGTACATAATGAAGTATAGTTCTTTGGTAGGATACCTAAAATCCCATAAGCACTGTTGCAATTAAGGTAGTAGCATATATGGAATTGCACCATAATCAAAGGTCTTCTAAAAAAATAACTTATGGTACATGTCCCATCATGTGAATAAAGGTGTTGAGGTTGAACATGATTAAACATCATCTGATTATTGGCCATTGATGTATACCATTAACATACGTGATACAACTTGTCAATGATGAGAATGAGTATCAAGGCATCGACAACATTCAACAAGTGTGAATAGAGGTGTTGAATTCAACACTTGAAGAATCCATCAATTAGGGGACATTGATGTATTCCTAATCTATTGATGACGAGAGGAATTTCCACTGATGACTGCAAGTCTCAAGGAACTCAACTGACTCTAGATCTTGATTCCATAATAAATGATTTGAAGTAGATGGAATGGAATCCGATGGAAGGAGGGAATTAGCAAATCCCCCATCAACCAGCATGAGGTACATAATGAGTTTGGATGATTTAGAATAAATTAGATGAGTAATATGTACACGAACCAATAACGAGGTGTCTCTCTCATGCATACCAAATGCAAGTATCATGATAAAGAAACCCTTTGAATTGCAGCCAATGATGAAAACTACTATCAGAGACGACGAAAACATAAATAGGTTCTAATGGAATCCAAGACACATCATGAATCCCAATTTGTGAATACGTTTCATTTCATTGAACACAAGGGAACCCACTTATTCAATGACCAATGATGAGATGTCATCTACTAATTTTAAGGTCACCTACCAATGATGAAACTAGGCCCATAGCGCTAAGTAGGAAAACATCTATATAAAGTATCAAGAATTTTCGACATGTAGCGTCAATCTATATCAAGAATGACCGAATCAATTTAAATACTTCCTTTAAACAAGAGAATGAGGCAGATGGAAACACTTAGGAAATATATACTCAAATGTGCAAACCAAGAAAAATATGTGACATAGGAGGAATCAATAGAGGCTCCATAAGGTTTCAAAGATTAACCCATCAGTGGAGAAAGTTTTGATTGATGCGTGCAAATACTAAGGCCATACTAGAAACCTGACCCATGATGGATGGACTCATAAACTATTCTTTGTTCAAAGGCAACACGACAACTCCCAACATAAGATAATATCATTTCCCATCTGAAATTTTATGTTTTTTTATTTATATTTTTCATATTATAAAGATTGAAAAAGAATAAAATGTGTTTATAGTACAATAAAGAGGAAACACGTGTTGCAGGAAAGAAAACCAATTCTAGGCAGTGGAACATACCTATGCTCAATGCAAGGAAACATGTGTACGATAAGGACAATTGAAGGATTGTTTCCTCTAGGGTGAGTGGTGAGCAAAATGAAAAGGATAAATAATAGGCTCTTCTTGGATAGAATTGAGAAAATCTCAGGAAATTTGGATTATAACAATGAAGTGGAGAGCTGACATTAAGATAAATAAGGCAAGGATACACATGCAATGCATTTACAACTTGATATAATGCGATATTCCCTATGGGAGGTAGCTTGATATAATGCGATATTCCCTATGGGAGATAGCCAACACAAGAGATGAGAAGGAACATGAGGTTTCCATTCAAAGTCATGGAAGGACTACGAGGGACTCCAAGACCTAAGGAGGGAATTAGACATGGGAAACAAATGGAAAAACGGGTTCTAACTAGGGTCCCCATGGCCAGGAAAGCTCTACCACTGTAATAATGACAATTCTAGAAGTAGATAGAAGGTTTCATGTCCTTAAAAAGAGGGTTTGTACCTTAGGTTTATGTGACATGGTCATAGGATAATGTAATGATGCAAGATGAATGTGATCCTATCCTATATGCCAGTTAATATTAATTCTTGCATAAGGTGTGACTATGATCATAAATAGTCAAAATCCACTAAGGATAAGGAAAACTGCATTAAAAATGGACCTTAAATGACAATATTAGTCCATATCATTTGTAAAATGATAAAGATAGGGTGTAAACTATAGAAACGTGGGTAAATTTTTTTATAAAGAGTAAAAAATTAACAGTTTACTATATCGTTTGGTTTTCTACCACAAATAGTGATTTTGGAGTTATTTTCAACCTTAATATTCAAACACATATTCTAGAGTCTATAGGAAATGAAATTGACAATCGTCTAGACCAAGTAAACATTCTCTTCATAATCTTTCATTTTATAGTCTTTATTTCAAATTCTGATTGTTAATGTTTCAATTTTTTTCCATAGAAACTAGGTTATTCGGCCCATGCGGATGATATATCATTGGGGATAGGTCCATGAAGGAAAAGAAAATACTTCCCACATGGCCACACATTTGTTCAATCTATGACCCATGTGGAGAGCGATGGGTAATGTTTTTTAAGTGTTTCATCTTACACAACTCTTTTTCCTTTTCATGATTGTCATTCAGTGGAGGGATAGAGAACATGAATATGTTTATAGGGTTGGGCATGGTGATTGACCCACCCAACACCCATTGAGAAGGTGTGGTATTTACAAATTTTGGTGTCTCAAGAGTATGAGGGATCAACCAAGATTACTACAAATGCACATAAACTATTTGGATTCATACAAAAAAGCATTCAATCTAGATGGGATGCCACTTCAAATGAGGTAGAAGATATATACTTAATCATTGGACTATCTCACCGAGGAAAGGTAGACAATCTCAAAGCTCATGGGGCTATTGGGGGCATTAGTATAGATGAGTACATTTCTATATATTTCATTCCCAACACCTACAAAGTGGGAAGTTAAGTCCTCATAAATGCTACTAGATCCTAAGCCTCAAGGTGATTATCATAGTATATTCCATGATATAAGGTTTGACATAACTACATCAGGAATCATGACCTATTATGTTCTACGCGATGGAATGTATGAGGCACACCATTTACGAATGAAGCACTTCCTTGATGGAAACATCAAACATCAGTTGCTAGAGTGTAAACTTGGCTGGGACAAGAAATTTGGGTTTGCCAGCATATTGCGTAGTTTATTTTTTGAGAGGGTATTGGGCCTTAGTACTAGAGTTGAGGTCCCTCCTCATGGTCTATGTGATCTAACCTAGACTCGCTGGACTGAAGTGATGTGTTTGTTAACAGGTGGCAGAGTTCCTTCTCCATTCACTGATGACTTCTTCCACTAGTGGAGGAAAAAGACGATCGCCATAGATGACTGCCCCTATGTAGGGGTAGGATTCCATGGAGATAGGGACATGCCACTACCAGTAGGGTCCGTAATTGAGGATATAGGTGAGATTAATTTTTTTTGCAATATTTCATTTTTTTTGTATTGTTTATTTAAGGAAATCAAAAACATGTTTTTGGTGGTGTCATGTACTGAAAACAAATGTAGGTCCACAATGACCGGAGGTATATCCATGAAATTGACATAGAGGCTAAGGAGATGACATGATAAATGCTAACGTTGAGAGGAATTTATAGAATGTGCAAGGAGACTTAGCCCGTTTGACCCACATGGTTCCTATGGTATAGGTCGAGGACCTTCCCAAGGATATGTAGAGACACCTGGTCGGGTTACCACACCCATGGGTTAGACTATTCAATATTTTAGAGAACACTATAGTTTTATATCATGATCATCATTGAGGACCACATGCATAGGTGCCTAACATTATTTTGTATCGACTGTGTATATTTTTAGGGTTAGAAGTCAATTTTGTACTATGACACCATATTTTTTGGACTTCGAAAATAAAAACTTATGGCTACCGGTTTGATATATGTACATCTATATAAATGTGAATGCTAATGTATATGTGAATGATTCTTTCTTTGTTATGTGACAAATGACAATCTAAAATGTAATTAGTATATGAATCGACAACTTGATTATAACATTTATATATATGAATGTATGTAATGAAATCAAAATTTTGTTCTAACAATACTACCCTTAAGAACCTTTTCAACAATGTAGGATCTCTAACGCGGTTCCGACCATTCAACTATCGATCCATGAGAAATTCTAAAGAACAAATACGATTTGAAATGGAACCCCTTAATAGTTCAACAACCACACTATACTTATCCACATTGTTCAAGGAAGGTTGAAGGCATACACCTCTTAAAGACATGAGTTAACCCTCGGGTGCATAAATAACCCAAGCAACAGAAGATCATTTTTGTGTATGGTAGATGGCACCATCTACAAACCTTAATTACGTTCAAGACTCTTTCGAAATATTCCCACCAATAGGAAGCATGTCAACAAACCGGTAACACTACAAAAGAAAAAAAACTATGCAAAATTGTACAATAATATATAAGGTACCATCTCAACCTAGAGACTTGGGTACCATCTCAACCTAGAGACTCAGGTACAATAATTCCTAAGGTATATCCCATTTCTAGGTTTCTTTAGTGTATTCCCTTCGTAATATTCCAACTGGTAGGCTCCTTTCTCTAGGACACACCTCATAGTGTAAGGACCATGAAACATAGGATTAAACTTCCAAGTCACCCTCTTTATACTAACAAGGAAAAACATACTTATTGTACTGGGCCTTGACACGACACTTATTTACTTTTATTTCCACAATGGGATCTTGATGCTTCTCATGAAGGCGCTTTAGGTGGACTAATAATTGTTCTAACTCAGAGGTGTTAAGCATGAACTCTATGACTATTTTCAAGGAATGGATCTAACATAAATTAGTAAAACCGATTCCACCCCATGAACCAACTGGTACAATGAAAAATAGGTAGAAGTATTGACTGCGATCCAATAATCCCACAAAGAAGGATACAACATGATATGCTAATCAGTCCTTGTTTTTGTGATGGTTTTTTGCATAATGGCCTTAACATATTTATTAACCTCCTCAACTTGACCATTCGATTGGGGATAATAAGACAAATAATTACCTTTCTTAAACCCCAGCTTTAAATCTAATCCCAACATCATCTTATTCGGTAAGTGGCTGCTGCGATCAGTGAAAATATCCTTCGGGATCCCAAAGAAAGTGATAATTTGATTGAACATGAAGTGACTGATTATATAACCATGATATTTGACTATATGCATTTACTCCACCCACTTGGTAAAGTAATCCATGGCCACAATAATATGATGATTCCCCCTGGATGAAGTTGGGTTGTATTATCCATAAAATCCACCCCCCACTTAGTGACGGGACAGATGGTGATAATATGATGTAATGGGGTGATATGAAAGCACATGTTATGAGAAAATACCTAGAAAGGGTGACATATATTGACCACATTTAAGCAACATTTAAAGATCGACTACCAATAATAACCCACTCTTAAAATATTCTAACTTGTAGAAATACCAGTTAAAATACCACCACACACCCCACCATGGTAGTCATTAAGCACAACGTTAGCCTCCTCACGATTCAAACAATAACTTAAAATAGAATCCACCCCATGATGATGCAATGTGTCACCGATGATGAGGTAGTTTTTATTAAATATACAACATCAAGAGTCATTCTCCATGATACTTGTGTTGTATAAATCCCAGAACCTGTTTTGTATTAAGTTCAGCATCAGGAGTCATTCTCCATGAGTCTTACATTGTATCAAGTTCAAAACTTATGTAGTATTAAGTTCAAAAACCTCTCCATGAGACTTGTGTTGTATCAAGTCTGGTACTTATGTTTTATTAATTTAAGAGCTTGTGTTTTATCAAGCTAGGATGTTGAGGTCATGAGGGACACATGTAATATGATCTTATGTTGTATTAACATCAAGACCTTATGTTGTATCAAGGTTAGAGGCTTGTATTGTATCAAGTCCAGAAATTATGTTGTATTAAGTTCATGAGTCTTATGTTGTATCAAGACCATATGACTTGTATTATGTAAAGTCACGAGGATATACTATGTGATGTCTGGATAGTCATGGTCACTAGGTGATATAAGTATCCTTTAGGGATTAGCTGCCCCTAGAGTGATTTTATTGAGTTAAATTTGAATGCCTCAATCAGTTCTTTAGTTAAATCATCAATTGAACTATTAATGATCAAAATTCAGTTAAGGAAAGAAGAGATTAGTGTTCATCAATCAACAAGACTCCGTTAATAATGATTAACTACACGATTAATGAAATGTGGACTAGTTAACTAAAGTGTTTATGCTTTAGTTAGACTAAGAGAAGACACTTAAGTTAATCAAAGGATGACACTTCATTTAAATAAAGTGTGTTGCATGCGAAACTTGAGTTATTGCACTAAGACACTTATGTTAGCTTGTTAAATAAGTGATCATAATTTAGTTAGATATTGAGTTCAGTCCAATGTCAATTAACTATCAATTAATATCCATGCTTGAAGGTATGGTGAATTAGTTGTGCATGATGAAGATTCAATGAATGAAGTGATTATTCAAAAAAGGAAATTGGAAATTGTAATGCATGTGTGGCTAATTCTCATGCAACCATTCACTAGGGTTTTCATGGAAGTCATTATGGCTTGTTATTAATATGCTAAGCATATGGAAAGTTCACAATAGTTTTAAATGTGGATCTCTCTTATCTATTGCTATGTAGTCTCTTTTAGAGGGAAATATGCTTATGTTGTAAAATTCATTCTCTGCAATCTATCTATTATACTCTGAAGAATTTTTGGGGTTTTTTATCCTCTCTGTTACAAAGATTCTCCCCAATGTAAAAATTGTGTTTTGGATGAATTATTCTGTGTGATTGAATTGTTAATTGTTATAAGTCCTCAGGATATCATTGATAAAGTTTTAAATTTCAAGAATATCCATTATTTTGTAATTCATTAACATGGTATCAGAGCATTGTTAGGATTAATTAATCCTCCCTTATCCACATAGTCTATTTGGTATATTCTACTAACTTAGGAGGTCATAAGCAGTTTACTAGTGTATGGGGGACACACCTAGTAGCAACCTACCACTTATTGCGGCTTCATGCATGAGTTTAGGTTCCCTAGGGACCAATCCCTATAATTTAGGAACCCATTCTAAGTGCCACCATAAGTCTCCTTCAATTGACCTTGGTAGGTATTCAGTTATGTTCAGTTATGCCCTATTTACCATCAGTTAGACTAGCACCAATTTTCATGATTTAAGGGAGTGTGGGAATTTTTGTTCACCTACCCTCATCAATCAACTAATTGTAGACTGATTTAGTAATTAGGAGTTTCAGTAGTGAGCTCCAATGTTTATTTTTCTCACACTAAGTTAGTGCATGAGTCAGTTTGAGTTGGTGAATTCGAATCCTCTGAATGCCATTCCAATTATTCCTATTGTATGGATATTATATTACAATGACATCAATGATAATTAATGTAATGATAGTTTCACTAATTCTTGTCTCATGTGTGTGAAATTTCTTCCATGAATCCACTAATCAGTTTACATTGGATTATTAATTCTTCTACAACCTCCCTCTTATATTTCTTTCATTCAGGCCTGAAGGTCCACGGTTCACTAAATTTAACATGGTATCAGAGCCTATGTTCAAGAAAATAGAAAACCTCACAAAATATCATGATTGCACTAGAAGCCATTGAGCTTCCACATAATTCCTGGAATAATTGTATTGATCCCTTTGGATTATGTCTAAAGAAGTCTATCTAGGTGTGATGTACTTAGAGAAAGTGCACATATCGAAGTGGAGAGTGTTTCATTTGATATGTTAGAGAATTGTAGTTTTTTTGCAGGTACATTCAAAGTTTTCTTAAATAATTGTTGCTCAATATAACTATGAAATGGAGAATTCAACTGCTCTAACTCCCATGATACTTACACCCTACAATTATCTTGATTGGAGGGAAGATATGCAAATGGTATTTCACAACAAGGTTCTATATAAGTACACCAATGGGATGTCTCAACCACATTCGATATAATACAGAGTGATGTCTCCAGAATGATGCCTACAACATCCATGAATGGATCTAGATATTTTCAGACCTTCATTGATGACTGTTCAAGGTATTGTAGGGTATACATTTTGAATAAAAATTCGGAGGTATTTGAGACCTTAAAACTATTCAAAGCCTTGTATGAGAACACTCTTACAAAGAATATCAAGTCACTTAGATCTGACAATGGACATAAGTATGTCAAAGGAAAATTCCAACAGTTATGTGCATCAATAGGCATATGAATGCAACACTCAGTCCCATACACACCACACCATAATGATGTAGATGAGAGAAAGAACAAATCCTTGAAAGAGATGGATACATGCCTTCTAGAAGCAAGAAACATGACTCCTTATTTGTGAGTTGAGGTAGTCAATTGTGCTTCCTATATCCAAAATTAGATTCCTCAAAAATGAGTTATTGGAGCTACTCTTTTCGAAGCACCGATGGGACATAATCCCAATGTCTCACATCTGAGAGTTTTTGGCTCCAAGTCTTGGGCCATAATTCGTACTGACAAGAGGAAATCCTTCCAAGCCTAGAGTAGTGAATGCATTTTGTTGGTATATTCTAATGATGCCAAGTCATACAAATTGGTGGAACTTGCAACCAAAAAGTTCTTGATAGAGTGCAATGTGCAGCTTGAAGAAGATCAGGTGCATGATCCACAACGAGTCAAAGCAAAAGAAGGTATAATCTCTCATTCATTTCAATTTGAAGATGATGATATTATGACTATTGTTTTATATTCTGAATACCAGGTTCATGATGATCATGAACATGATATTGAGATTGAATCCCAAGAAGATATAGATCCATATCTAGTACCTATTCCAAAGCATAGGCTTAAATGGGCTCAAAATCTCATTGAAGCAACTCAGAATATTGTTGGGGATCTTGATGACAGAAGAAGAACAATGTACAAGCATCAGAATGAACATGTTTCACTTTCCCATTCATATCCACTTCTCCCAAAGAGGTGTTTCATGATTATGGTTTCATACCCTTAGTCATTCAAAGAGGCTTTCCATGATCCAAGATAGCAGGAAACTATGGATGATGAGTATGGTTTGCTACAAGATAACAAGACATGGGAACTTATAAATTTACCTCCTGGGAGAAATTTAGTTTAGTGCAAATGGATATATAAGACCAATCCAGTAGTTGATGGAACCACAACCAAGTACAAGGCTCAATTGGTGGAAAAGCGGTACTCACAAGTTCATGGGCTGGACTACAATGATACATTCAATCTTGTTGAAAGAATGTACTCTATAAGACTACTTTTGGTAGTTGCAGCTTTGAAGAGGTGGGAGGTACATCACATGGATGTGAAGAGTGCCTTCCACCATGGTGACCTGAAAGAGGAGATATATATGAGATAGCATGAGGGGTACACTAAAGATTCATACTTAGTCTCCAAACTGATATAATATCTCCATGGGCTCAAGCAAGCCCCAGAGAATGGTATGCCAAGATGGATTCCTTTCTCATGTCACAAAACTTTGAGAGATGTATATCTAACTGCAATGTATACATGTAACAAATAGGGGGATTATTATTGTTGATTGTCCTACATGTGGATGACTTGCTCATTACTATCAGCTATGTTGTTGGATTGAGAGGCATCAAGTCAACTTTGAGTGAAGCATTCTCCATGATAGATTTAGGAATGTTAAAGTAGTTCATTGGTATTGAAGTAAATAAAAATACTTTGGGAATCATGATTACACAGTCTGGATATACTAAAGACTTGCTTAAAATATTCCACATGGATGATTGTAATCCATCACCCTTTCCGTTCTTATCTAGCATTAGGTTGGAAGAAGGTAGTTCCACACCACTTGTTGATAGTACAGTATACATACAACTCATTGGGATCCTAATATACATCACCCATTTGAGTCCATATTTGTCCTATGGTGTGAGTGTTGCTTCCAGATACATGCAAGAGCCACACGAGCTTCACTAGAAGGAAACCAAGTGGATCTTGCACTATGTGGAAGGGAGGATATATTTTGGGATCCATTATTCAGCTGATGCAAAACTGGATCTAATTGGTTATACTGATTTATACTAGGATGGAGATGGAAATTATAGGAAATATACATCAAGATTTGTGTTCATGTTTGGATCTGGACCGATCTACTGGTCAATAAAGACGCAAGAAGCTCTTGAACTCTCTTTAGAAAAAGAGGAGTATAGGGGGACATGAATGAAACTATTCAGGAATCTTGGTTGAATGGGATCTGATAGATTTTGGCATTCACACTTTTCCTCTAGTAGTCCTCTATTGTGACAATCAGAGCACCATCAAGATATCTGGGGATCCAGTTCAGAAGTAGTGAAAAAAACGTATTGAAGTAAACATGCACTACATTCAGTAACTAGTGTATAGTAAGGATATCACCATGCATTACTGCCCTATAGAGGAGAATATTGTAGATATTCTTACCAAGTCCTTCACTGAAAAGATATTTTTTTACCTCAGATTTCTTCTTGGTGTAAATGCTTGACTCATCTATTGTTCCTGATTTTCTTGCTTATTTTGAGGGGGGGGGTTCCCCATGAGGTTTTCCCCATTTCATTGTTTATTAAGAAATCATTTTTTTTCATTTATACTATATGGGTGACCTTTGGCCTAGTTTCCAGTGCCCAATATTTCCAAATTTATGATTAAGCGGGGGTGTTAGGATTAATTAATCCTCCCTTTTCTGACATAGTCTATTTGGTCTATTTTACTAACATAGGAGGTCATCATCACTTCACTAGTGTATTAGGGACACACCTAGGAGAAAAATACCACTTAGTGTTCCTTTATGCATGAGTTTAGGTTCACCGAGAACCAATCCCTATATTTTAGGAACCCACTTTGAGTGCCACCATCGGTCTCCTTCACTTGACCTTGGTAGGTATTCAGTTATGTTCAATTATTCCCCAGTTACCATTAGTTAGATCAATATAAGTTTTTCTAACACCAGGATGCATGATTTAAGTGAGTGTGGGTTCCTTTGTTCACCTACCATCATCAGTTAACTAATTGTAGACTAATTTAGTTATTCAGAGTTGCACTAGTGAGATCAAGTGTTGTTTTTTCTGACACTGAGTTAGCGCATGAGTCAGTTTGAGTTGGTGAATTCAAATCCTCCCAAAGGAATTTAAATTTTTCCTATTGTATGGGTATTTTATTATAGTGACATCAATTATAATTAATTTAATGATATTCTAACCAATTCTTATCTCATGTGAGTGAAATTTCTACCATAAATCCATTGATAAGTTTACATTGAATTGTTAATTCCTCTGCAACCTTCCTTTCAAATTGATTTCGTTCAGGCCTAGAGATCCATGCTTCACTAAATTTAACAAGAATAGGGCATGTAAGAGTTTAGTTGGAACAAAAAAATAAACCCTATGTAGATCTTGAAGTATTAAGCAAAAGCTTGGAGCCATGCCATGGATCTCCATCCAACTGAAAGACCAACTTGAAGGTACTTCCAACCTCAACACATGGAAGGAAAGGGTGTTAAGAATTATTGAGAGCATGAACTAGATTCCTACATGACCTCAGTGAGTGAGGAACCATTTTTCAATGCAGGATGAATCCAAGAGCAAGTCAATATGCACCATTCCCGTCACTTTTCAAGTGATAAATTTCAGGGAGAATTTATGGTCAATTCGTGAGGAATCCCACAAAACCGTTGAAAACCCACTTCCCAAATGGGATTATTTAATCCTAGTAGAAGTGGATTTCAAAAATTCACAATGGTTTGAGAGATATGACCAGTTCCTTGAAGATAAAATTCTCAGAATTCATGTTTTGGTCATCTTTCCAAAACTGGACAAATTGGTTGAACAAACCAAGGATTTGTGGTTTGGACATTATCCTTATTCAATTTATCTTGTGTATAGTGAAATATTGATAGAGTTGAGAACTCATATGAAGAAGAGGATTATTGTTGGAATATTTTTTTCCTGAAGAATATCATTCACTCCAGATTGCATGGGATACAATTTCCCCATGCAGAGATTCACTACCTCCTCCATGCACTCAAATTTGCAAAGAGATCAAGAACGAGGGATTCTAGTAATCTCCGTAAGGAAGCAAGGATAAAGAGGGATTACAATCATATATATATTCATATTCTTGGGATTAGGAATTGTGAGCATATATGTTGATTGTCTTTCCTTTATTTGGAAATAACAAAATTCATAAGATATGAATGTAAAGAATCCGTGATTATTTCATAATCTATGAATATAGAGATGCAAGTTTGATTCATAATATATGAATATAAATCATGTATGATTGTTTCATAAGATATGGATATAGAACTGCATGATTGTTTCATAAGATATGAATATAGAGCCGCATGATTGATTCATGAGATATGAATGTTGGGATGCATGATTGTTCATAAAGATCTTAATATAGAGTTGCATGATTATTCATGATATATGAATGTTGGGCTGCATGATTATTTGATTATCATATTCTTTTATAAAATCAGATTTTTTTTATTACAATCTGTATTCTTGGGATTAGGAATGATGTTATGGTATGAACATGATTAAAATCATATGTTACAATATTTCTATTTATTGGTAAATAGAAAAGTCACGTTATGAATAATAAGGGGTTGCATAAATATTCACGAGATCTAAATATAAGATTGATATAGAAAAACAAAACATTACATGAAATATGAATAGGGTTTTGTTGAAACGTTTATTTAATGTGTACATAACTAAATGAACCACTACAAATACATTGAAGTATTCATGTGATTGAACTTCATGAGATATGGTTATACTGAAACATTGGTTAAAATGTTTTGTATGTTAGTGTGTGTTGTTTTTCATTTTAATGAAATGACTGGATTATGAAAGGTTGCTAATAACTTGATTTGAATTGTAGGGAAAAACTATATGTCCTGACCAACAAGTAAAAATGGCATGTATTAAATGAAGAGTAATTTTGATGGATCATCATAAAAGAGATGGGGATTTTGTGAAGCAAGAAGCATCTCGTAGCAATTTGGAATTTTCCTATGTATTAGGAAGAAGTCATAATAGAATCTCTAATCCTATTCTAAGAGATGTAAATAATATTGAATATAAATAAATTATCTTATTTACATTCGTGTGTCAAGAAGAGCTTCAAACATAGATGATCATGATTCTCAGTGATGGAGGACTGAGATTATGATTCTCACATCCTGATGGTGAGAGGGAGTAGCTAGATTCACTAGCTTTTGAAGAACTAGTAAAACTGGTTGATGTATATTCTCTTAAGAGGAGACATGCATGATGCTCATATTTAGAAGGAAACTAAAAATTGTATTCAATAATATTATTATGATTCTTATTATTAGTGGTGTTGCATTCACCAGACAAATATTTTCCTCAGTTAACGAAAATGTGTAGTAAAAGAGACTGAAGAGTTTCAGTATGATGGACTATAAATCCATTTCCACACATATGAAGATAAATATAAAATTTTATAATTCTTATATCATAGTTTGAGGATCTCAAGTTAGTTGAGATGTATTTGCTTTGTCACAAGTCCCATGATCGATTATGTGCTTTTCAGTCTATACATAGACAAGTAAAACAAATCATGTTTTGTGGTACCTACTTGGTACAAGTGTATGTGGACTTAGATATGTCTTGGTCAATGAAATATAGTTTCAAAGATATATGAAATTTAACTAGTATAGTGACCGAGGAAATATCACATGTGTTTCTCTAGATAGATCATGTTCAAAATTAGTAAGGCTTTATGAGGCTCCTAGTCAATTATATTTGAGACATGATACATATCCACATATGAGCAACATTTCCAGCATTCTTACTAAGTCTTTGTCCAAGACAAGCTTTGTATAGAACAAAAAAAATCCTCTAGTCGAAGAGGGAGTATTGATGTGTCTTCACAGGAGACGGAATATAAAGTACCTACCACTTAGTCATGGTACACGACTCAGGAAACCAGGGGCTGTGATACATTATGGACATAATCCACATGAACAGAGACATGGTCAAAGTCTCAGAGACTATTGATACTCAAGAAGATTTATAGTTTGGACTATGAGAGAACAATTAAACCTATCAGAGAGGTAGTTATGGTGTTGCAGATAAAGAGAAGAATCATTGAGAAAGTTATTAGGCCTTGAATAAAATAACAGAGAATGGAAATCTCATAGAGAACTTCTCCAAATAGCAGAAGATTCAAGAAGTCGACAAATGTTGAAGACTAAAAGAAAACATGAGACTTTATTTCTACATGATTTTACACTTCTTTTGTATAATGTTGTATATGATGGATTTAGAATACATGGTTTCAATTTTTGAGAAACTATATTCGGGATTAGATCTAGATAATGCTACTATGTGAAAGTAATTAGTCGGTCTCTTAGCAGACATATTTTATTTTATGCTTACTAATAATCATATGTTTGAGTACCTTTAAGGTACATTATAATAGACTCTTTATTTTATTTGATACATGGAAGACCTATTATATGATTGTACTATCCATCTATTGTTTTATCCTTAGATAAGTGATGCAAAGTGCGACTAGTACTACAAAATCTAAGTGTATTGCAAATAGTACTATAGAAGCATGATGCATGTCATAGAGTACTACACAATAAAAAAAAAATTGTGGATAGTACTAAATGCTGAGGAGTAATGTATCTTGAGAAGCTACCTACTAGATTGAAATAATTGATCCTACAATTATTAGGTTTTAATAGTCATTTTTAAAAAAAAAACCTACGTGTGTTATGATAAAACACATTGAGATGAAGTTTTACTTCATCGAAGTCATGGTCATGTAAAATGAAATTTCAATAAATAGCTACTAATGAGAAGATTGAAAATTTGTGGACAATTCGCTGTTAAATACGAAGTTGAGTTACTTCTAAGATAAGCTTGGTCTGGCAGGGTACTCCTGGTAAAGCAGAGAATGCCTCCCTCACTGGGAGGGAGTGTTTAATGTACACCATCAGGAGTCATTCTCCATGATACTTGTGTTGTATTAAGTCCAAAACTTATGTTTTATTAAGTTCAACGGCAGAAGTCATTCTCCATGGGACTTGTATTGTATCAAGTTTGGAATTTATGTTGTATTAAGTTCAGAAACCTCTCCATGAGACTTGTGTTGTATCAGGTCCAAAAGCTATGTTGTATTAATTTTATCAAATTATGTTGTATTAAGTTAAGAGATTATGTTTTATCAAGCTAGGATGTTTAGGTCATGAGGGATTCTTATACTATAGATTTATTTTGTTGTAAGATCATGATCTTATGTTGTATTAAGATCAAGACCTTGTGTTGTATCAAGATCAAAGACTTGTGTTCTATCAAGTCCAGTAATTATGTTGTATTAAGTTAATGAGTCTTGTGTTGTATCAATACCATATGAATTGTGTTGTATCAAGTAATGAAGATATACTATGTGATGTATGGCTAGTCATGGTCACTAGGTACTATAAGTCTCCTTTAGGGATTATCTACCCTTAAAGTGGTTTTCTTTGTCATATGACTACATGATTTGGGGTAATACATATGATCATATGTAAGGAACAACTATTATGAGTATAATATGATATAACAAATGATTAAACAAAGACAATGCAGTAAGATAACGATATAAGTAATAAAGAGATTATGAGAGAAAGAGAATTTGAAGTGAACTCAAGTTATAAATCTTAAATTAAATATGAATTCCTCAATAAGTTATTTTTTGAAGCATCAATTGAACTATTAATGATCAACATTCAATTAAGTAAAGAAGAGATTAGTATTCATCAATCAACAAGATTCGGTTACTAGTGGTTAAGTACGTGATTAAATCAATATGGACTAGTTAGCTAAAGTGTTTACTCATTAGTTGGAATAAGAGAAGAAACTTATGTTAATCAAAGGACAACACTTTAGTTAAAGAAAGTGTGTTGCATCCGACACTTGAGTTATTCCACTATGACACTTATGCTAGCCTGTTAACTAAGTGATCAATATTCAGTTAGAGATTCAGTTCACTCCAATGTCAGTTAACAATTAGTTAAGATCCATGCTTTAGGTGTGACACACTATTTGTGAATGATGAATATTCAATGAATGAATTGATTATTTGAAAAGGGAATTGGAAATTCTAATGCATGTGTGGCTAATTATCATGCAAGCATTCACTAGGCTTTGCATGGTGGTCATTATGGATTGTTATTAATTTGATAGGCATATGGAAAGTTCACAACAATTGTAACTATGGATATCTCTTCTATATTGATATATACTCTCTCTTATTGGGAAATATTCTTATGTTGTAAAAGTCATTCTTTGCAATCTATCTATTTTACTCTGAAGAATTGTTGGGGTTTTTCATCCTCTCTATTATGAGGATTTTCCCAAGGTTAAATCTTGTGTTGTGGATGAATTATTGCGTGTGATTGAATTTTTAATTGTTACAGGTCCTCAAAATATCATTGATAAAATTTCTAAAGCTCAATAATATCCATTATTGCTCAAAACATTAATAGTTTTTAGAGTTATGACGTAAACATCATTGGTCATATCTCGAGGTATGCAGAGGGGACTTCAGAGTTTGAAGATAGAAGATAATATTTCCATACCAAGGGTCCATTGATGAGATGAGGAATATTTGCTCATCCATGAATGATTCCTCGCGAACTATATCATCATTCACTCTAGGAAGATATAACATGAACTCCACAAATACCTAAGACTTCTTATATTTTACAGAGAAAAAATCAAGGTCAAATTCTTGTAGAATGACAATCCATTTATTATACTTTCCCCTATCATCCATCTGGTAAGGATGGATTGATATGCAGTACAAACATGGTTTGGAGAAGTATAATGTAATGATGTAAGCACTAGACGACATGAATAGTTGCTAATCCTAACTTATCCACATGAGTATATTGAAGTTATCCATCAAGAAGATTCTGACTAAACTAATAAATAACATGATCATGTAGCTCATCATCCTCTTAAACTAGAACCATACCAACTGTCTCTTGAGACACGACCACATAAAGAAAGAATACTCTACTATAGTTTGGAGGACTAATTAGAGGAGTCAATGTCAAGGATTTCTTAAGAGCATCGAAGGACTCCTACAATTTATTGTCCCATAAAAATGGAGTGTCCTTCTTCCATAATAGCATAAAACCCTTGCTTAGATATTCTAAATTTTTCAAATTGTGCACGGGGGTGGAAACAAAATTATTACCTCAACCTTTAATAGATCGACCATAATCCCCTCCTTTGATACAATGAATCCCAACAAGTGACTAGTAGTCCTGACACAAAATATGCACTTTTTGGGGTTTAAAAGAATTTAATAATAGTGGCATCTCTCAAATACCAAACAAAGATTCACTAGATGATCCACTCTTTGGAGATAGTGAGTAGTGAGGTCATCCAGATACAGTTCAATTATAGTTTTAAGGTTGTGAAAGGAAAAGGTAATTGCCCATTGAAAAGTATCTCCGACATTTTTAAGGCCAAAGGGAATCTTTCAGTATGCAAAAGCAACCCAAGGACATATAAGTGTAGTCTTGTCTTGATCTTCGGGCTTAATTTGGATCTCATTATATCTGGAAAAACTGTCCATAAACAAGAAAATATCACTTCTCGCACACTCATCTAAAATATGATCAATAAATGGAGTGGGGAAGTTATCCTTAAAACAATCTCTATTCAGATCTCTAAATGCAGTGCACACGTGGATGAGTCCCTGCTTCTTATCAGTAGGAATGGTATTGGAGACCTATTAGGTTAAGGGAACTGGGTAAATGAATCCAATTTTGATCTGCCTCTCTATGTATTCCTTAATGGCAGGATCCTTACGAGGATTCACAACTCATAAACATTGTCAAACAAGCTTAGCATTAGGATAAGTTTTGATCTCATGCTCGATAATACAAGGATTTATACTTGGAATTTATTTGTAAAACCAAGCAAATACATTGTGGAGTTCCTCAAATAACTCAATGTATGTCTATATCTCTTCAAGTGAACAATCTGCACCGATGTGAACATTCTCCACCTTGATAGGGGTATGCGAAATATTTTTCAAAATGATGGGAGATATATTCATCATGCTCCCTTAAACATATATACCATGAGTTCCTAGTGGGACCACGGGGTGAAAAAATTTATTGCTTAAGGTTGATCAAAATTCATCCTGCTCAATTGGTTCAAGCTCTAAGAGGAAATAAGATCGATGATGCATATCCTCCCAAGAATGTTCCAGACCAGTCATGTCTTGAATAATAGATTTGTCTAAAGGAAAAGTGTTGTGAAGGAAATCATGTGAGCAAGAAAAAATTGATTGCTCAAGAAGGAATTACAAGAAGATATTCTTCTTCAGTTTGTGAAGAGGATATATCAGGGTCTGTAGTGCCATTAAGTCTAGTTTTGTAAGAAATATGTGCTACATACAACAACATATCCGTGCTAATGGGTGAACATCCTTCACATGAATAAAACGAATAAGGGAGAGTCCATGTGTCACTCAAATATGAGGTACAAAATGAGACCAAACTCAAAGGTGATGAAATGCCACTAGGCATGGAATCAATAAATAAGATTGGTGCTGAAAAGTTAAAAGTTCCACCAATGAACGATACATACCAACCCCAACGTTCTTAGTTTCCAACTGAGTATTATCAATTACCAAGATGGTGGCACCCGATGATGCTGAGGAACTAGAATTATCAAATGATAATTGATCGATTGTCACTATTATGCTCTCATGAGGAAATCATATGACATGAAACACAAACGATATAATCAAATTCATGGAATAAATCCATTTCTGAACCAATAGAATATTATAGCCAAGGGGCACATAAACCAACTTACCTCAACTGATGCAACCTTCCCTCCCAACTGGATCTAAAGGGAAGGAATAATTCCATGTGGTCTAAATAAGTGTATGTCAAATAATTTCACCTTAGTAATAGATTTGGATAATTTGGGAGAGGATATCTCCTTCCAACAAGTCAAACACATCACCAATGTCATAGCACCTTCATCAATGACTGTATATTTAATGGTGTTATTTAAACACTCCACATGGACAAGTAAAAATACACATGGTAAGGTAAGTGAGGTTGGACATCACGAGTCTAAAACATTTATCACACTGGGGAAATTAGAATCAAGAACTCCTAAAGAATACACCAAGTCTTTTCTCTGTGAAGGACAAGTCTGAAGCATTTCGAGAACTGACATCGCATATAGTGTTTGGAATAGATCTTGTATGATGGAATAGTTCTAGGTGGCTCAGGAATTAGGATTATGAACTTAGCAGTTAAGGAATCCTTTCCACACATATGGTATAGGCATTAGCCTATCAATTTGTAAAGGTATCTCCAGAGGTGGAGGGTCTTTCCCCATGGTCAGTTGCAACAGACCCTTATCATGAGAACATGTTGCAACATGAATAATCTATAAAATGTTAATACAAATGTCACCAATTTCATTGTTTGGAGGGTTTTTATCCCCACCAAACCCATTTTCGTCAGCCGAGGCACTCAAATCCATGTTTTGTTTATGCAAAAGGGGATTTTTCAGCATAGTCAGGCCCTGTATGATAAAATTTGAGGCCTCATCAGTCATAGGGAACAAGTGTGTAAGATGGTCTCCTCTAGAAATTTTACATGGGTATTTTACCTTACATTTAAGCTTCTTGTACCCATCAATTTTTTTGTTTTTCTTATCATTATTAGCATTTTACTTCTTATTATTCTTCCCTTTCTTTCTATTCTTTCTGGGTTGCTCGTTATCCTTCTAATATGACAACTGCACTGAATGTACATCTACCTATTGGGTGGGAATGAATAAAGATATAGCTTGCCCGACCGTAGAATGATTAATAGATAAATTTTGCATTTGATTCGTAACCTGGTCCACAACTTTTTCACTTGCATATCCAACAATTCCATTAGCATGTGGCCCAGGTTTGAATTTGGGGTCATGACTCGATCTCAGTGCATGAGGAGTGATCTCACAAAGGATCCCAAAATGCACATAAATCAATTCTAGTTGTTGATCCCAAAAAATGGCTTGTTCCTTGGTATCCACTCCGGATGTTGAAACATCCTTCACTTATAAGGAAATAACGACTTAAGGAACAACTCCAATAAGAACTCAAGTGGAATGTTGGCCTTAATTAATTGCTTCCATATATGCCACTCTTGAATATTGTCAAAGATGTTAGTAGCATTGTCTTTCTAAAAGGCCGACAAGATCTTTGTTTCGGTGTCGCAAGAGACCGAAAACTAAAAGTGATTAAGAAACACCATGGAAAAATGATTAAAAGTATGTTATTTTCCCTCATGCAAATCTATATAGCATTTCGTGGCTGGAATGATGAGGGTGTAGTGAAATGGTATCAATCAAACATAATCATGGTTAAGTGAATTCTAAGAGAACCAAAGATGAAAAGAAGTGACATGATCACCATGATCTTTTCCCTTCTTACCTTCAAACTTTGGAATGTCCGAAGGAAGCTTAGAGAGGACTAGAGTTCATGCTGTATCATGACACACCGGGTCATTTGTGAGTCTAGGAAAGTTAGGAAAGTTCAGTGTGGTTAAGAAAGGGATCCTAGGTTGTGACATTTGATTCCACACCCCTTGGAAAGATTGATTTTCATAAGGTGGATTCTGGTAAATCTCATGACCTTGACTAGTAAGATAGTAACCTCCTCCCATATGACCCATGTAAGGATATACAAGTATTTGAGTATAAGGAATCCTTGGGAAGAGTGAAAAATATTGCCAATGTTACCCATTTAATGGATCATATTCTCCCTTGACACCTAACGAGTCATATATCCTCTCAAAAATAGGACGCCATATGATAGGGGAACCATACCAAAAGAAACATTCTCTACCAAGGGACCACTCAAAGTATGAGGAGGATTCATCATAAGGAACGCATTCGAAGGAATAGGTGTAGTACAAAATGGGACAAAATATGGGATATAAGTTGTGGAAACAATGTTTACATATCCACCTCGACACGAAAAAGTATTAACACTAGTGTGAGGAGATGCTGAAGGGTTTTTTCGTCCCCCAACAAATTAAGACGAAGGAGGGATATGACGACCTCCAAACTGATATATAGTGAAAGGGGATATCATTGCCCTAGTCCAACACTAGGTTTATCACTAAGAACTAGGATGGTTGATGGAACACTCACTGATACATTCAGCATGCCAAAATTAAAAGGATTCGTGATGAAGGGAACAAATTGAGCATTAGTACCTGAACCACCCAAGGAAAGGTTTGGTACATGATATGAAGACCATGTGAATTCACTATCATGTACCAAACCCAAAACCCGATCCACGATGAATCTGCAAAGAAATACTTTACTAAACACAATCCCTAATTCCAAATAGAAAACATATAGCACACCCCTAAAGATGCTAGGATAGATGCACAAATGCGAGGAATGAGGATAAATGATCTCCTTATATGCAATTGGTATGTATTGTCTAGGAGAGGCCCAAGACTCCCATACACTACAAGAAGAGGTGCATGACCAATTATAGTGGCCCTCAGCTTCAATGCATAAAGAGACTGTGTCATTTGACCCCTACCTCACTAGGACACCCACAAAATAATCTCTGCAAGTACCCCCTATGGTACCTAGGAAAAAAACTATGGTCACCTCAATACAACCAACGATCAGGCGGACAGTCGTAGGAGGGATCTAGCGTATGGGAAGGGTAACTAAGCTTGAATATAAAAATCACCAAAGGTACCTAAAAATCCCCTAGATACAAAAGAAATCTCCTAAATCCAATGGAGAGCTTGGGATATGAACATAAAGAGTTTAATCAACAAGGATAAATGGATGTAGACTCAAGCATATGGCAACGGGGAAAAATTTCTCTATAGTTTCCTTTCTCTCAAAGTTTCTCCTCCTTCAATGCTTCACAATGGTTCAATATATATTCCTCAAATGGGAAACTGAGGGTTGAATTGGAGTGTTTTGTTACAGTGACCAGGAAAAATCCAAATATTGTTTTTTTGAGCACAAGACCTGATGTATTGTAGAAGGAGCAATTCGACATAAGTCAACTTGAACGAAGACCGACTTAGTCAGCCGACTAAGTCGATGGACCGACTACATCGGTCGGCCGACTAAACTAGTTAATTAAGTCGGCTAACTAACAGTTGTGTCGGTTCACCGAACCGACAGGTAGTTATTCTGTAACTGTTTGTAATTTGTATATATTAGGCTGTTGAGCCACATAAGAACTCAGTTCAGTTCTGTGCTTTGTATGAACTCCTTATAATAAAATATTCTATTTTATCCATACTGTTCTTGTCTTCTGTCTCTATTTATAATTGTGTATGTTTTAGTATGTGTTGTAATCTCACAGATCACATAAGGTTATTAATAATACATAAAAATATACAGAAATATACACATATCCAAGAGACAAGAACAGATAGGATGAACAGATTATATTATTCTCAATAGATCATACAAAGCCAAGAACTGAACTTCGTTCTTGAGTGGCTCAATAGCCTAATATATACAATTTACAATCAGTTAAAAGTAACGACCCGTCGGTTCGGTGAACCGACACAACTATTAGTTAACAGACTAACTACTGTGTTTACTCAGCCGACCGACGTAGTCGGTCTCTCGACTTAGTCGGCTGCTCGACTAAGTCGGTATTCGTTCAAGTCGAATTATGTCAACTTGCTCCTTCTACATCTCCCCCACAAACAAAACATTTCTTCGTCCCGAAGAGAAAGGGAGGTAAAAAAATAGATTAGAAGTACAAAAATAGATTGCAAAGGGAGACTGCTACTGAGGTGGGATGTGCAGGCGAATAGTTGGTCTCTTCTGCACACAGACTTCGACTATTGCTGGTGCCGTGATGGCAAGCTGATGTTGAAAGTCTGTCCATGTCTGCAAAGCTTTCTGAATGTCGATAGTTAGAGTAGTAAGATTTGAGAGTACCGACATCTTATCTGCCATTGCCATTTCTGCAATATTTTCCATGTTGGGGCCCAGGAGCTGATTGTGTTCGTCTGCAGCATCAAGGAGTCTCTGCATCTACGGGCAGATGTTGTCGACGTTCTCCAAGTTCGGGAGGGCTTGCTGAACCCACTGGTGTGCCTCACGTTCCAACTTCTGCAGCTTAGTGTTTTCCAGCACTATTTGGTCTTCGATGGTCTGCCTTAGTTCCGTCTCAGTCGACTTCCTTCTTTCCAAGGCCTGAATGCCTTGTCTGGTCTGCCTCGTCTGACTATAGACCTGCCCATAATGAGTAGGCCAATCTCGGAGTACTTCCTCAGTTACAATGGATTCCTCCATGTGGTCTTGTAGAAGTTTGTGAGCCTCCGAGAATGCTGTGTGCTGAGTCAGGAGCAGTCGGGCAGTTTCTTCTTTTTTCCCGGCCTTAGTCTCTTGGAGGTGGGTCTGTATGGTCGACACCAAACCTTCAAACAGCTGATATGCTCTGTCCAGCGGTCGGTCGGTAGCAGCTTCGACAGGTCCTGGGGTAACAGTCTGTACAAGAGACCTGCATTTGTCGACGAACTCGACTTCTTCTGTCTCCTTATCCTTGAGCTGTTTCCTTAGTCGGGTCGTCCTCCTCTTCGACTCTTTTGCTAGGGTGTTGAGTAAGTGGCCAACCTCTGAGTCGGTCAATGAGATTACATCCTGTAAGCTAATCCTTAGCTGAGCGGGTTTAGGAAGAGGTTCTGTGGTCTCCTTTGCTTGCTCAGTGGGTTTGTCGTGAGGACCTGCAGAAGTGGAAGGTGGATCAGAGGTCGAAGGGGTTTGTGTCGGAGGGGTTGGTTCAGTGGTCGGGGGTTTTTGTGTTTGGGGAGGTGGTATGTCCTCCTCCCGCTGTGATGGTGATGAGGGTCTCGGCTGTGAATCGGGCGGTGGTGGAGGTGGTGGAGATGATGGTGGTGGGGGTGGGGAAAGAGGGTTTCCTGATCCTGGTGGTGATGGAGAATGGTGTGGGGAACTTGGGTCGGAAGACATAATGTCTTCTTCCGGTTGGTAGTCAGTGAAGGTCTGTTCAAGGCCTGATACATCGCCACCGTCATTGATCCTTGTAAATACTGTGGTTTGCTGGGCGTATATCTTGCTGCTGGATTTCAGGGGTGTTGTTGTCTTGATGGTTTGGGCTGACTGGAATATTGTAGGTAGTGTTTGAAAGAAGGCTTTGAGTTCAGCATCTGTGCTGGCCCTAGCCCTGAGTGCTTCAGGGATAGCTCTTTCAAAGACTTCTGGGGAAATGGCGGCCTGCTGCACTGGTGCTTGCTCCTCGACTATTTTAGTCGGGGATGGACGGGGAGGAGTCGTCACCAGGTCGACCACATCTTCGGACAGTGGTGTTGTTTTGGCCTTCTTTGGCCGACCTTCCGGTGCTCCTGCGTCAACAAAACGTTGAAACTGGGTTTCAACAGTTACCTTATTTTCTCGGGCATCCTCGACAATATCGAGTGCTGAGGCTGCCAGTTCGTCGTCGTCGTCGGTGGAGTCAGCAAGGACAAGCTTACACTTACCTTTGCCTTGCTGACGTTTCTGCAGTTTGATGTTCCTTCTGAAAATGGCAATCTCCTTTTCCAGTTTCTTGAGAATTCTCTGAGACACAGCATATTCAGGGTTGTCTTCCTCGACTTCTCCTGTCGGGGTCTGAGCGGGGTCGACCGTCTGAGTAGCCAGAGGAGCGGTTTGTTGTACTGGTTTTTGTGCTGGTGGTGGTGTCTGATGTTGTTCTGTCGGGGGGTCCACGACTGGTGCAGTCGGATGCTTCACTATTAAGTGCACCCGACCAGGAGTGCCAGTCGGAGTATCCTGCGTCACAAAAGTGCTAATATACAAGTGCAGCTCGTAATCTTCCTCCTTCTCCTGGTCGGTCAGGGGTTCGACTATAGAGAATTCAGCCTGTTTTGCAGCCTCCGGGATTTGAATTTTGGTTTTTGTCTGTCTAGACAGCTCCCGAAAGATCTGCTCGACTGTGGGATAGTAGTCGAGGTCCCTGGCATTTGAATCCTGAGTGTTTGATGACCACACGGATGTATGGTTGAGCTCCAGCTGGATGTGTGAGTCGGCTGGGAGGTGTCGTCGGATGTTCTGGGGCACCCTCCACCTTGTCGTTCGCAGCTTAATCTGCTCGAACCAGTTTTCCAGAAATACCTTGCCTTGGTTCAGTTCATGCACGGTTCCTTTTTGGGAAAAGGGTTTGAACCTGTGCATCTCAAACCTAGTCGACTCTCGGAAGACGGGACTGCCTTCCGGGCATATGTAATACATAGCAATCCAAATGATTAAGGAGGGGAATTTGATAATACCTCCTGTTTCCTGACAGCGCTCGCATATGGTTTTAACCAAGTCTGCGAGGTAATCTTCCCATCTGAAGATGCGTCCGTCGGTTGTAATTTTGTCGACGGCGTCCAGCATTTCCAGCTTGAGGTCACTGCTGCGACCAGCCAAGGTGAGAGTAATGGCGATGATTTTCGCCACAATCTGTGGTGTTTGTGCCTCGATCTGTGGTGTTCGTAACCAGTCGGACATCAGGTTTAGTGTCAATTTTCATCTCTCCCATTTCTTGAACTAACCCTTTCAAATCTTTGTAATATCTTGCAAAGACATCTTGGAATTCCCGAAGTAAGTTCACTATTTCGGCAGTTTGTTGCTCATTCCAATAATCACCGATCTTAGCTAATTTTGGTCGGTCGTCATTTGAAATGTCGACCTCTTTGGTTTTTACTTTGGCATCTAACCATTCTGGGGCTTTAGCTTCATTGATTGGTCGACTTCCTTCCTGGAACTGTGAAAATGTAGCAGGGAAGTCGGCTGCAGTCATTCGGTCGAGGTCAGGTTTTTCAGTAGTCGCGACCCTAAGCACAGAGTGGATCGGTTTTGTTGTTTCAGCATGGTTGGATTTCCATCTGAAGATTTTACCTTCGGTGTGTTCATTCTCCAATTGTAATCGGGTCGAATCAACTTTTGATCCTATGTGAAGACTATTACAGTGCTTGACCTGTCGAGGGTCTTTGTCAGGGAATGTTTCAGTCGGTTAAATGAACTGTTTAATTTGTTGTGTTGGCTCGACTAATTGTTGATCTTCAGGGATAAAGTTGAAGGTTTGGATGAAATTTTATTTGAGGTCATTCCAGAAAAATGTTTCACCTTTTGCTTCCTCCATTTTATACCATTTTCTAGGTAAGTCGTCTAGGGTTGAGGGAAACAAGTGTGGCCAGGCTCTCTCATCCTTATGTCCTAGGTTTCTCCATTCTTTTTCACAAGTTTGGATGTGTTCTTGTGGGTTCTGTCCTTGAGTAAAGATATTGATCTGTGCTTGTGGGGTGAGCTTCTTGCCACCAAACCTTTCAACAAAATAAGTTGCAGCACTAGTCCAGGTCTGAAGTTTTGTCTGATGGGTATCCCACCATCTAGCTGCTTGACCGGTGAAGGTTTCTACTAAGCTCTATAGTCGGACATTTTATCCAAAGTTCTTAGACACTTGTTCAACATGCATGACTGGGGATTCCTTCTCCTTATACCTTGTTTGGGTCCTGGTAGTTTCGTTGGTCTGTTGTAAGGTAGGGTGTTCTTTTATTTTTCTCTCAAAAATTTTAGGGATAATTGAGACTAGAAAGCACTGTTGGGTGGGTTTTTTCTGTACTTTTTGGATATTCCAGCACCCTCTTGCTTGTGTTTCATAGTTTTCCATTTCC